>JAJOZX010001516.1:0-597500 GCA_023014485.1 Bathynomus jamesi | reverse complement strand
ACGTGATGAAGAAACTAAAGTTGCCTCACTTTGTAAAACTAATCCTAATGAGTTTTTTGACCATGTTAATAGCAGGAAGCCAATTAAAACTTCCATAGGTCCCCTAAAAGATAGAAATGGCATACTGAAATTCAGTGATATAGATGTAGCTAATACGCTAAGCGAGTTCTTTGTTGCGGTCTTCACAGAAGAAGACTTAACTAAAGTACCAAATCCCGGGATTACGTATAACGGTGACCATCCCTTAGAGACCACATGTTTTACGAGAGATGAGGTACAGCAACTAATTGACAAGATGAATAAGTACATATCACCTGGTCCTGACTTAGTTTTTCCAATGGTATTAAAAGATGTTAGCCGCAATATTGTTGGTGATTGAATAACCATATTCAAACACTCATTCGAATTAGGGAAAGTTCCAATCGACTGGACATTAGCAAATGTAACGCCAATCTTTAAAAAGGGGGATAAGCAAAATCCTTGTAATTACCGCCTGATCAGTTTAACGTCAGTTGTCGGCAATCTGTTGGAATCCATTGGTACAGAACGTATGGCGTATCACCTGGAATCAAACACTTTAATTTTTTATTATCAACATGGATTCAGGCGACATAGCTCTTGTCTAACAAACCTTTCCTTTCAACCTTTCAAATGTTCCGTGCGATGATTCCTCATTTCACGAAGGTCAAGCTTGTCGCCCCTCCTCTTGAGTTGGCCTGGTGAAGTAGAGAGTTGGTTTTTTGTACTTTCCACCTCACATAGCCAAGTACGCCCGGCTCATCTAGGATTGTTCTGAGCCAGACGTCTCATCTTCTTTTGAAGATGTCCACCGCAACACCACTCGTTTTCCTCACTGGTGTTCCTTAGTTCCTTGGGCAGCTGGTTAAACAGTTTTCGTCCTCTCATGACAAAACTATTTTCCTTCAGGGTTAAAAATGTTCCCTCTCTAGCCTTTAATTTGGGAACACAACACAGTCTTCCTCTTCTACTTTCGACTATTGCTTGGGGGTTATAGGTAGGGTTGCCAACTCCATGAAGTTTGGATAAAGGACAAGAGCATCAATTCCAATATACTGTCTACAGGGTCAGGGAAAGAAGTAAAACTTTATTTGTAATTTATTACAATTTATACTGCATGCTTTTTATTGCATATTTTTTATTGCATATTTTTTTAAAGGAAATATTTTTATTGATATACAGATATTGACCCATTGAGTCGTGCATTGACAAAATTTATGGTAATTTTATATTTATTTATTTTTAAATTTATACTTTTCTTGAATTTTTGCAGACTTCAGTAAAAGAGTATCATTTTTTATTTTTTCCGCAAAACCCAAACAATTATCCTTTAAATTGAAATAAACAAAAAGCTCACTTTTTACTAGTTCAACCGAACATCGGTTTCTACATCACGCCATTTAGCGTTCATCACACTGAAAATTCTTTCGCAATATGCAGATGTTCCAGAAATAGATAAAACTTATAAAATGTTACTCGACTTAAGACTATAATTATTTCCTTTTAAACAAAAGTTTTGTTACAAAACTGTTGTTTGGAACAAGATTGTTATCAGAAAAAGACAAATGGCGTCCTTTCCGAACTCAAGAAAGGACAAGGACAAAAATCTACAAAAAAGGACTGTCCTTTTCAAAAAAGGACGGTTGGCAACCCTAGACTTATAAGGTTCAGAGTAAGATTAGGGGCTAGTTTCTTCATTAGTTTCCAAGTGTAAATAATGGTGTATCGCTCTCTTCTTCTTTCCAATAAATATAGGTTTAATTCACGTAACCTTTTCCAGCAATTTAGTTCTTTGCACCCATTGATCTTGGCTGTGACGCTTCTCTGAATCCCTTCTAGCTGACTAATGTCTTCTTTTTTATGATTGTGCGACAGTTGAGCGAGTGCACTTTGAGCGAGGGAAATTGAGCGAGTACAAATTGAGCGACTTGACGCATTGAGCGATTAGACAAAATGAATGAGCACAAATTGAGCGAGTGAAAAAACTGAGCGACTTGACGTGACACAAATGACATTTAAATTTATTGACATAAATGTGTTCAGTACAAAGACTTAACCTAACCTAACCCTAACCTAACCTTAACATCAAGGGCGTACAGTTGACCTAACCGGGCATATATATATATATATATATATATATATATATATATATATATATATATATGATCAACTGAAGATCTAATATACATTTTAATTAAATATATGTTTTAAATAAATATTTTTTACAAGGTGAATGTTTATTATTTTTGCGTCAGTTTGCGCTCAGTTTGCACTCGCTCAATTTGTACTCACTCAGTTAGCCTAATCGCTCAATGTGTCAAGTCGCTCAATTTGTATTCGCTCAATTTTCTTCGCTCAACGTGAACTCGTTCAATGTGTATTCGCTAAATTGATGCAGAACGCTTTTTTATATGGAGATGTTAGGACCTAGCAGTATTCCAATTTGGTTATGATCAGTGTTTTCGGTAGAAGAATCATTATATTCCTATCCCTTCGTTTAAAGGTTCTCAATATCTGCCGAATTATTCTCTTTGCTCTATTTACTGCCATCTTATTTTGTGCTTCAAATTTTGCATCATCAGTCATTACAACTCCTAAATCTTTTGCTTCAGAATTTCTCTGAATTTCCTGTCCATTTGGGGTATAGTATTCCATGGATTTTAGGTCCTCCCTTTTCCCATACCTTAAGAGTTGAAATTTCTCAGTGTTAAATTTCACATTGTTACCTTCATACTACTTGTAGATTCTGTTCATGTCCGTTTGTAGAGATCTTATATATTCTGGGTTTCTTATTTTTTCTAATCTTTGTAAACTTGTTAGAATTTCTCCATAATATGATCACTTTATACGACTCAACTAGAGCAATAGACATATTGTATCTCGACTTTCAAAAGCCTTTGACAAAGTCCCTCACTCGAGATTAATGACTAAAGTTAGAGGACTAGAAATTACAGGGCTCGTTTCGAACTGGATTGAAGATTGGTTAAGAGACAGAAATCGGAGAGTGATAATAAATGGAGTGGCTCGGGAGTAGGACCCCGTGACCATTAGAGTTCCACAGGGTTCCGTTCTGAGTCCTTTACTTTTTATCATCTATATTAACGAGATAGACGTTGGGCTCCTAATTAAAATTTCTAAATTTGCAGACGATACCAGATTAAGAAATAATGTAAGTAATGAGTAGGGCGTAAGAACGCTTGAAAATGATCTTGATAGGTTGGGCGAATGGTCCGCTACTTGGCAAATGACATTCAACTTGGGCAAATTTAAGGTAATGCACACTGGTTACAAGAACCAAAGACCCATTACTCTCTATTGGGAAAGAACTTGACTGAGACTGATCTAGAGAAAGACTTAAGAGTTTATAATCGTAATGATCTCAAACCGTCAAAGCACTGTGCAAAAGTCGAAAAGAGGGCTTTAAAAACACTAGGTTATATTAAAAGAATTACAATTTAGAAACAAGGAGATTCACTAGTTAGACCTCAACTTTGTGCAGTTTTGGTCTCCGTCCCTGAGGAAGGAGAGAGAAAGGTTGGAAAGGGTACAAACAAGGATCACAAAATTGATCCCTTCAATAAGACCGCAAAACTACAACCGAAGATTAGAACGCTTAAATCTATTTACCTTAGAGACCAGGATGTTGCGCGGTCAGCTTATTCAAGTGTTTAAGATGCTTAATGGAAGAGACAGGGTAGACTGCAGGAAATTATTCTCATTTAATCCCACTTGAACAAGAAATAATGGTTTCAAATTGGAACTTAAAACATTTAGTACTTCCACGTATAATAATTTCTTTTATAAAATAGTTAATTTCTGGAACCAACTTCCCTCGGAGGTTGCTTCAAGCCAAAATTGTAAACATGTTTAAAATTAGTCCGGACAAAGTTCTGAATACACTCAGTCCTCACATATAATTTAAGAAAATAGTATTATAACATAACCTTGCTGGAGTTTGTTTAAACACTTCCTCCTAAACGTAATTCCACCCCCCACCCCACCTTTAGAGAGCCGTCTCTGATTGAGTGTCCCCCACATAGCATGATCAAATGATCAACCATTGAGCAACTTATTTTTTTTATCACCTGCTTCATAAACACCTGTAAGTGGGAGACAATTGAATTGGACGAAACAACAACGGGTAACCACCCACGAAACACTTTTATTCTCCATAAAGGACAAGTACACGGGGATAGATACAGGAACTTCCCACTGATATTCCTCGCCGGAAAGAGATTTTCTCTGCTCTCGTGGCACAACACGGCGAAGTATGAATGACTCAATATATCACTTGCTGCATAAACACCTTTCATGGTGGGAGACCAAACTTGAAACTCGGCGCATTCCAAGAGTTGGCACACACATATACATGACAGACATCTTAATTCATTTTTCCACCTCTTTCTTGTTGAAGCATTTTATCACTTTCCTGGCGTGATGGATTTGCGCGTACATGTGTATAGACAGAGAGTTTAACCTTTATCTCTCACTTAATACTTCTGGGGCTATGGGGGCTTCATGGGGGCTTTGTTGAACCGACACTTCGGTAAATAGAACTGTAAATATTTTGCAAAAAATCAAAACCATATGTTAAAGGTTTTTGTGACGATAACAAGTGGTTGATGTGCAATCGACGCAAGTATATCATTGGTTAGTTTATAAGATTACATCGGTGCTATCTAGTGTACGATATATTTGTGTGCATAGCGTAATTGTAGAGCTAACTTATATATTCTCCTCTTTCCTATAAAATTTCATTGGCTACTTTTCCAGGATCAAGGTATTTTCTTCAACCTTTTTCGTACCCGTCTCTCGCGTGGAGGGAGTGGAGGGTTGGTAGAGAGTCTTATGCTTTTTTATCTACTTTTCTGCACTGCTAGAATAGTTAAAAATTAACCAATTTACTAGCAGGAACTTTCCCGAATGAAGCGAAAGGTCTTTGAGGCTTCCTCTTGTCTTTGCAACTCTCTCTCTCTCTCTCTCTCTCTCTCTCTCTCTCTCTCTCTCTCTCTCTCTCTCTATATATATATATATATATATTATATATATATATATATATATATATTTTTTTTTTAATTGCAAACAACACACAGTATAATTAATACACATTAATTATACTGTGTGTTGTTTGCAGTTAAAATGTATATATATGTACGGCATGCGAAGGTGCCCCCTCAGGGCATTGGTTTCTGCTCGTATGTAGGAGAATTACGACTTCTGATTAATCGAGGCCCATGGTGTAGTGGATAGCATATCTGACCGGCAATCTGAAGATCCCGGGTTTGATTCCCGGGTGGTTACCTCATTTTTCATTTGTTCGTTCTCCCTCCTCATCTTGTGCGGAACGTTCTTCTACACAAGCGTCGTTCTTTACATATATACTATTTGAAAAACTGCGTTGTTGGTTGAATAATAATCTGTAATCATCCTATGATCAATTCGGCTATAAAACGTCTCACGCGATTGATTTATGTATTTAATCTACAGTTTTTCCCTATATAGACAGCAAACAGCGGCGTATCCTGATCAGCCCTTTTGGTTTATCGCGCACACACACACACACAACACACACCACACACACATATATATATATATATATATATATATATATATATATATAATATATATATATTATATATAATATATAATAATTATTATATATTTATATATATATATATATATATATATATATATATATATATATATATATATATATATATATAAATTAAACAAATCAATAAAGAACACAAATGAAATAGACAATTAAATGAACGTATACAACAGTCACATTCAATGGCTTCCATATAACAACACGCCCTGAAAGAAGGCAAATCACTCGAAACACTTGCTATATTTACGTTTAATCTTTAAACAGTAATATAATAAAAGCGGATGAGCGTAAACATAACACTCTAAAGTGTAGTAGCAAACGGAACTGGCTAACAGCACAGACCACTCGCAGAAATGAGCGATAAACAAGCTGCTGTAGGCGCTTGCTGATTGGCTGATATCTCTGCGTCATGCCACTGCGTCATCATCCCATAGTTCCACTATCATGCGGTGGTGGCGAACCTAGCACGCGTGCCCAAGTGGGCACGCGATCAAATTTACAGATTTTATACATTCATAGAAATTGCTATCCAAAAAATTAGTATAAAATAATACTTAATGTTTATAATTTGGTGTAATATATATAAACTTTGGTGGACACGCGAATTTTTTTTTTATGGTTTACATTTTTTTTTGGCACGTGACTGTAAAAAGGTTCGCCACTCCTCCAACTATAGCCTTCGTTACTCGCACAATTACTGCGATCAACCGTGGTTGTGGCTCATCTACTAACATCATTATTTCATCGCGCTCTCAAACCTGCAGTAACTATTGTTTGAATTATAATGTCTGATGAGCTTTTTAAATAATGTTTTAATATTTACTAAAAATAATTTTTTAATTCTCTACAATTGGTTTACCGCCAGTAAACGCGATAACACAGAGAATACGACACTGACAACAGAGTAAAGCGACAGAGTTAATAACATTTCACTTAAGAAATTAGAAAAAAAATGGATCTCCTATTCTATATGCTGAATGTAGTTTTGGTACAAATTAGGGAAGGAAGTGTTTTGTCAGAACGTTTACGACCATTTTGTGGAGTACGTAATGTGTATATTGATAATTTAAACGATTTGTTTAATGAAGCCTAAGTCATTAAACAAAATGTTTAAGTCATTAAGCAAAGTTATTAAGCAAAATGTTCTATAAATGATATAAAATTCAATCACTTAACATATGCTGGTGAAGCTGCATTACTAAACTCTTCAGCTAAACGTAACGTAAAAAGTAGGCGAAGATAAATTACATCGATTTCAAGGTTACTAACACGAAAGTTACCTTTCCTTCCATAATGTCTTATAACATAAGACACGGAACCAGTTGAACAAATATATATATATAATATATATATTAATATATATATAAGAATTAAAATAACTTTTAGGGCCTGATCTTAACTTTTGGATTATTATGACCAACATTATCGGGAATCGAGCCCCCGACCTCAGCACCTACACTTCGCTTATAAGGAAACGGTGTTTACCTGTTGAGCTGCTAGCGTCTGTAGCACAGTGGGTAATACTGTTTCCTTATAAGCGAGACGAAGACACTGAGGACGAGGGCTCGATCACCGATGGTGCTGGTAATAATAATACAAAAGTTAGAGCAATGGGTCGCATTAGTTAGCCTCAGCACTGTGCCCGTTTCTGGCCCTTCTGAATGTTTATTATTAACCATTGAGCCACGGCTGCAGGTAGTGTCCTGTAATGGTAATATCGCTATGACGTCCAGTGCCTTAGACTTAGAGAGGCTTTGACCTCGCCCACCAACAAAAGCACTTTAATTCTTCGTTTCCTTCCGTTCTTATCCTGCTTTTTAAAGTTGACGAACCTGAAGAGGAACTCACGTTAACTGGGACTCGAAACGCTGTCTTATATTCATTGTTTTTAATATCTTTTAAAAGTGTTTCTAATTTTGGCATTTATTCAAACCTGGTTTATTTTAGTGATAAATATAAACCTTAGTTTTCCTTCTGTTCTTCCGGCTGAATTGTTCATTCTGATGAAGGTCAAGTTTGTTACTCCACCTTATATATATTAGGGCTGTTACGAATAATCAGTTAATGGCTCCAATTACCCGATCAATTCATTAGTCCATTAACCGATTAATAAAACAATTCTCGTGGCTGGAAAACAAGAGCTGGTGTCTGATATTCCGGTACGATACCAGTATAAGAAGTTTGGTATAAGTAACGCACATATTCTGAAAAGAATATGTGCTGAAGTCACTGAAGTCACTGAATATCACTGAAGTCACTCTAAACCAGAGAAAGTGATGCAAACACCAGATTTAATAATGCTATTAATGTAAAAAGTAACTCCACCAGATCTGAAACTAATGTTTTAGCTTGAAAGGTGACGCACCAGATCTGGTAAAATGTCTGCCACACTTCTCAGTTTGGTAAATTCGGTACATCTTCAATAGCTTGTCGAGCAGCAAATGATGAGGCTAAGGATATTTAGTCGATAAGACATTTCTGCCCATAAGAATTTACGTGTTCGCTTAGGTCAGGTTAGTTTAAACTTTAAGTTTAGAGTGCCGATCAAATTTTTCGTCAACGAAATGTGTATAGCTCTCAAATTAAGGTTTAACATACACATCCCATGGAAATCGCCAAAAAAAAGAGAAGAGTAGAATCAATACAAATGTACTAACTTACAGCGACTATTTACTGAATGAAGAACAGTTTTTGGTGTTTCGGAACGTTATTTTTTTTCCAAACTGACACAAAATGAGTCACCAGATGCGCAACGATTCATTTTTTCTTCAAAGTATAGAAAAATAAAATCTTTCCGCATCTGGTAGTTGACTTTGTATTAGTTCGAGAGAAATAAAACTCTAAAGTCTAAACTTCCCAAAACTTAATATCTTCAAAATTCATTCGTAGAGTCAAGCATATTCTTTGGTTATGCGGTCAATTTCATTTCCCCGAGCGCTGTTGGTATAGTTTTTTTTTTAGGCTAGTGACAAAATTTTATTTTTTAATTATTTCATTATACCTGTTAACAAAATAATAATAATAATAATAATAATATTGTTTGGACTTTTTTAACCCCATAACGGAAAAGATCGCATGATGTCACATGCCAGACAGAACCTATAGTTTTTCGTGGGATCCGAACCATACACCATCTCCTATTCTATATGCTGAATGTAGTTTTGGTACAAATTAGGGAAGGAAGTGTTTTGTCAGAACGTTTACGACCATTTTGTGGAGTACGTAATGTGTATATTGATAATTTAAACGATTTGTTTAATGAAGCCTAAGTCATTAAACAAAATGTTTAAGTCATTAAGCAAAGTTATTAAGCAAAATGTTCTATAAATGATATAAAATTCAATCACTTAACATATGCTGGTGAAGCTGCATTACTAAACTCTTCAGCTAAACGTAACGTAAAAAGTAGGCGAAGATAAATTACATCGATTTCAAGGTTACTAACACGAAAGTTACCTTTCCTTCCATAATGTCTTATAACATAAGACACGGAACCAGTTGAACAAATATATATATATATATATATATAAGAATTAAAATAACTTTTAGGGCCTGATCTTAACTTTTGGATTATTATGACCAACATTATCGGGAATCGAGCCCCCGACCTCAGCACCTACACTTCGCTTATAAGGAAACGGTGTTTACCTGTTGAGCTGATAGCGTCTGTAGCTCAGTGGGTAATACTGTTTCCTTATAAGCGAGACGAAGACACTGAGGACGAGGGCTCGATCACCGATGGTGCTGGTAATAATAATACAAAAGTTAGAGCAATGGGTCGCATTAGTTAGCCTCAGCACTGTGCCCGTTTCTGGCCCTTCTGAATGTTTATTATTAACCATTGAGCCACGGCTGCAGGTAGTGTCCTGTAATGGTAATATCGCTATGACGTCCAGTGCCTTAGACTTAGAGAGGCTTTGACCTCGCCCACCAACAAAAGCACTTTAATTCTTCGTTTCCTTCCGTTCTTATCCTGCTTTTTAAAGTTGACGAACCTGAAGAGGAACTCACGTTAACTGGGACTCGAAACGCTGTCTTATATTCATTGTTTTTAATATCTTTTAAAAGTGTTTCTAATTTTGGCATTTATTCAAACCTGGTTTATTTTAGTGATAAATATAAACCTTAGTTTTCCTTCTGTTCTTCCGGCTGAATTGTTCATTCTGATGAAGGTCAAGTTTGTTACTCCACCTTATATATATATTAGGGCTGTTACGAATAATCAGTTAATGGCTCCAATTACCCGATCAATTCATTAGTCCATTAACCGATTAATAAAACAATTCTCGTGGCTGGAAAACAAGAGCTGGTGTCTGATATTCCGGTACGATACCAGTATAAGAAGTTTGGTATAAGTAACGCACATATTCTGAAAAGAATATGTGCTGAAGTCACTGAAGTCACTGAATATCACTGAAGTCACTCTAAACCAGAGAAAGTGATGCAAACACCAGATTTAATAATGCTATTAATGTAAAAAGTAACTCCACCAGATCTGAAACTAATGTTTTAGCTTGAAAGGTGACGCACCAGATCTGGTAAAATGTCTGCCACACTTCTCAGTTTGGTAAATTCGGTACATCTTCAATAGCTTGTCGAGCAGCAAATGATGAGGCTAAGGATATTTAGTCGATAAGACATTTCTGCCCATAAGAATTTACGTGTTCGCTTAGGTCAGGTTAGTTTAAACTTTAAGTTTAGAGTGCCGATCAAATTTTTCGTCAACGAAATGTGTATAGCTCTCAAATTAAGGTTTAACATACACATCCCATGGAAATCGCCAAAAAAAAGAGAAGAGTAGAATCAATACAAATGTACTAACTTACAGCGACTATTTACTGAATGAAGAACAGTTTTTGGTGTTTCGGAACGTTATTTTTTTTCCAAACTGACACAAAATGAGTCACCAGATGCGCAACGATTCATTTTTTCTTCAAAGTATAGAAAAATAAAATCTTTCCGCATCTGGTAGTTGACTTTGTATTAGTTCGAGAGAAATAAAACTCTAAAGTCTAAACTTCCCAAAACTTAATATCTTCAAAATTCATTCGTAGAGTCAAGCATATTCTTTGGTTATGCGGTCAATTTCATTTCCCCGAGCGCTGTTGGTATAGTTTTTTACTTTTAGGCTAGTGACAAAATTTTATTTTTTAATTATTTCATTATACCTGTTAACAAAATAATAATAATAATAATAATAATATTGTTTGGACTTTTTTAACCCCATAACGGAAAAGATCGCATGATGTCACATGCCAGACAGAACCTATAGTTTTTCGTGGGATCCGAACCATACACTAACCCACCATGGAGGACACAAACCTGTACCAATAAATCGCTGATATCGGAAATTCGAGCGGAAACTCAAACCTAGCACCTTCAGAATAACATCCCTGCATTTTACCGCTAGATTACCCAGGTGATTTCCCTATTAACAAGAAGGGACTGATATAATGAGAAATTATGCATCTGACGGAGAATTATATCGAACCTGCGGTCGCTAATATGAAATTCAGCGTAAATGAGTTCGTTGCCAGCTCTCGGAGCTCAGTGGGTAACACCGTTTCCCCCATAAGAGAAGTGAAGACATCGAAGTTATGGGTCCGACTCCACGTAGTGCTAGTGATAATAATACAGGATAATAGCGCATTTGTCTGGCCCTCCTAAATTAAATGTGTTCATTATTAAATTGAAGAAAGACTTTATTCATGAAAGGCCTTCATTATGTCAGGATAAATGGAGCATCTATGTAAAGTAATTCGACCTAGAACTGAAATAAAATGGAGCATCTATGTAAAGTAATTCGACCTAGAACTGAAATATTTTGGTCTTCTCAAGAGAAGGATAAGGACATGATGTTTTGTCTTAATTGCACAGCGGACGTCGAGTCACTATACCTATTGATTACTTATTTATATATACAGTATATATATATATATATATATATATATATATAGAGAGAGAGAGAGAGAGAGAGAGAGAGAGAGATAAATAAATAAATAAAAAAAGAATTTACGCATGGTAATTTATGTATGAGATTTATGTAAAAAGTCTTCAATTTTTAAAGCTTTTGAGGATGAACTCTTTAAACGGCGGAAACTTTTATCTTTTTGGCAAGTAATAAATAAATAAATAAATAAATAAATAATAAGAAGAACTAAGAGGAAAGAAGAGAGAAAGCAAGAAAGATTATTAAATAGGCGCCATCTATAAAAATTAACTTAATAGCTGGTTATACACGGAATCTTTGTTTAATTTTAAAACGATATTTCTGATAGAGAGGAAATCAAAAGCCCGAATTATTTGTGTCATCTTATATCGCGTGTTTATTTTCGATTTCAGTCCTTGTGCCGAATACAAACAAGATTTTGATTCCCTTTCAAATATTTACTAACATTAATACTCTAAGTTTTGTTATAATAACCAGTTTCATCATCATAGGATCTACGTCGTAGTCAACTCAACCTAAACCTGTAAGTTCAGAGTTTATTGTTGTTGGGTTAGGGGCAGTAGTTGGATGATTTACCGTTCTATGCGTTCGGATGATGTAGCAACCCGTAGACAGTTTGGATCCCACCTAAAGCTGTAGATCGTCTGGGTCACACGAGTTTTGCCGTTACGAAGGCGGTTAAATAACCCCGAACATACGATCATATCGTAATCAGATAATATATTAATGAACACGAATGAAGCACCATTGACGATTCATCTCAAACTTTCTTTGTTAAGGAATTTAAGAACTATTCGAATTAAAGAAGTAAATAAATGAATCAAAACTTTCGATTATGAAGGAGGTACTTTCTAAATGGTACTAGACATTTGATTATACTCCATAATTTATACGAGTCTATTCGACATCTCATAATGATTTAGCTTTCTAAAATGAATAATCGCTATTTTGAAATGCTTTCTACATACTTCAGTTATCTGAAACGGTACTTAAACGTTTCAAATATATACAGTATAAAGTAGTAGAAATTGAGCATTTCATTTGTATAATAAGTTAGTTTCTGTTCTTTGTGCAAAGACGCATGCGCATTGTGGTTAAAAATATTTTGAAATTGTGACGTCATGTATTTAGTGTTCATATTCGTAGGCTATTTCGAAAGAAGAGAAAATCATTATTATATTTTTTAATTTATTAATTTATTCCATGTAGGCTTAGGTCGGAGCTTTTCCGAAATTTGGACTGTTTCCGATTTTGTTGAATATAAGATATTTAATGTAGATCTTTACGCTGATTTCAAACATGTATGTTTCGTTTTGGAGAAATGAGCGGTTTAAAAGTTATGTTTGTTATTGTAATTTTGTATTAGGTCAAAAACTATAACAATACAACTGAAAACTAATAAAAGAGTTATTGTATTCTTTAGTAATATTGGCTTATGTCACTAAGTATTTGTGTGAATAGATTTCGACCGTTATTTTTCTGTCGCCACATGAATTCGCACAAGTAGGTATCAATCATTTGCCGGCGAGTCCCTGACTGTCTCTTATTCCTTCGTTTGGCCTTATTCTACAGAGATTCAACGCCTTGTGTTAGGTTCGGTTAGGTTACGTTAGGTTAGGTTACTTACCTCTCTTAAATAGTTGTTGAAGTCTACAACTGTGTTGTGGCCAATGTGCAAAAGATTTTTCTACAGTAACTATAGGTAAACTAGTACACCATGTAACTTTTAAAATAGTAACTATACGTAAACTAGAACACCGTGTAACTTTTAAAATAGTAATTTCTCCAAAAAAAGACTTACATTTTTTAAATCAGTGTAAAAATCTACATTAAATATCTTATTTTCAAAAAATAGGAAACGGTCCAAATTTCTGAAAAGGCCCCTTAGGTCTTCCAAGTGTCTTACATGCATTTATTCATTTTATTTATTACACTAAGCCTTGGTTAGTAAAGTCTTTCAAGATTAAGAACCAGACGCTGAGCCTAGCTTTAGACCAAGGCCTCTTAATATACAGTAGGCTAACCACATGTTCAGTCTCTAAGTTAAACAGCCTATACTTGAGAAAAGACACTAATAAGTTAAAAATGGTTCGGGCTAGAACAATCGAAATAAATCCAGAACTGGGAAATTAAATACTTGAGAAAAATTAGCTGAACAAGCGTCTACTTGTAGGGGAATTAATTCGAGTCTTTAAAACTGATAAATGGCTTTGATAATGATTACAGGAAGTTATAGGATAGGTAGACAGAATCAATTACAAGAAGAAATGGATATAAATTGAAAGTCAAAAGTTTTCAAAGGTAATGCAGTGAAGCAATTCCTTTTATATAAACTTAAACTCCTTAAACTTACGTGCATTAGATAATTCATTAAACATTTTATCAGACACTTCACCTTAATTTTTCAATTGTTTTAAAAATTGAGACAATTTAGACACTTCAATTGACTTACTGAAATGTTTAACAAAATGTTTAATTACTGTGAAATGTCTAATGCATTAAACATTTCAAAAATCACAAATTGAAACAATGAAACGTCTAACGAAACGTCTAATTCTACAGTATTTAGAATGTACGATAGCTCCTGACTTATTATTAACCAGCACCATCCGGAGTCGAACACCCGACCTAAGTGTCTTCATTTCGCTTACAAGGAAACGATGTTACTCACTGAATTGCCAGCGTCTGTAATTCAGTGGGTAACCCCGTTTCCATATAAGAGAAGTAAAGCCACTGAGGACGGGGGTCCGACTCCCGACGGTACTGGTAATAACAAACTTAGCGCAATGGCCGGCATTTGTCTGACCTGAGTGCTGTGCCAGTTTCCAGCCTTCCTGACTGATTACTACTACTACCCACTGAGTTACGGGCGATGGCAAAGTAATTACACGGTAATAAGGATGTAATTTTGACATAACACAATAAGGTATGCTTAAGGAAACGAACGATTCGATCAGATTTATACATTATTAATAATAATGCCATCATAAAATAGCTGAAATTTAATCAGGAAAACAATATGTGGAACATGTGTTACTCGTTACAGCAAGCTGCCAATAATATCAGAGGAAGGAACGAAATAAAATTTCTTTTCTTTTTTTTCTTTTTATCTATTGCAAAACTTTCATCCAATTTTCTTCCACATTTTTCATAAACAATCGATAGTGTGAATGATGATTCATTTAAACACTTATAAATACCAACACACTAATAAGTGAATGTTCAAATATTGTAATTTTGTAAGTGTTACGAATAATAATAATAATAATAATAATAATAACAATAATGTTATTTTGAATTGTTTAACCCCATTCGTAACTTCAAAAAGGAACCTATCGCTTTAAATGGTATCCGAACCATTTACGTGTTGCTACATCATGACCCAGCCAACTACCAAACAAACTCAACGTCGTTTAACTTTGGTGATCTAATGGGAAGGTGTGTGACAACGTGGCCAGTTTTAGGAATAAAAGCAGAACTATCGTGTTAACTATGAAGCCCAAGAAACTATGAAGATTAAAATGTTTAATACGCCGTAAAAAACAAAAAAAAAAGTCGTTAATATTTAGGTGGCATCTCATCTGCCACCAAATTCTATGGTGTAGTTATTACCCTGATGTCATACGAAAATATTATACACTTCTAATAGAGAAAATTAAACTTGATTTTTAAGGAAAAATGGAGCTTTACACATCGAGTCACTTTCCTTTTTTGCGTAAAAATTAAATTTAATTTAATCCATTAAAAGCGTAACATTTTCTTATGATATCAAAGGAATAAATAGATACCATAATTTGGTGGAAGGAAAACCTTAATTTTTACACCGTAGTTAAGACACTAAGAATAATCAATATTTAACGTAATATATGTATAAAGAATTAATGCACTATCATTTCATTTTCAATGACTGACTGAGTGTATTTATTTTTTAATTTTACTTAAAGGAAAACATTTAACGTCCAAGAAGAAGAAGAAAAAGAAGAAGTAGAAGAAGAAGGAGAAGAATTCTTCAATAATAAAAAATTAAATTTAAATGTAATGAAAACTAAATAATGAAAGCTGGAGAACGAATGAAGGAGTGAATTATTTCCATAATTTTTAAAGGGAATAACGGAATTCTATAATTTTTTTATCGTGTGGCATCTAACCATAAATGGAGGTTCTGCCTGCGTGGCGCCAGATGAGCGAGGTTGTACGCGCTTTGAATGGAACCTGGGTGGAAAATTTCTGTTATTATAAAACTATAAACTGGGAAAGGTGTTGAGTCTCACGAGTGACATTCAGAAAAGGAACTTTAAATCTCACACTTAATGTCAGAAGTATCATGATTGCTACATGTAATGGCACACATGACGTTTTTATTACATGGGAAACTGTACTGAATTGCTACCTAATATTAATAAGTACCGATGCTAAATGATGTCCTGAACTACACGATGAAATCTACAGGTTGGCTATAAAGTTTGGAATCCTGTAATACATATTGAGCAGTTGTAACCTATATTTCCCATTGATTCCAGACTCTGTAGTTACCCTGGTATAATATACTGTATATAATATATATATAATAATATATATATATATATATATAAATTTAGTTATTTAGTTTAAAATCTTAAGAGCAAGCAAGAGAACTAATTAAAGGTTGATTGCTATATCAAGTATACTTAGAAAAATATATAAATATAGTTAATAAATATATATATATATAATATATATATACGTGTGTGTGTGTGTGTGTGATACAACCCTCAAGGAAAATGAAAATGAAAAATGATTTCGAGCATTTTCGTCTCTTACAACACCTTCTCATTCCTTGAGAAGAGACGAAAGGGTTCGGAATCTTTTTCATTATCCTTGAGGGTTGTATTATATTCAAAGAAATTCTAAAAATTCCGAATTATTTTCCATATATATATTACAGTGGTGGGCACCGTTAACCAAAAAGTTAACTTCGTTAACCGCTAATCCGTTAACCAAAAAGTTAACTTCGTTAACCGTTAATCCGTTAATTCGTTAAACATGTAACGGAAGTTACCGATAAACCGTTAACGTTAACTTTTATTATAAAAAAAATGAAAACACAATATATTATATAATTTAATTTTCCCTCTTCTTCTCGTTCTCCATTTTGTCCATGAGATGCATGTTGCCCTTCATGAAAATTAGCATATCAAAGTTTTCATCAGACAGGGATGATCTCTTGGCCCTCAGGATGTCCTTGCCCATAGAGAACAAACGCTCCACTGCAGCACTGGAGGGGATGGCTGTGTTGAACTTGATGAACAAGTCCACCAACACTTGCTCACCCAAGAAGGCAGCATCTGTCAGCAAGTCCTTGGAGTTGGTCTCCAGCCAGGTTTTGACCAAGTTCTGGGCCTTGCCCTTGAGTGACCTGTGGCTTCTGCTGCTCTCTTTTGTCTGGATGACAGCACTGAAGAAGTCATCCTCCTCCTCCTCCTCCTCCTCCTCCTCCTCCTCGTTGTTGCTGCCTCCACTGTTGCTGCCCACTTCGTTGGACTGCTGCTTCATGGCCTCCTCGACTGTACCCTCCATGCTTTCCTC
The DNA here is from genome assembly GCA_023014485.1 of Bathynomus jamesi. NCBI lineage: Eukaryota > Metazoa > Arthropoda > Malacostraca > Isopoda > Cirolanidae > Bathynomus > Bathynomus jamesi. The sequence continues at coordinate 580,356 of JAJOZX010001516.1, read as the reverse complement.
ACCCTGGCGACCTTGGTGTTGTCATACTTGTCCAACCAGATGAGGCGAAACCTGGGATGGAAGGCAGCAGCCAGCTGGCATTCGTCATCCTCCAGGATTAGCGGTTAACGAAGTTAACTTTTTAGTTAACGGTGCCCACCACTGGTTATTTGGAACAGATATGGCACAGAATATTCGGGAAGTAATTGCACTGAAATTTCTTCGGTCTTCACAGCAGAGATACTAAAGAGTAAACCCTCTGGCGCCACACGCTCACATTTACTTCTCAACGCCATCTATTATCTCATAAAGAAACTAATTCACATTGGGACTTGAAAGTACCGGCAGGATCAACCGGGTAGAAAAATAATTATGGAGATTTTAAGATGTGGTACCTAGAAGTACCGCCAGGACATAAAGGGTTAAGGTGAAAACGCTCCCATTGTAAGACATCAATTGACTTAATTTATGTCATCAAAGTGACATGAGAATTGAAATCTTACCTGATCAGTTTTATGGTTCTTGAAATGTATCAAGGAGACTACTAATAAGGTACTCACAGACATATTATAAATATACATGACTTACTTGACAACGATTATTTTTAAATATTCACTAGCACAAACATGTTGCGCAAGAGACACTGCAAATGAAACGAATGTAGTTATTTGTTGTAATTGTTACATATATATTGAAAGTGCCTTAAAATGCTCGTGATATTTCTTGAAAGTTGAAACATTCAACTCAAATGGCAAATCTTTCCGCCTGATTTTACAGTCGACCATGTTTTGTTCAAACCAATGCCATAAATAACTACCATATTTGGTAAGACACAAATTGTGGCGACGGAAACAAATATATTGCCTGATTTTGCATTGCGGAAATGGAAATTCGTTCATCACTATTAACAGTGGCGGATTAATTGCGCACCTGCTCAGCACTGAAAATAATAGAAACTTTTAAACGTTTATTTATGAATTTTTTGGGTTAACGGACTTGAGTTAACGGAAGTTAAATGTAACGGAAGTTAATTAGTCCGATAATGATTTTCAAAGTTAACTTAAAAGTTAAATCGTTAACGAAAAAGTTAACTTCGTTAATTAACGATTAACGGATTAACGGTTTGTGCCCAGCTTTGTATATATATATATATATATATATATATATATATATATATATATATATATATATATATATACTTGATATAGCAATCAACCTTTAATTAGTTCTCTTGCTCTGCTCTTAAGATTTTAAACTAAATTAATTAAACAAAATTCAGGAGTCCATTTACGAAGTTAATTAATAGAATATATTTCTCAACATTGAAAGACACCCAATCGCCTAATCTTCATTCGAGTCAAGTTACAGTGAAAAAAAATTAAATCCACACAATTCATTAAAAGTATTGAAAAATTGTTAATTACGACGCGTTTTCATTTAATTAATATCTGTTAAATAATAATAATAATGATCGAAGGATTATTTTGTTTAATTTATTATGCCTTAAGTTAAGAAATAAATACTAGTCATTATAAACTAAGACACGACGAAGTATTATTAAAGAGAAAAAATCTTCATATTTTACGACCTTTTGGGTAAATACATTTAACCTCTATTCTTATCACTTATTTAATGATAAAAAACCTTCTTGGTTGTATGAACACAGCTTTCATCGTACCTAACTATATTTGCATAATATTTCACTCTTATTATATAATTTTGAGTTGTGGGGGCTCCTAATTTCCCCCCCCTATCCTCACTCCTCCCGACCCTCTGGGCTCCCAACCTCCCGACCCTCGGGGCTTCCAACCTCCCGACCCTTAAAATATACAGTTTGTTCTAATAGTCAATGAATATTCCTATATTTCGTTTTCTCACCACGCCATTTTTTAATTTTTAATTTCAGAAAAATTTGGAGCTACAGTGGTCGTTTTTCAAATTAAAATCTCAAAATACTGACAATTTCGTATCGGTAGCTTTTGTCTGACTTAAAATTAAGGACTTCAAAGCGCTTTTGAACATACTACTAAGGAGAGATGCCATTCGCAAGAAAATTCTGTATTCATTTCAATGAACCAAGATTTTGCTCATGGCAATTTTTTTTTTGTCAGTCCCCCCCCCCCCCCCCCAAAAAAAGAAAGGATATAATAGATATTTTCCACATTTACCACCCAATAACTAAATACATGCACTAAAATAACTGCAGGAAAACATTATGCAAACATTGTATCGAACACCACGCCAGACATGTTAACAAAAGATGCCGGAAAACCTACTTCCTCGCGCACGTGCTTATGCCAAACATTGCGGTATCCAGTTCCAACACGTAGAACAATTAATTTGAAGCTAATATCGGTGGATAAACTGGTACGAATATTGGGACTGTTCTCGAGTAAAATTATTATTATTATTATTATTATTATTATTATTATCATATATATATATATATATATATATATATATATATATATATGATGCAAACTCATAAGGAAAAAGAAAAATGATTCCAAGGCCTTTCGTGTGTACTTCTGAATACGCGAAAGGCCTCGGAATCATTTTTCTTTTTCTTTGAGGGTTTGCATCATTCATTCATTTCACGTGTTTAATTGTGAAATTCAGCCCATATATATATATATATACCAGCGCCTTGGTGGTGTAGTGGTTAGCGTCGCTGACTACAAATCCATCGGCCCCGGGATCGAGACCCGGTCACGGCAGGCGGCGCGCACCAAAACCCAGCTGTTCATCCTTCCATATAGTAAAGAAAGTGGTGGTAGATAAATGAGTACCCTGGGTCTCCTAGTGGTTAAGACACTGGACGTGGTTCGGATTCCACGTTAAACTGTAGGTCTAAGTGGAGTGAAAAGCTTGACCTTCGTCAGAATGAACAATTCGGGCGGAAGCTAACCAAAGGTTACCAAAGGTAATTTGGGAGAAATTTATTTTTAAAATAACGTGGCATAACATTAGCACCAAGCATTCAAAGCCTTTTGGAAAATTTGTTGAATGCACATTCCATTATGAGTTAAGAAACTTGAAAGAAGTATTCTGATGAAAAAAGCCAGAAAACTTCTCCAAACAAGCAAAAATATGTCCTTCATCATCGTATATACATTCAAAAAAAATTAACACACGAGTTTTTCTGTTAGGGATTTGAAGATTAAAAAGTACTGAGTAAGCATTTGAAATAGCAACCAGGTATGGGGCAATTACAATTACAACTGCTTTGCATGTGTTCAGTTACAATTGCAGTTACAATTACAGTTGGCAAAGGATGGTAATTGATTGCAATTACAATTACTTTGACAGGTAATTGATTTCAATTAAAGTTACATTCCAGAGCAACACTTAATGTAAATAAAAGGAAAAGAAAGCAGTGTACCACAGTCTAAGCATTTTATTTCCGTATACATAGTGTAAATGTTAAACACAAACTAGGTTCATGCAAGTATTGTATGTAACTTGTTGGTTTTGATATTCAGGAGCCTTTCAAATGTAGTGTCAGTCATCCTTCTGCGATCAGGCATGAGAATCTGGCCCCCAATGCAAAACAGACGTTCGACGGGGCAGAGGAAGCAGAGATACCAAGGTAGCGTTGAGCCAGAGGAGCAAGGCATAGATAGGTTGATTTATTGACCTGTCAGTACTGGAGTGGCTCACAGTCTTCAGGCATACAGGGGGCACTTAGATACTGCATTCCTGGACCTTTTCCACAATGGAGGGTTCAGGCGTAGGGTCCATAAAGCTGAAGAGTCTGCTGCGTTTACATGGGGGAGAGACTTGTGAGGCTGGTTTTGTTGAGTGCTTAAATTGGTAGCCTGAGTGTTTGGTGGGATCACAGCACTTGCTTTTGCAAGTTGAGTGTCACTGTGTCTGGAGTGAGTGAGTGTCAGCTGTACACCACTGGAGTTTGAATCTGGGATCAAGAGCAGCAGCAAGCTTGATGACAGAGCCTCTGAGAGTTGTTACCAGCTTATTATTAAAATGAGAGTTCACGAAATTGAGCCGGGCTTTGAGCCTAAGTATACATGGAATAACATAGCTGAAAGTGACCTTGTTCTGACCCTGTACATAATCAATGGCGTCCACAAAAGGTTTTAGGATCTCACACATATCCTCCAGGATATTACGTTCATAAGCAGTTAACTTTGCTGTGTCGAGTTGGTCCATCTTCTCAGATGGGATTGCCTGAAGAGACCACAGCATCTTCACTTCAGAGTTCCAGCGTGTAGGTGTGGTTGTCTGGACACGATTCTCCCCGTCAATAAAATCAGCTGCATGTGTTCACTTCTTGATGTGTGCGACAATTTTTGAAGCTTTTGCGATGAGTTTGTGCAGATTGCCAGTGCCAGCCTCTTTAAACCTATCCTTCATGACAAGTTGGAGTGTATGGGAAAAACAAGAGTTGTGTTATGTGATAAGCTGCAGCTGGTCTTCTTGCTCATCATCAGGTTCAGTGGCTTCCTCTTCATCACTGTCAATGTCACTGTCAGAGGCCTCAGCATCATCAGTGATGACATGCTCAAATCCGGGCAGAGAGAGAGCTTTGGTAATATTGGATGCATTGTCTGAAATCACATTCGAGATTTTGTTGGTGATGTTGAAGAGGTTGATGGTTTCAGAGTAATGGGAGTAGATGTTATCAGCTGTGTGCATACCTCTCAAACGCTTGCAGGAGAGCATCATGGAATGGAGTGTCCAGTCCTGCACACGTGATCATACACACGTGAATGAAGTTTGTTTGCCATTTTGGTAGAATGTGGTTTGAATTGGTTTCAACGTGAGGTGTGTGAGACAACTAGCGACTGTGGCGAGACTAGGCAATGACAACGTGGGCAGAATTGAACAACTCACGTTTGTAAATGTCACTAGAGCAATATTAAAAAATAATCACTAAAACTTCGCTAAAAGCTAAAAAACAATATTGTTGAAAATGTTGCTAAAAATTATAGACTATCGACTCAAAGTTAATATCACCGAAAAATAACCACAAGTTGGAATGATGAATTATCCCATCCATGCTTTGTTTTTTTGTTTTGTTTTTTCAGCTTTTTATTCCTAACACTTCTATTTTATCGATAAGAATGAAAAAAATAGGCTATCTTATAAATTATTACAAAATAAGTCGTCTAAAATAACATGTAAAAAATAACATGACCGGTGTCAAAGATATATCGTATAGGCAAATAAGGTTTAATAAAACGTTAATATATCCTCGTTGATGTCCTGCTTTTTCAGTTTAATTGTATCAATTATATTGTCACTTTGGACGTAATTGATTACAATTACAATTACATTGTTTGGTAATCAATTACAATTACTCAGCAATTACTTGAAAAGTTGTAATTAATTACAATTAATTACAATTACAAATCACAATTATCCCATGCCTGATAGCATGATAGTCGTACAAAACACATTTCCTAGCTATTTCAATTCTGACCCACCTTCTAGGTTGACTATTTATCGAGTGTACGACAAGTTCGTCAGAACTGGTTCCGTTGCAGACGATTACAAAGAAAACAGGAAACATGCATATGTAGATATCCGTGGACAGCAAGTAGAGACTGTATGAAGCACTGTTTGCATCACAAAAAATGTTTGCAAATAAATTGGAAATAAAAAATAAAATCCCATAGAAGTGTTAACATTTTTTGAATCACCCTGTATGTCCCTTACTCCCTTAAATCAGCAAATCCATCATATAATTACGCAACACCAAACAGAACAAACATGTAGCAAAATACGCATATGTAACAATGGCTTCCAACATTACACCTTCAGTAATTCAGTAACGAACACACAGTTAATATCATTACACCAAAGAACTAGTTGAATACACACAAATCAGATACCACATTAGAATAAAATGAAAGTTCAAAACGTGAATTAAGGGATCAGAGAATCTATCTCAAATCGCAGCACTATAGAAAATCTAACAAAACAAAAGAAAATTTCATTTGAAATACTGTAACTACCAATTCCTTTTCATTAACATTTGCAAATATAGAAAGATCATTTAGCCAAAAGATAGATTACGGGTTATAATTTCCGCAAAACCTTATTATGAGGAACAAATACAGAAGCAATTGGATTATCACAGACGCATTTGCATAAATGCAAAATTAAGTGTGAAAATTGCATTAAAGATTGGGAAGAAGATATAATTACGATAGATGTAGAGTAGATAGAAGTTAGCCAGATAAGGAGGTCAGCACACTGTATAGGTCTTAAGAGATTTTTTTACGTGTGACGTATTGGTATAGACTATAGAGAAACCAAGTACTCCAGCTGGGGTACTTATAATGAATATTAAAAAATAAAAGCTAATAATGAATATTAAATTTAATAATGAATATTAAAAGTAACAGAAAATAAATTTCCTGATACGTGGACACTTAAATTTTGCTTTCGTCACATTGGAAAGGAGTAATGATGTGTTTATATTAAACATGGTGGTACATCAAAACGAGACGAATTGAAGCAGATATTATTAAAACTTACAAAGAAATATACCCTCACTCAAGTGGTTATACAAAGACGACACGAAAGAAGAATATATTCACCGTGATTATGACAAATAACAGTTGCATGATAATTAATGTAGAAAATAGTCCTTCAGATATTTCTGTCCATAGCCTCATAAAGTGAAGACACAGGTCGGGGATTCGAATCCAGATGGTGATAATGATAATTCAGGAGTTAGAGCAATGGAACGCATTAGTTTGCATGAGCGCTGTGCTAGTTTCTGTACCTCCTCACTGATTATTATTATTATTATAACGTAACAAAAGTGCAAATGAGATTATACATGGAAAGAAACAAAAACCTTATATGAAAGAAAAAGGATGGTATATTTGAAGGATTAAATCTGAATTCAAACAAAACTGACTGGAAATTAATAAATGTAATAATAAAAGCAACTGATTGGAAAAATCTGTTCGCAGATAAAACGTCAGAAGGTTAATCTCTCGATAACAGAAAGCAAAACAGAGCCAATATTAATATTAGAATGTATACCAGAAAGAATAAGAACACTTCTTTCTTCAGCGAAGTTAAGCGACACTGGGTTTGAGTAGTAATTGGATGGAGGACCATCCTCCGCGTCCAGATTATGTAACGATCAGAGCTATAGTCCCCTCCGTCATATGACCTTAGATGTTGAGGAAGAGGTTAAACAACCCATCAGAACAAAAAAAATCTTTCTGTGAAAGAAAAGAGATTGAGTAATGAGTAACCATTACAGAGTAAATGAGAAAAAGCTAAATTTGGAAAAGAAATTAAGCTAAATAGATACTCACTCGATTTGAAGATCAAAGCTCTAAATGATTTTTTTTTTTAAACCGATGCACAGGCAAGAAGTAAGGGAGGGGTGGGGGGGTTAAGAGGAAATCCTGTCCGTCATATTGATTTTCCAGAAAGAGACATAATTAACGCCCTATCTGAACTACAGAACATTTCAACTCCAAGTTTTTACATTAGGAATGCAGTTTCTAAAGGAATTAAAAAAACGTATGGCAAAACCACTGTACGTACAACTGTGGAGATCATTGCTCGACACCGATTTGATTCCATAATCTTTCAACAGTAGAAACAGAGCATGAACAGAGCTATACGAAAGAAATGTCTATCAGTAAGTGGCACTTACGTCACACTTTGAAAAGTGTTTGGAAAGAATAATTAAAAATTGTATCCTGCTTGGAAGAAAAGTAACACTGGCCAACAAGTATTTTTCATCAGATATAATTATGGGTGGGCTAGATAACTGTTGGGACGCTGATTCCAAATCTGTTTTCGGTTTTCCTCTAGCACGTCTAGTTTTGGAGATGAGACCGATCATAATATATATATAATAAATATAATATATATATATATATAATATAATACTATATATAATATAATAGGATCTTATTAAAAATTTGGACTGTGTCAAATTTTTTTGAAAATTTTGTCACTAGTACAGTTTTTTATGCTGATTCTAAATATGCAACTCATTTTTTGCGGAAATAAATATTTAACATTTTATTGGCGTTCGTTTGCAGGAATAGTGCCAGCTTCTCCATACGAACTCGCAAAAAATAGTAATATATATATATATATATATATATAGCGTTCAACATCCACCCGGCAACGCCGGTCGCTCCGCTAGTATAATATGATAATATATATAATATGCATATAACTATACATAATATAATATATAATACTATATATACAATATACAGGGTGTCCTATAAGTCCGGCATCATAGGAAAAATAATAAAAAAAGCCAAAACAAAAGCTTTTATTTACAGAACCTGCTCAATATGTCCACCATTGTTTTCAATACACAAATTCAGACGTGATACCCAGTCACCAAGCACACGGTGAATGATGTCAGGAGTAATGGTGTTACATGCCCCAATAATGCGCTGCCGCAAATGTTCAACACTCCTAATTTTCTCTGCGTATACCAGCGCTTTCAAGTGGCCCCAGAGATAAAAATCTAGTGGCGTGAGATCCGGGCTTCTAGCTGGCCATTCCACAGGCCCTCAACGTCCTATCCAATGACCAGGGAATTGTTGGTACAAGTATTCCCTTACTTGGGTGCTGTAATGTGCAGGAGCGCCGTCTTGCTGGAACCATGTTGGGAAATTTCCTTCTTCGTTCAAGACACTGGGAAATGCTTCTTCCTTGAGCATACGTAGGTAGGTGCCTCCAGTGACATGTTCATCGAAAAAGAGGGGGCCTATGATGCGATCCTTCCAAATGCCACACCATACCATCACCCGAGATGTACCTTGTTCCTTTGAAGAGGTATACCAGTGAGGGTTGTTTTGAGACCAGTAGCGGGTGTTCTGTCGATTTACCTCACCATTTCCATAAAAAACAGCCTCGTCACTGAACAGAATGGTGGACGAGAAATTGGCATCCCGAGCATAAATTATGGTTTGTAGAAATAGAAAAATATGAATTCCTCCTATGCTGCCGGACTTATGGGACACCCTGTATAATATGCATCCTTTATACATATAGTGGAGTATTTTGTCGTTGCAGCTTAGGTTTTTGCTTTACCGTTTCTGTACCCTCATGTATGGTATTTTGTCGTTTCACCTTAGGCTTTCAGCAGGTTGTCTTGTGTTATTTTAGGTGAGAGCAGTTGCTGGCCACAAATTTGCAAACGTTGCACATGTACATTGTACACCCTTTTATTCTTTGGCGTAACAGTCACATGTCTAGTTTTGTGTTGTGTTTTGTTTTGTGTCGCCCACTTACACATTTTATTTTTTTAGGTGATTTACATCAACCCACTCATCGATCATCATGCCTCGAATGTGTAAAAATCACCCCGACAATTTCTGTTACAAGTGCGGCTCCTCCGCGACTAAATCACAACGGCGTACAATCACGATGGACCTTCGGAAAACTTACCGGTTATACTTCGGCTGTCCACTAGGCGACCAAGATAAGGCGTGGGCACCACATGTTATCTGTACCGCTTGTTCGAATGGATTACGTGACTGGTTGAACCAAAGGAAAAAGTCGATGCCGCTCGCTATACCAATGATATGGAGGGAGCCGAGAGACCATCATGGCGATTGTTACTTTTGCAATGTTAACATAACTGGATTCTCCGTGAAGAACAAGCATAACATCGTTTATCCGAACGTAGACTCCGCAATCAGACCGATCCCTTACGATGACACGATGCCGATTCCGTACCTCCACAGCATGGACTCAATTCTTTAGAAGACGAAAGGGAATCCGACGAAGGTGCGATTGGCGGAGATGCGGGACCTTCGGTCGATCTTAACTACACACCTGACGAAGAGCAATCGGAGCCGGAGAGGCGGCTTACCCAAAACGAGTTGAATGACCTCATTAGAGACCTAGCCCTCTTCAGAGAAATCAGAACTTCTCTCCTCGAGACTCAAGCAGAAACACTTACTTGAGAAGAACGTCCGAGTGTGTCACTATCGAAAACGAAACCATGATTTGGCTACATTCTTTACAGTAGACGGTCCGCTCTGCTATTGCCATGATATCAATGGACTTTTCGAGAACTTGTCACAGGTACACACCATCTGAGTGGCGCCTCTTCATTGATTCCTCACAGCGAAGTTTGAGAGCGGTTCTCCTGCATAACGGGAACTTAAAGCCGTCCATCCCGATCGCCCACTCCGTTCATCAAAGGAGACATACGACAACATGAATATACTACTCGAAGCAATCCAATACAGCACTCATCAATGGAATATCTGTGGAGATCTCAAAGTCATTGGTATGTTAATGGGCATGCAAGGAGGGTTCACGAAATACTGTTGTTTCCTATGGCTATGGGACAGCCATGCTACCGCGGATCATTATATCAGACGTGACTACCATCAAAGAAGCACACACGAGCCAGGAACGGGCAGTGTCCAGTGTGTTCCTTTAGTTGATCCAAAGAAGATTTTCCTGCCACCTCTCCACATTAAGCTCGGCTTAATGAAAAATTTTGTGAAAGCGATGGGTAAGGCAAATTCGAGAGGGTTTCGATATCTTGTTGAGAAATTTGCGAACATCAGTGCCGCGAAATTGAAGGAGGGAATCTTTGTGGGGTCCCAAATCAGGGAGGTTCTGCAGGATGAAGGCTCTGAAGAAAGCCTCACTGCCTTAGAACTAAAAGTATGGTAGTCTTTCAAATGGATTTGTGGAAACTTCTTGGGTAACTACAAGTCTCCCGCATACAAAGATGGAGTTCAGAAACTGTTCGATGCATATCAAGAAATGGGCTGTCGCATGTCCTTGAAAATACATTTTTTACATTCGCATCTAGATTTCTTTCCCAAAAACCTTGGTGCGGTGAAGAACATGGGGAACGCTTCCATCAAGACATCCAGTCAATGGAAAATCTCGCACTGTTTTTAGGTTGGTGTACATTTCTTTTTATAAATAAAGTTGTACTTTTACGATAAATTGTGCTGAAATTAACACCAGTCATATTTCGATAACTAGATGTTCTAGAGGAAAACTGAAAACAGATTTGGAATTAGCGGACAAACCTGGTCCAGTAAAGTGTGTATACATCTTTGATGAGAGAAAAAAGTTCGATTTTGTTGACCAGTGTAATTTTCTAAGTTACATAACCTATATTGGCAAGGATTTAGAGCAGAATTAATACGCGAATAAATATATTATTGTTAATATATTAATATAAGTATTAGTATATATATTTATTAATATATTTACACACACACACACACATATATATATATATTATTAATATATATAAATATATTAATGTATTATTAATATATTATTTTATTTATATATATATATATATATATATATATATATATATATATATATTATTATACTATATATTATATAACTATCAGAGAACTATAGAAGTTTTGTGCTAGAGAAAAATATAAAAGTATCTGATCACGGAACACTTGCTCATGAACAAAGAAATCCAGTTCTCATTATAAAATTGGGTCTCTGGATTTTTATTTTAATAAATCGAAGATCACAAAAGGTAATGGTAATTGAGTTAATTCAGTGTGACGGGTATTAACCCTTTTACTGTTTGTAATAATGAATGAAGATATAGACAAAGTGAAAAAAATATTTTGTCATAACCTTCGTTAACCTTGGTTTTGCTTCTGCCCGAATTCTTCATTCTGACGAAGGCCAAGTTCATCACTTCACCTTAGACCTACAGCTTAACGTGGAATCCGCCCCACCAGCAGCCCAGCGTCTTAACCACTAGGCTACCCATTTATCTACCAACGAATTTCTTTATTGTGTGGAAGGATGAACAGCTGGGTTTTGCTGCGCGCCGCCTGCCGTCACCGGGTCTCGATCACGGGGCCAATGGATTCGTAGAGAGCGACGTTAACCACTACACCACCGAGGAGCATAGTTTGCAGATGACACAAAAAATTGGGAATAAATCACTTTATTGAAATAAGGGGACATAAAATAACAAAATACCACACATTTTTAAATGTGTTAAAAAAATAATATGAAACTCAATGATGACAAATTTCAATTGCTTAGATATAGCACCAACAAAGAATTCAACAGAATAGCTACGAAACGAACAGCAACACGCAAATTCCATCAAAATACCAAATCAGATTTAGGAGTAATAATGCCAAAGAACGTAGAGTTCACAAAACATTTCAGTATTAAAACTGCCATAAGAAAATTTTAATAGGTATCACACGGCGGTGCCTTCGCATCAGAAGAGCGAACATAATGCTCAAATTGTGGAAGAGTTTGGTTTTATCAGTAATTGAATACTATAATTCTGTTCTCACAAGCAAGCCCTTACAAAAAACGGGATATTGCAGATATGAAAGACCTACTGTACAAAGGATTTTTTTCAACAGAAATTAAAGATAAATATTATTTATAAAGACTGGAGTCTCTGAAAACAGAACTCACTGGAAAAGCTTCACATAACCTGATTTTTCCAGTTTGAACCTCCTCTCCTTGTATAAAACCGCTTTTAAACGCCCTTGTATAAAATCGATGGTTAACGCAGTTTCGAAAATGGCGTCTGACAGTGATGTGCGTCGTAAACAGAGCTGTTATCGAGTTTTTAACCGCAGAGAAGGAAACAGTTGGAAATATTCACGAACGTCTACAAAACGTTTACGGAGATGCTGTTGTTGATCGAAGCACAGTTGGACGCTGGTCTAAACGTGTGAGATCATCGGAGAGAGGGAGAGCCAGCCTCGATGATGAGCCACGCAGCGGTCTCCCGGCATCGGCTGTGACATCTCACACTGTGCAACTTGCTGGAGCCAGGAATTAGTGAAGGAAGTGTGAATACGATAATTCAGCAACTGGGATACTCAAATGCGTGTTCATGGTTTGTTCCTCGCCAACTGACTGACGATCACAAAGCCCAAAGAAAAGAAATTGCTTCTGAGTCGTTGGTTCGATACGAGACAGAAAGGGATGACTCCCTTTCACGAATTGTGACTGGGGATGAGACTTGGGTACACCACTTTGAACCTGAAACAAAACGCCAATCCAGGAAGTGACACAACGCAGACTCCCTACGCAAGAAAAAGTTCAAAATGACTCCCTCTGCACGGAAGGTTATGGTCACCATCTTCTGGGACATGAAAGGGGTGATTCTGGTGGATATTATGAAGAAAGGACAAAGAATCAACTCAGAGGCATATATTGCTACCCTACAGAGACTCCAGAGACGTATAAAGCGAGTTCGACCAGAGAGAAAAGTAGAAGACGTCCTTCTTTTGCACGATAGCGCAAAACCACCCAACAGTTTGCAAACAAGAGAGGCCATCACAAAAATGCGCTTCACTGTGTTACCCCACCCTCCATACAGCCCGGATCTGACACCTTCAGACTTTCATTTGTTTGGGTTAATGAAGGATGCTATTCGTGGAAGAAAGTTTCAGAGCGACGATGAGGTCGTTGAGGAGGTTAAGAGGTGGCTCCAGCGGAACCCAGCGGACTTTTTACCAGCAAGAAATAAAGGCCCTTGTTTCGAAGTGGAGGAAAGCCGTAGAAAAGGATGGAGACTATGTGGAAAAATAAAAACTTGTAAAAAAGGTATGTAACTACTTGTGTACAAAATTTCTGGAACTTAAAGGAAACTTGGAAAGAAAAAAGAAAGGTGGGGCAAATATATTGAGTGGCCCTCGTATATGTACGAAAAATACCTGGTAAATCCTTCTTGTTTGCAAGAGCAAAATAAAAATATATTGCAGTGACCGGACAAAAAGGCTTTGCGTCATCCTAAGACATTAGGGGTGGAAGCTTTGACAACAAGGATGACAAACTCACTCATCATCCATACGAGGCAGAAAATTATTTAGTATCCTACCGAGAGAACTGTCAAATCTACAAAATATTTAGTTAACCACAACATTCAAAATTCGACTTCATATATTCCTGCCCTTTGTGGCAGGTTATGAGGGCTGGATAATAGTAGAAAGTAATTCTCTTCAAACTCGTATGCACAAATGAAGAAGATGCTGCGCAAGGGTCAGTCGAAGGCCGATCCCGAACATTTAATTAAAACATCAAAAGTAATTGTAAACATTACAACCAAAATAAAATTTAAAACATAATGAAAGAATGTTACTAGGTTGGAACATTGGCCAGCTTGATTTTTTAGCTTTTGCTGAGCAATTTCTAACGGTATTTTCCACCGTATAAAAGTATAACTAATTTCAATAATTATGCGGAAAATAATAATTTATTCAGAGAATAAAGAGGATGTGCCATGCACTCACTGTATATGGTAAAGAGAAGCGAGTAGACTTGAAGAGTGAAATTTATAATTGGCATAAACTTTCATTTCAGTAAATTAGTCTACATTTTGACCATAATTACAGTGAAACCCATTTTACAAACAAATCCTATTACTGTATGTGCATATAGCGAATCACTATACCGTTTGATAAGCAATATTTATTCATTATATAGAGGTGGGCCAAAAAAAAAGGGAGACCTCGAACTTTGGCTGTAAAATCCAAAGTTATAATGAGATTTCAGTATTTTTTTCACACCGCACAACTAAGTAAATTTCCTCTACGGTCAGCGGATTTCAAAGAAAACTAATGAAAATTACGGATTTCTTGAACATTTATTTATGCCACTGGAAATTCTCCATTTACACTACTACTGCATTGTCGGGTCGGCAAAAAAAAGGGAGACCTTTTAAATCTTTCATATCTCGGCAAATACGGTACATAGAACCATGAAATTTTAGTATGTTAGTACTAGGTAATTTTATGGTTTGTATGCCATCTTTTAGCATTTTTGCTGAGAAATTGGATTTATGGCGAATATTCCAGAAAAATCTTGCGATAATTAAAGCGATTTTAATTAACGTAAGCCAACTGTAGGAGGTTTGGACAAGCTTCTCAAGAAAATTTATAAAACAGGAGATGCTAAAAGAGGTGGTGGTGGACCGGATATCCGCACCCTCATCCGCGGATATCCGCATCAATTTTAACATCCGCATCCTCACTTCTGACTGCGGATGTTATGCGGGTATTAATTACCTCTAATAAATTATGCAATTTACAATTAAATTAGCTTATAAAGTAGCTTATAAGGCCCAGTCATGCACATTTCATGTAAAGTATTAATTATTAATGAACAAACAAATATATAAACCTCAAAATATAAATACCATTAAATCAACAAACACTGCCTGTGCCGCTGTGCGTACTCCACTGATTTTTTTTTTCACAGCAACACAGTAACTTTTCAGAATGAAATTGTTCGTATAAGATCAAGCAGTCTCTCGTGTTTCCGACAAGATTATTGTAAATAAATACAAAAAATAGTAAATTCTTTAGCAAAAATAAAAATACTAATTTTCTATAGCAAACACTGCAAAATTTGCACAGTTTCTAAAATTAGCAATTGAAAATTGAATGAAACTTGTTTCATTGAATTTTCTGTGGCTGAAACATTAATATTAATTTTAATTCTTATGCATTGCCTGCCATAATAGTAATATCACGAAATTTGAAAAATTATGTCATATATTCATAATTCTATATTATATTGATAGATTAACTAAATATCCGCATCCGCATCCGCAGATGTTGGAAAACTGACATCCGGTCCACCACTAATATATTTTATATATATATATATATATATATATATATATGTGTGTGTGTGTGTGTGTGTGTGTGTGTGTGTGTACATGTATGAGTAGACAGAGGGAGCTTATATAAAGAGCTACGACACTATAAACGTTTAAAATATAGATGTTTTCAATCGTCACATTACAAAAGATAGTTTCAGGCAGAAAACATAATTGAGAAATGCAAAATCAGAAGACTATTATTATTATTATTGTTATTATTATTATTATTATTATTATTAAAAGTATAAACACGAACAATTATATAGGACATTATAGAGAGGTACACTGGAAAAATAGTGAAGTCGTAACTATTTAAAAAGAAAAAAGGTAAGGTATAAAGGTTTTCGGAGTTTTATTCTGGATTTGGTTTTTTGAGAGGTTATTCCACATTCAGGTGTTGTCTTCTTTAAATTTTAGTACGTATAAGGAAGGTTTGTGATTGCAAATGTTTGTGGTTTTTGGCGCAGTTTGTGTGGAGCAAGCCTGAAGTAGAATGAGTATGATTGTGAGTGACAAAGGTAAATTTGTGCTGCCTTGGGGAGGAAACACAAACTTGAGGTGCATTTTGTTCCTGAACAATCATGCATCAGGACACCAGCACTGATAATAACGGGAGGTGTCTGCAATACAAACTAACGAAAATTGCACGAAAACGAATACGGATTTGGATGTTCTTGGACTGGGATAAAACGGAGCACTGTTGCTTTCAATGGTGATGAACCACGTACGGAAGCCTCGTCAGTATATTGACCTCCTGTTTGCCTGTCAATACTGCTACAAGTTACTCGTGCCCTGAAATAGGTATGTGGGCAGAATGGTGCTCTGTGTGAAAATATATTAAACTTTTCATCCCTCCACTTAAGCTAAGAACGCATCGATATATATATATATATATATACACACGAAGCGTTTAGTTCCAAAACGCGATAAACGCCAAATCAGCAACTTTCGAGTTCTCGTTATCAAATGGCGGTTGATATAATGTATTGTCACATTAGGCATCGATTTTTTAGCAAAGTGCCATTTCTCCCATTACTTTACCTACTGAGTTTTTCACTTTTTTTGAAAACGCAGTGTATATACAATACATAAAATGCTGTTTTTCTCAAAATCTGCAAAATGGTTATTTCGCGTTTTGAATATGAACTCCTCATATATATATATATATATATATATATATATATATATATATATATATATACAGTGTGTGTGTGTGTGTGTGTATATATATATATATATATATATATATATATATATATATATATATATTTAGGAGAAATCCAATGACAAGGAGAAATGTAAATGCCATGAAAAGTCTTCTTTATTGCGCAACGTTTCGAGCAATACGCTCATCTTCAGGCTGTTTAATAACAATGTGAAATTAAAATCAATATTGAATGAAAAACAAACAGAAATTTCTATAACCTATTCGTAAAGACAAATTTTAAAAGACTGAGAAAAGAGGGTTAAGTTCTAAGTTATACAGATTTACATATAAAAATTAAGAAGTTATTTTTAAATACATGTAGTAAATGTGAAATTAATACACTGGAAAAATTACCAATAGTACACTGGAACAATGGAGCTATCTACCTTACACAGCAGTATCCGAGGCCGACTAATTTGAGCAGAGGAAACGGGAACGAAGGATGGCGAGGGAGATAGGGGAAGGAGGGATTATAAGGAATTGGGGAAGGAGGAGGGATCATAGCAAATTGAGAGGGACGGACGATGAGTCAACATTCAGACTAGGGGACAATGCTTTAATGAAAAGGGATTCTAAAATTCTTAGTGAGTTGGGACAAGTATTACAACCAAGAATTTTAAAATTGTCTAAAGTGACATCAATTTTGCATTTGATGCTATGTTCACGAATGCTGGAGGCTTCCTTAGTTTTTAAAATTTTACCTGTTCGGCCACTTATTCCCATATGCGAATAAAATCTAGCCCTGAGAGAGCGAACAGTGCTGCCGATGTAATTCCCAAGGAGACACCTGGGGCAGGTAAATAAATATACAACACCGCTACGCAACGAGTCAGGGGTTCGATCCTTCGCTGAGAAAAAGCTACCTAAAGACGTATATACGTATATAGTGGTGCTCATAAGTATTCGTACAGAGAAATATTTCAGTTATATTCGTCTTTATATTTTGTACCATGCATACAATAGTTGTGAAAAGTTTACCGTTTGTTTGCAAAAATTTAACAAGTAAAAATATTAGTTTTACTCCAACAAATAATGTAAAACATCAAAAAATTTGAGGAAAATAAAAAAATTTAAAATGCAAAAGTTTTCGTACATTTATTTACAAAATTATTTAATACTTTGTACGTCCATCATTTGCTTGAATGACTTAAGTGATTAGCTTTGAATATTTTTCTACAAGGCTTCGACATCCCTCAGTATGAATTTTAGTCCATTCTTCGGAAGAAAAACTGTTGCCGTTCATTCAGATTCGAAGGATTTCTCTTGCGGACAGCTTTTTGCAAATCAAACCATAAGTTTTTTATTAACCCTTTCATGCCTGATTTTCGTTTACGTTTCATGTCAAAAAAAAAAATTTGTGTTATACTGTATCTCTAGAATGACTAAAATCTCATAAAATTTGATGGTCTCATTTGCGCCTATACGGCATGAAAGGGTTAAAATGACAGCTGGGCTTTGAATAGGCCACTCGAGAAGCTTCAAATTCTTTTGTTGAAGCCATTTCATGGTGCTCTTACTTTTAGGTTTTGGCTGCCCACCTGAAGGCAATACTGAATTGAAGGCAATACAGTTTCTTCTAAACTTTCCTGATATTTCTTCGAATGCAAGATTCCATTCATAACAACAAGCTTTCCTGGACCAGAAGCACTAAAGCATCCCCATAAAAGCAGTCTACCATCAACGAGTTTAACCGTAGGAAGGATGTTATTTTCCTCGATGCAGTATTTGATTTTCGACAAACATACCGTTCTTCGTTGTTACTAAATAATTCAATTTTGGTCTTGTCCAGAGAACTTAATTCCGGAATACAAATCCATCATTTTGATGATCCTTGAACTACATTAAACGAGCGTCTTTGTGCGGTTTTCGCGTAGCAGAGGTTTTCTTCGTGCAGTTCTTCCATGAAGACCATTCTTTCTCATTGTACGACATACAGCAGAGGAATGGACAACGATCTTAGACAGTCTTAATGTTTGGCAAATATCACCTGCAGTCACTCGTGGATTTGCAGCAGCCATTCTTTCAATCCTTCTAGCTGTACGTTCTGAAATCTTGCAAGGTCGTCTACACCAGTGTTTCCCAACCGGGGGCCATATGGCTCCCTGGGGGCCATGGCACATTTGAAGGGGGCCACAGGAAAATGTTATTTTGTAAAATAGAGTTAAATCTGCATATTACCTACTGAAAATAATGCTTATGGGGGCCACAGGAAAAAATAAGGTTCCTAAGGGGGCCATAAGCCAAAACCGGTTGGGAACCACTGGTCTACACCTTGGTAGAGTTTCGATTGTCCCAAAGCCTTTTCATTTCTTTATAAGTGCAGCAACCGTCGTAAATAGAATTCGAAGCTTTTCTCTCTTCCCATAACTCTTTCCAGACTCGTGTGCAGCAATAATTGATCTCTTAAGATCTGTAGAGAACTCTTTACCACGACGACCCTTTGGTTCCTAATGGCTTTTAGTCTTCCATGAAGATTCACAGAGAAAATTCTATAATTCAGAATTGTCAACAGTCTCTAATCAATAAACAACGAACTACTGATAAAGATTTTAAATTCTTCAAGCCTAAAATGGACACAATGTATCAAATAATTTTGTAAATAAATGTACGAAAATTTTTGCATTTAACTTTCTTTTATTTTCCTCAAATTTTTTGATGTTTTACATTACATGCTGGAGTTGGACTAATAATTATGAGCCTTACTGTGTATATATATATGTATACATTTGCGTGTCAGGGTTCAAAAACGCAACGTCTATGTGTATGTCTATGACGACTTGACGCTTTTTAACCTTGACACGCAGATATATATATATATATATATATATATATATATATATATATATATATATATATATATATATATATATATATATATAAAATGTTTTAGAATTTAGTATCATCTGCACTATTCATTAAGGGATAAATTCAGGCCAAAACTTCCTAATTTAATAGGCAAACTCATTAAATTTAGCGAACTCTTTACTCTCTGGATAACCAATTAATCTCTGAGGGTAATATTAAAGGTTTAATCAAGCTCTCGCCTTAAAGTTCTGGTCGTTAAATTTCTATATTTATACTGTAAATGTTAGCTTTCTTATATATATATATGTTACAGTCACTGTCTAAAATCAGACAATTTGTAAAGTGACTGAAAATTTTAGGCAGTGTGTCAAATTGTGATACACACAAAACCTAACAACCTAATCTAATTAATTTTTAGGCAACATATTGGGAAATACCAGTGGGCATGCATATGTAGCATTATTAGAAAGATTAGCTTAGGTTAGGTTTTGTATGTATCATAATTTAACACATTGCCTAAAATTTCAGTCAATTTACAAATTGCCTTATTTTATACATTGACTGTAACATATATATATATATATATATATATATATACATACAGGGTGAATCAAAAGTCTGGAAACATAGGAACTATGCTTTTCACTGCAAATATATATGTATATTGCATTGAAAAGCATAATTCCTTTGACGTTTGACTCACCCTATATATATATATATATATATATATATATATATATATATATATATATATATATATATATATATATATATATATAATATTTTAACTATAAAATCATGTTTACGATTTAAATTACTCCGTATTTATATTTTAAGCATATAATATTCAACGTATGCTTGCGTGTTGGCGTAAACTTTTTATCAAAATTTGCGAAATCCAGAAATCCAGATCAGTGGTTCCCAGTATGTTCTTCTTTCGTGGCACTCCCGGAGGATTTTCGTCTCCCACTGCTCAACATCCAGTCTCTTCCACCCACCCACCGCCCCTCGAACACCACGTACTGTAATTTCAAAATGAACTTTTACAGTTTGTATATGCACGCAATAATCTACAAATGTTTTGTTCATTTGAAATGTGCACATCTTTGGCAACTTTTCAGTTTTCAATTACTTATTTTTGCCACTTACATAAAATTTCGTGGCATCTCGTGACACCACGGTTGCGAAATATTGATCTAGATTTATTTCTATACATATTTCTATACATAGGGCATAATATGGAGCTAAGGTTCCAAAGAGTAATAACATCAACCTGATCGATTTCATTTAACCTTTCAAAGTTCAAGGTCTTTCTTTAACAATGCATAAAATCGACTGACATGAGCAAGAGCATACTGGTAAAGGAACATGCTGGACATTAAAGGGTTAATTAATCCTAATATCTTCAATGGAATGCAGTATTTTTCGGAGTACACCGAGAGGTTTTCCGAGCAATCTGAAGCACCGAACAATAATAACTTGTCTGAAAAATGCATTCTGCAAAAAGGCAAATCTTTTTTGTGTGCATAAAAATAAACCTTAAAAAGAACAGGACAAGAATAACACAAAAGAAAAACTATTTGACATTCAAAAATCAAAGTTAAAAGGACAAAAAATATTTAGCGGCAGCTTTCAATGTGTACAGTGAAACTGGAATTTTCTTCAAGATGTAGAAAATTCTTTCATTGAACAAGTGCCCTCAGGTGATAACAGTATTTTCATCAAACTTCGATGCTTGATGAAATATTTTTCGGGGAACTGAATCCTTGAAAATAATTTAATCGAAATGGGTGGCGCCACCTATTAGAAAGAATGTTGATTAAATATAATTTCAGTTTATTTTCATAAACCTAGTGTAATTATATGCATATCAATTTTATGTTAATCAGGAACAACATACTAACGGCAACTTAAGTTTTAAGAATAAATAATTAGAAATAAATTTACCTTACTTCGGTGAGGTTTGAACCAATGCCACTGACGATTCAAGTTTTGCAAGCAACCACTTTACTCTTTTGGCCATGAAACATTAAAATATATTGAGAGATTTGTATACGAGTATATACTCTTTCACACTGGTTTCAGTATGTATACTGTTTTAGTGTATATATTAGGGTTATGCACAAATCATGACCATCGTGGATTTTTAGGGATACCCCCTCATTTGTTCCAATTTGTCACAAAAACACCCTGTGAGAAATTCCAGGTCAAACAAATAACATTCAGAGGTCGCGCCCGCCAATTGAAAATTTGAAAATTACAAAAAATTAGAGTAAAATCAAATTTTTTGAATTTGTTCTTATTTTTGTTGCAGGTTTGTTGCAGGTTGCAGGTTTTGTGCAGGTTTGCTGCAGGCAGAGTGGTAGGTGATGCGTATATGAGCAAATAGCGTTCAAGGAAATCGGTATCGCAGTGTGCTTGTGGCAGTGTCCAGGAGAGGTGCTATATCAGTGAGTCTCTCTGCCTCAATTTCTCTTCTATTTCCTCTATCTTAATTGTGACAAAAATGAGATCAAGAAGCTCAACAGATATCTGGCTGATCGGTCAACAAATAGATAAATTGAATCAAAGTAAGCTTCCATCAAAGAAAGAAGTAATTTCCTTATTCATGAATTATAAACATATCAAGAATGAAATTGTCAGAGAAGCATTAACTTCAACCGTTAATGATGTATTGGAAGTGTGGCAGAGAGCAGGAATACCAACAACCCAGAAACGTAATGTTGTGAAGAAATTAAATAAACTGTATGATGAGTGGCAAGGGCTGAAGAAGAGCAAAGGAAAAAAATCGAAGTTTTCAATAGAGAAAGAGAATACATGGAAAGAAAAATTGGATGGACTCTTTGATATTGCGCATGCAAATGCTAACGAGTTAATAACTATTGAGGAAGATAGAGAGTTTCTACGGCTACAAAGAGAAGGTCGAAAGGGTAAAATGATGGCAGTTGATAAGGATGAAGAAAAACGTCGAAAGGAAGCTGCGAAGAGACATGAAAAAATGGATAAGAAAAGGTTACATGAATCAAGTGCATTTGATGAAACAGTTGTTCTTGCAAGCAGCAGCAGTTCCTGCAGTGATTCACCTGCATCTACGGAAGAAGAAGTAGATCTGGAAGTGCCCTCAACATCTAAAAGAGGCCTTCCAAGAAAAAAATTCAAGATTATGAATGAAAATCTGCTTTCCTCATTGGATGTTGCTAAGATCAGCGACCGATCAGCCTCTTTAATAATTATTCCAACGATCGCAAATGTTGGAAAAGATCCAGAGAATTACAATGTTAGCTACTCATCGATTCGCAGGGCAAGACAGAAATCAAGAAAGAAGTTCAGTGAAAACTTGAAAGAAGAATTTCAAGCTGACAAACCCTTGATTGTTCATTGGGATGGCAAACTCCTCGAAGACATTACCGGGAATGAGGTTGTTGATCGGTTGCCAGTCCTAATCTCTGGCAGTGGAGAAGATCAACTGCTTGGAGTGCCAAATATAGATCATGGCACAGGAAAGGATACTGCAAATGCAGTACATCAGGCGATCATTGATTGGAATCTAATAGATAAGGTAAAAGGCATGTGTTTCGATACAACTGCATCGAACACAGGTCGTAAAAACGGAGCTTGTGTCCTAATTGAACAGAAAATGGAGAAAGATTTGTTGTGGTGTCCTTGTCGACACCATATCCTTGAAATCATGTTGGAAGCAGTGGTATCCCCTGCATTACAGGCTTCATCAGGCCCTGACATTCAGTTATTCAAAAGATTCAAAACAAACTGGAATAAGATTAATCTAACTTCATACGATAAATTAGAAAATTATCCACAAAAGGAAAAAGAGGAAATCATCAACTTTGCAGCAAGAAAAATCAATGAAGATCAACCTCGCGACGATTACAGAGAGTTATTGGAACTGACAATCATCTTGCTTGGCGGTACTCCAACGACTGGAATAAAATTCAGGAAGCCTGGGGCTTATCATAGAGCCCGTTGGATGGCGAAAGTCATTTATTCAATGAAAATCTTTATGTTCAAAAGTCAGTTCAAAATAACAGCAATAGAAGAAAGAAATCTAAAAGAAATTTGTTGGTTTTCTGTTTCAATTTATATTAAGCATTGGTTTTCAGCACCATGCGCAGCAAGTGCTCCACGAAATGATCTGAGTCTTCTCAAGAATCTTCACAGCTACAAAAGCACAAATGAACAACTAGCAAATGCTGCTTTAGAAAAATTCAAGAATCATTTGTGGTATCTCTCAGAAGAGTTGATCGCATTGGCTTTCTTTGATGATAAAATCAGCTTTGACACCAAAAGAAAAATGAAGGAGGCTCTTACAAAATCTTCGGAGCCAGATCCTCCAAAGAAGACACAAATAGACATCAAAACTATTGACAATAAGCAGCTTGAAGATTTTGTAACTGCTAACACAAAGTCCTTCTTCAGTATACTCGGATTGTCTTCAACGTTGTTGAGCAAACCAGTAGAAGATTGGCTTCTCGATGAGAGTTATTGGGTTGCAAAGAACGTAGTGAATCACATGAAAGTTGTTAATGATATTGCTGAAAGAGGAGTGAAATTGATTGAAGATTATAACAAATTAATTACCAATGATGAACAACAGAAGCAATATCTACTGCAAGTTGTATCAAATTATCGGAAGAAGCTTCCGGACAAAACTAAAAAACTCTCGTATCTTTGACGCAACAGTAAAATTTACGAGTATATCCATTCTATGTATCTATTATAAATATCTATTGTATTGTATCTGTTTTATGAACAAATGGAAAAGAGGAAGGTGGTATGATAGGCCTCGTGGGGAACTTCCACTCAAAAAAAAGTAACGTGACGCTTGCTGTACCTCCTGGGTGTCATGGAAATCAGCAAATTTTCAAATGGCGGGCGCGACCTCCAAATATTCGAATTTTGACCCGAAATTTCCCCAGGATCATTTTTCCACCAAATTAAACCAAATGAGAGGGTATCTCAAAAATTTGAAACAAAAAAATTTTACTCCCCCACTTTTGCATCACCCTAGACTATATATATATATATATATACAGTGTTGGGCACTAAAGCGTTAATCCGATAACAGTTAATTAACGAAGTTAACTTTTTTTAACGGACTATTAACGGAAGTTAAGTTCCATTTATCGTTATCGGACCAGTTAACTTCCGATAACTCGATATTTAGTCTGTTAAAGTCCGTTAACACGTTAACTGCGAGGAGTCATTCACGGAAGATCACCGCTCCGCGAATGAATTCAAACCGCCATAACTTCAGTCTGCCAATTCCGTCCTCTGCCGCAGTGGAACGGCTCTTCTCTCTCGGCAAGGACATCCTGAGGCCCAAGAGGTCAAGACTGGCAGTTGGGCCTAACTTTGAGAAGTTGGTCTTTCTGAAGGGCAACCAGCATATTGTGCCTAAAATTTAATTTTACCTTTCAGTTCCCGCCATAATAATTCTCTGGTAAATTAAAATTTAGTTAATGGTTAGTGGTTACAAGAGTTTCGAAACATGTAATCAGTACATTTTTTATTAAAAATAAAAAAAAAAGTTATTAAGCAAAAAAGTTGCAAAACTTGATAAAAATACAGTTAAATACCTATTTATTGTTGGATTTTGCATAAATAAACATTTTCTATGGGTTTTAAAGCTTTTTTCCTTGATTTTTTTAAGTGTTAGTAAAGAAATAGTTATCGTTAACGGATTATCGTTAACTTCCGTTAACTTTGTAGTAAAATTATCGGATTATCGTTATCGGAGTTAAAAATTGGGGTTAACGGATTATCGTTATCGAAGTTAACTTTTTGGTTAACGGTGCCCACCACTGTGTATATATATATGTGTATATATATATATATATATATATATATATATATATCCAGCAACGGATCTCTCTCGGAGGATCATAGGGCAACGAAACAAGCGAAACCGAAGGAAAACGAACTTAAAATGCACAAGAGGCAACGAAAAACAAAGAACACAAATATTGTCCTGGCTAATATTCAAGAAATAAGACCAAACCAATCACTCAACAAATTTTCGTATCTGAAAGGATTTATGGACGAAACAAGGGCGGACATTGCATGCCTCACAGAAACTCATCTTAAAGATTGCCAAGGAAATTGTGAAAACTGCGAACATTGTATTGATAAGAAAGATAAATATAGAGGGCTTCATCTTACTAAGAGCGGATAGAACAACGAGACGTAAAGGTGGCTGTGCTATATATGTAAATGAAGGTCATATGACAGAGACGATAATAAGTAAATCAAACAGTTTTGTGGAACTCCTAGCAGTGGAAATAGAAAAACTAAACGTGATACTAATAGTCATCAATAGACCTCCAAACACCCCAACCGAAAAATTCTCGGAGGCCATTGATGACATCAGAAAGCTAATAAAGGCCATAAACCCTCCATCCCCCAATATAATAATCTGCGGAGACTTTAACTTCCCATCTATAAAATACAAAAAGGTGGATAGGAATATATATATATATATATATATATTATATATATATATATATATATATATATATATATATATATATATATATACACCAGGACAAGGGGAGCACAAGAGAAGACCAGGAGCAAGCAAAAATGTTGATGGCTCTCACAGATGAGTTTATGCTGACACAGGAGATAACAGAAAATACTAGAAAAAATAACTGCCTAGATCTGGTATTCACAAATAACATTAACTTGATTGCTGATATAAAAATAACCCCAACCATTATCTCAGACCACAGCTTAATCGAGATATCAACAAATATGACGACAACATTAAAAGACAATACACATATTGAGGAAAGAAGCAAATTTGGGGCCTTTAACTTAAACTCCAAGACTATAAATTGAGAAGCAATCAGCTCACACATGGCCCAGATAGAGTGGAGAACAGTTTTAGAGAATAAAACAACTGAAGAAATGCAACAACCTTGGAAGAAAAAACGCTGAGAATTTTATAAAAATATGCTCCGCAATCACATCCAAAAGGAAAGAGAAGCTGGCTAGAGAGGCAAAAGAGAAGAATATTCCGCAAAAGAATGAGAGTGGAGGCGAAGTTAGCCAACTGCGGAGATAATGCGAAGAAAGTAATACAAGAAAAACTGGAGGGTATCGAGAGGGAAATACAAAGCCTGATTAAGGACCATACAGAGAGGGAAGAGGAAAAGGCGGTAGAAGCAATAAAGGAAAATCCAAAATACTTCCATAGCTATGCGAAAAGGAAAACAAAAACGCGCGCCGCTATTTGGGCCTTTAAGGAAGAGAAATAATGAACTAACCGATGATCCAAAAGAAATATTTGAAACATTGAGAGCCCATTATGAATCAGTTTTTAGTACCCCAAAAGGTGACAAAGCAATACCTGAAATGGATGCATTCTTTGAAGAGAAATTACAAGGAGAGTGTATAACAGGCTTTGATTTTACCCCAGATGATGTAGCGAGAGGTATAGGACAAATGAAATTACATTCAGCTGCAGGTCCGGACAATTGGAACGCATTATTGATTAAAAACTGTAAAAATGAAATAGTTACACCTTTATACTGGATATGAAGAACATCCCTAGACACTGGGGAAATACCGAGCATCTTGAAAAGAACAAACATTGTCCCTATATATAAAGGAAGAGACAGTCTCAAACAAGAACTATAGACCAGTGTCATTGACATCCCACCTCACCAAAGTATTTGAAAGAATAGTTAGAGAGAAAATTTATGATTTCTTGGAGACACTGGAAAGATTCAACGAAAATCAGCACGGATTCCGATCAGGTAGATCATGCCTATCACAACTAATAGAACACTACAACAATATCCTAGATGCACTGGAAGGCAATGACAATTACGATGTCATATACACAGATTTTGCTAAAAGCTTTCGACAAATGTGATCACGGTATAATAGCACATAAAATGAAATATATGGGAATAACAGGCAAAGTGGGAAAATGGATCTACATCTTCCTCAGAGAACGTCTACAGATCGTCAAAATTCAAAGTATATCATTATTAGAATCTGAAGTACGCAGCTCAGTACCACAAAGGACAGTACTGGCCCCACTCCTGTTCATTATCATGCTAACAGACATAGACAGCGGAGTAAACAGCAACATTATAGTAACATCCTTTGCAGACAATACAAAGATCAGCAGAAAAATCAGCGATGTAAATGAAGTGGAGGCCTTGCAGAGGGACACGAACAAAATATACAAATGGTCAGAAAACAACAACATGACATTCAACACCGAGAAATTTCAGCTCTTGAGATATGGTACATAGAAAAGAGGAGCTTAAACAGACTGCATATTATGCTCCAGATAGACAGGAAATTCAGAGAAGCACGAAAGCGATCGATCTGAGGTAATAATGATCGATGATGCTAAATTCGAAACACAAAATGAGATAGCGATACATAAAGCAAAAAGAGTTGCGGGACAGGTACTAGAACTTTCAAAAGAAGGGACAGAACAGTAATGATTCCCCCTGCTAAAAACACTGATTATACCAAAACTTGAATACTGCTCAGTTTTGACGTCCCCATATAAAAAGGAAGTAACTAATAAACTAGAAGAAACGCAGACACATTTCACAGCCGATTGATGGCCGCAAAGAACTCAACTAGTGGGAAAGACTACGTAAACTAAATCTGTACTCCCTGGAAAGAAGAAGAGAGCGGTACACCATAATCTACATATGGAAAATGATTGAAAAACTGGTACCAAACCTAAAACTAAACCCAATTACCATTCAAACAACACTGGAAAATAAGAAAGGCAGAATGTGTAGTGTTCGCAAATTAAAGGCCCGAAAAGGGACCTCCTCAACACTGAAGGAAAATAGCTTGGTTGTCAGGGGGCCAAGACTTTTTAACCAGCTTCCAAAGGACCTCAGAAACGTTACAGGGGTCAAAGTTGAAGTCTTCAAGAGAAGACTAGATGCCTGGCTCAGGACGGTACCAGATGAGCTGGGTGTACCTGGTTATATACGGTGGAGAGCGCAAGAAAGCAACTCGTTCCTCCACCAACCCAGACCTAGAGGCGGGGCCATCAGCTTCACCTTCGTGTGAAGAGAAACCAAAGCACGGAACAGCAACGAGGTTATATATATATATATATATATATATATATATATATATATATATATATATATACAGGGTGTTTGAGAACTTTCTGTACAAATTGTAATGGGGGATAGGCAACACCAAGACAAACCCTTTTCGTCTATAAGTGTATGTCCGCTGACGTCACCATTCGGCGCGAGAGGGCGCCGCTGCAATTGGCTAAAATGTGAAGTGGGCTAGACTCGCGCTTGCCGCGGGCATTCTTAAATCGGACGTAGTACGCGTAACATGGAGCGCTTCACGACTGCTGAGATGGCTGACATGCATATGTGTATGGGGCTGCCAATGGAAACGGAAGAGCTGCTGTGAGGTTGTACCGACAGCGCTTCCCAAAGGAAGAAATCGAGGCATGTTAAATCGGGCGATCTCGGTGGCCAGGCTACGGGCCCACCCCGGCCTATCCATCGGTCCCCAAAAGTGGCGTTCAGATAATCCCGCACATCGTTGCTGGAGTGTGCTGGGGCCCCGTCGTGTTGAAACCACATTCGTCTACGAATAGCCACGGGAACATCTTCCAGCAGTTCCGGCAACGTTTCTTCAAGAAATATCCGATAAACTGGCCCGTCGAGTCGGGCAGGCAGCAGGTATGGCCCAATCAACTTGCCATGGACGATACCTGCCCAAACATTGACGGCGAACCGTTCTTGATGAGCATGCACCCGTGTAGCATGTGGATTTGCGTGCGCCCACACGTGAGAATTGTGCATGTTAAACACACCCTCACGTGTGAAACAGGCCTCATCTGAGAACAGCACATAAGCCGGAAAATTAGGCTGCACCGCTGTCTGCTGCAGAAACCAGCGTGCGAATTCCACACGAAGAGGGTAATCCCGAGGTTGTAACGCCTGGACTCTCTGACGATGAAACGGATGTAACTGCTGCTCGTGCAACACTCTCCAGACCAGGTCGTGGTTCACACCGAGGATACGTGCAACACCTCGCGTGCTTGCTCTTGGATTGTCCTCAAATCGCCGTAGGATTTCTTCTTCCATGTCAGGAGTGCGCACGTTTCTCTCCCGACCAGTGTCATGCATGTTTGCATGGAATGTTCCAGTTTCTCGCAGTCGCCGATGCAAATGCGCAAACGTTTGGTGGTTTGGCACACGTCTGTTTGGGAAGCGCTGTCGGTAAAACCTCACAGCAGCTCTTCCGTTTCCATTGGCAGCCCCATACACCATATGCATGTCAGCCATCTCAGCAGTCGTGAAGCGCTCCATGTTACGCGTACTACGTCCGATTTAAGAATGCCCGCGGCAAGCGCGAGTCTAGCCCACTTCACCTTTTAGCCAATTGCAGCGGCGCCCTCTCGCGCCGAATGGTGACGTCAGCGGACATACACTTATAGACGAAAAGGGTTTGTCTTGGTGTTGCCTATCCCCCATTACAATTTGTACAGAAAGTTTTCAAACACCCTGTATATACATATATATATATATATATATATATATATATATATATATAGGGTGTTTGTTTTTAGAACAAGGTCATGCTTGAAGTTGTGACTGTGCTAAACATGTCTCTGCATATCAAGAAAGTTAAATGATAGTGTTGCACTTCATTGTGTTGCGTCAGTCCACTGTGGTGAGGCGATAAAGTTAAACGTGTTTTGTTTCGCGACGATTTCTTACAATGTCGAAGGTGTTGTGCACCATGAATATGCTCCATAGGGACAAACAATCAACAAGGAATTTTATATTGAAATTTTGAGTCTACGTGAAGCAGTTCGGAGGAAATGGCCGCAAAAGTGTGAGTCTGGAGATTGGATGCTTTATCACGATAACGCCCAATCTCACTCGTCGCAATTTGTCCAGCAATTTTTAGCCAAAAACGCTACTCCTCAAGTACAGCAGCCTCCATATTCGCCGAATTTGGTTCCATGCGACTTTTCTTTTTTTACCGAAGCTCAAACAAACCCTGAAATGACACCGATTCGATGATGTTGAGACCATTGAAAGAACTTCGACGGAGCAGCTTTTGGCCATTCCGAAAAGTGCATTCGAAAAATGTTTTCAATAGTGGTAGGATCGTTGAGCAAAGTGTGCGGCTTCATATAATCGCATTCGTCCGGATACTTTTCGAACAAACCTCGTATACACACACACACACACACACACACACACACACACACACATATATATATATATATATAATATATATATATATATATATATATACACACGAGGGTGGGCTCAAAAGTAATGCCTCCACTCAAATAAATTTTAAACGAATTGAAGGATTTTATCGAAACAAAAGAGTTTATTCTTCAAAATGATACATTTACTTTTCTATAAAGTCACCCTCTCCTTCGATACATTTACGCCAACGCTAAATGAGTTTTTTAAATCCATCTCGTAAAACTCGGAGCTTTGACTACGAAACCAAAGTTTCACAGCGGCCTTAACTTCTTCGTCAGACTCGTAGCGATTTTCACAGAGATGTTCTTTAAGTTTAGGAAAGATGTGAAAATCGCATGGTGCTAAATCGGGGCTATATGGTGGATGCGGCAAGCCGGTGAATTGCAGATTCTCAATTGCTTCTCACGTTTGAACACTGGTGTGACGCCGTGCGCTGTCATGATGAACAATAACTGCATTTTTGTGGGTGCAAACTCTCCTGACCGTTTTTTTCAACTTCTTCAGAGTTTCAATAGTCCAGAGCTGGGCACTTGCGTTTTTTTTTGCGGTACTGCGGTACTGCGGTACTACCGCACTACCAAACCGGTACCGCATAACGCAGTACCGCAAAGGATCGCTGAAAGTACAGCCTGTACTTTCAGCGATCCTTTGCGGTACTGCGTTATGCGGTACCGGTTTGGTAGTGCGGTAGTACCGCAGTACCGCAAAAAAAACCGCAAGTGCCCAGCTCTGAATATAACGCGAGGAGTTGATTGCTGTCCCTTTTTCCATAAAGTCTTCGAGAACAACACCAGTGATACCCCAAAAAACAGTCATCACTTTTCCAGCCGATTTTTTAAATTTGAATTTTTTTGGCTGCTGTGAATTTTTGCGCCGATATTCCATGAATTGCCGTTTATTTTCAGGGCCATAATGGCGGACCCACGTCTCGTTTCCTGTCACAATGCTGTGCAGAAATTCATCTCCTTCATTTTCGAAGAGCTGCAGAGTTTCTTGGCAAATGCGTAGTCTCTCAGTTTTCATCTCGGCAGTGAGCATGCGAGGCACCCATCTGGCGCAGACCTTTCAGTAATGGAGAATAATGAAAATGTGTCCCACTCGCTCTTTGGAGCTATTGAGTATTGCAACAATTTAATTTTGTTTAATGCGACGATTTCCACGAGCCAGTTCGTCAACGTAGTTCCGATGAGACGCGTCGGTTGCCGTCTTTACTACTTTCCAATGTAATCGATACTGAACCAACGTATGAAATGAGTATAGGCTATATTAGGCTATAGCACAAAACCGGTTTCATCTGGTTACCTCTATACAATCTGGAATGGGGTGGGGATATCAAGTTACAACACAAAACCGGTTTTATCTGGCTACCTCTACACAATCCAGAATTATGCCGCTAAATACTTTTTGCTTTTTTCATTTTGAATTTTTAACGCCAAATGATTTCTTTTCTGTGTTATTCTTGTCGTTCTTTTTTAAGGTTTATTATTATACACAAAAATGATTTGCCTTTTTGCAGGATGCACTTCTCAGAATAGTCCATGATTTTTTTAAGCAACACTTTTTTGTTTTAAACACAAATTTTGTACAAAATTACGACTCATTCTATCTTTTGAAGAGAAGTTTTTAAGCCAGTGAAAACGTAACATTTACTTTAAGCTCACGAACCACTTATATTTTGAGTGCAGCTTCACAAATTTGCTCTTATTGGCTTTGGATGTGGTCAAACTTTTTATGGCTGTGGTATTTTTGAAACGTTATGGACTGACTTGCTTTTCCTCGATTTCACAAAAGAGTAGTGGAAGGTGGGGCAACTCGGGACCCGTAAGGAAATCACAATTTTGTAGGCATATAGGACGAGTATTGGGACCCATTAAATACAAAAACATTTATCTTCACCTTCTGTCTTCCATTCTGTATCACTTTTTATAGCGTTCTAGCTTTGCATTAGGTGTAACTGGAATTTGAGAAAACCGTGCGTGGACAATAACATTTGTGCAAATTTATTTAACCAAAATCTACAAAACTCAGTAATTTAACTTCTTTTATAAGCTCTCATAGAGATAGCGAGTGAAGCTTAATATCACAACAACCATGATTTGTATTCGTTATCAGCCTTTTAAAAAATTAAATAGGGCAGATTCAAATTATTGGTGTTAGATGCCCCTACGTCGCTGTATTAAAGTGCCTCTTAGTAAGTATGAATATTCATGAATGAACTCTTCAACATTTAAGTGATAATGTTGTATGATGCAGATTTTGGTTTAACCTTCCTGTAATCAAGGGACCCACTAAGATTTACGTGGAACCCGTACCACGAATCGCTACATCATCTGAACGTAGAGGATGGTAGCCCTACGTCGCTTAAGCTTGCGGATAGTGTTGTAACGTGTTCGCAACGTAGGCCAAGCCACAAAAAAGATTCTTCATCGACCGTTATTTATGTGTTAATAATAAGAATAATAATTAATACTGGTCAACAAGGATTTTGTTTCCTCAACGAGATTATGTGATTCCTGTAGATTGTTTAACGCTGATTACAGAACTGACCTTGAAATTTCTATATCACGCACTGTCTTCGAGAAATATTTTATTCCTTTATTTCATTATTATCAACTTCAGTATTTGTAACTTTTTTTCTTAAATAGCAGCTTCACTGTAATATTCCATATTGCAAAAGAAAATATCATTAAACTTATTACTTTCCAGTTTTTGAAGTGCTTAAAAATTAAAATTCATTAGGCGCTAAAATCGCACAATCTGACAACCGTGCTAGTTGGATGACGAATAGTGACCGCTGCATCGCGTTGTCTGAAAAAGACACTGTCGTTAGTCGTTTGTTGGTTGTCACTCAACGCTGTTGTGCGTCAAAAGCTCGAAAAAGCCATTATGACTCACAAATGTGTTAACAACCCCGATACTTTCTGTTACGTATACCTTGGTTTAGCTTCCGCCCGAATTGTTTATCCTGAAGAAGGTCAAGTTTGCCACTCCACCTTAGACCTACAGCTTAACGTGGAATCCGAACCACGCCCCACCAGCAGCCCAGCGTCTTAACCACTAGGCTATCCAGGGTACCCATTTATCTATCAACAACACAGTCCTTCTTTATTGTGTGGAAGGATGAACAGCTGGGTTTTGCTACGGCTCCCTGCCGTCACCGGGTTTCGATCCCGGGGTGGATGGATTCGTAGTCAGCGACGTTAACCACTACACCACCAATGTGCATGCGGTGAGTTCACTCTCAAATCTCAAAAGAAGAATATCACTCCTCTCATTAAACAAGCATACAAACTCTATTTCGGGTGTAAAATAGGGGACTAAGACAAAAGTTGGGCTCCTCATATTTGTTGTACGTCTTGCGTTGTAAATCTCAGGGTATAGCTAAAACATACTCGCCGATCCATGCCATTTCCTGTCCCCATGGTTTGGAGAGAGCGGAGAGATCACGTCACAGACTGTTACGTTTGTTTGACGAATGTTTCTGGATTTTCTTCTAAACGCAAAAAATCGAGCGACCAGAGACGTGGACCTTAGAAGATGAAACTACCGTAGACAAGCCTGTAGAATTGGAACAAGACATGGACCCAGATTTTCAACCACCTCAGTCAAGAGAACCTCACTTAATTACACAAGGTGAGTTAAATGACCTCGTCAGGGGCTTAAGCTTATCCAAAAGTCAAGCAGGGCTACTAGGCTCTAAGGTGCAAGGGTGGAATCTGTGGGTAAAATACATTAACATTTCTGTGTTCCGCAATTGTCAAAACGATTTGACCAAATTTTTTCTTTGAGCAGAAATCTGTGTTATTGTAACGATGTAAACGGACTGATGATGGCACTTGGTCATGAACATAATCCAGAAAAATGCTGACTGTCCACTGACTCATCCAACTTAAGTCTGAAGGCTGTGCTGTTACATGATAGAAACGTTTATCCATCAATTTCCGTCGGGCATGCTGTTCAAGAATCATATGAAAATATAGAGCTTCTTTTAAATTACATAGAGTTCACTAAGTACAATGGCCACATCTGTGGCGATTTAAAAGTTATAGTGCTTCTTCTTGGCATGCAGCTGAAATATACAAAGTACAGCTGCTCTCTTTGTGAGTGGCATATTCGGACCAGTGATTCTCATTATGCCATAAAGGCGTGGCCACTTCCTCAAGTTTTAGTTCCTGGGCAAAAGAGCGTCGCACATAAACAGCTGGTTGATCCCAAGAAGATATACCTGCTACCTCTTCACATTAAGCTCAGACTAATGAAAAACTTCGTAAAAGCGATGAACAGGGAAGGTGAAGGATTTCGATATTTAAAACAGAAGTTTCCGCGAATAAGCAGAGTAGAAAAGTTATGAATGACAGCCGTTTAGATGAAGTCCGAGACGGAACCGAGAAGGTTGCATGGGAAGCCTTTAAAGCAGTCGTCAAGAACTTGTTAGATAAGAACAAGGCACCGAACTACGTGCAGTCGGTTGAGGAGATGCTTCAAGCGTTTAGGTTAATGAGGTGCAATATATCCTTAAAGGTACATTTCTTGCATTTCCATTTGGACTTTTTTCCGACCAACCTTGGTAACGTTAGTGACGAACATGGGGAAAGATTTCACCAGAATATTTTCACAATGGATAAACGACACCAAGGCAGGTGGGACCTAACGATGCTGGCTGACTACTGCTGGACATTAATCAGGAAAGCCCAAAATGTCGCATATAAACACAAGTCGCCGACAAAGAGATTTTAGATATGGTTAATATAATGTTAGAGCACGTCCTATACGATACAACATATGCAGTTTTGATAATAAAAACCCACTCTAATAGACAGAGTTTATTTCCACAACAGTTTCTATTCGTTTTTCTGTATCCACCCGAAGAGGATGCCAGTGGGCATCGAAACTGTTGTGCAAATAAACTCTGTCTATTAGAGTGGGTTTTTATTATCATATTGTAACTTTCACGTAGAAAAAGTGAAGTTTTTTTGCATTTAATATGCAGTTTTGTGTACTTTTGGGTAAAACTTAATTGGCAGTTTTTTCAAGAACCCAACGTGATACAAAAATTCCAAGATCATATTCATAATCAGAGTTGAAAATTCTATCAAGAACACAGAACCTCGTCGAAGAAACAAAAAAGGTAAAATTTGTTGACCAGTCTAATCAGTCAAGAGGACCAGAAACTGGCACCGTGCTCAGGACAGACGAATGCGATCCATTGCACTAACTCCTGGATTATTATTACCAGCATCATCGGGAGTCGAACCTCCGACCTCAGTATCTTTAATTTCGCTTATAGGGAGACGGTGTTACCCACTCAACTGCGGACGCTGCCTTATTTCTATGTTGGCCACGGCCAGTCTTGTTCCGCTATTTGTGGATGCCGTTTCCTAAATGTTTGTAAATGATCATTAATGGCGAAGAGTGTTCATCTGAGATACGTGCAGTGTTTAATTCTTTGCAGAGGTTAAAGATAAAAGTTAAGGATAGATTGGAGAACGAAATGAACTTTTCAGCTCATTTCGAGTTGGTAAATGCTCGTGTTATATATATATATATATATATATATATATATATATATATATATATATATATATATATATACTAGGGCCATTCAATATATTTTGCCATACCTTTTTTTCTTAGCTAAATAATAGGCCATGGGGCTGAAATGTCTTTTCGGCCGTAAGTTTGAACTTTCTGCGCTTCACATAACCGGATTTTTTCAGTTTGAACCTCCTCTCCTTGTATAAAACCGCTTTTAAACGCCCTTGTATAAAACCGATGGTTAACGCAGTTTCGAAAATGGCGTCTGACACTGATGTGCGTTGTAAACAGAGAGCTGTTATCGAGTTCTTAACCGCACAGAAGGAAACAGTTGGAAATATTCACAAACGTCTACAAAACGTTTATGGAGATGCTGTTGTTGATCGAAGCACAGTTGGACGCTGGTCTAAACGTGTGAGATCATCGGAGAGAGAGAGAGCTAGTCTCGATGGTGAACCACGCAGCGGTCTCCCGGCATCGGCTGTGACATCTCACACTGTGCAACGTGCTAACAGCATCATTCGATCAAATCGGCGCGTCACATACAAGGAGCTATCACTGGAGTAGGAATTAGTGAAGGAAGTGTGAATACGATAATTCAGCAACTGGGATACTCAAAAGTGTGTTCATGGTTTGTTCCTCGCGAACTGAGTGAAGATCACGAAGCCCAAAGAAAAGAAATTGCTTCTGAATCGTTGGTTCGATACGAGACAGAAGGGGATGACTTCCTTTCACGAATTGTGACTGGGGATGAGACTTGGGTACACCACTTTGAACCTGAAACAAAACGCCAATCCATGGAGTGGCATCACGCAGACTCCCCACGCAATAAAAAGTTCAAAATCACTCCCTCTGCACGAAAGGTTATGGCCACCATCTTCTGGGACATGAAAGGGGTGATTCTGGTGGACATTATGAAGAAAGGACAAACAATCAACTCAGAGGCATATATTGCTAGCTCTACAGAGACTCCAGAGAGTAGAGGCGTATAAAGCGAGTTCGACCGGAGGGAAAACTGGAAGACGCCCTTCTTTTGCACGATAACGCAAGACCACACGACAGTTTGCAAACAAGAGGTCATCACAAAAATGCTCTTGACTGTGTTACCCCACCCTCCATACAGCCCGGATTTGGCACCTTCAGACTTCCATTTGTTTGTGCAAATGAAGGATGCTATTCGTGGAAGAAAGGTTCAGAGTGACGATGAGGTTGTTGAGGAGGTTAAGAGGTGGCTGCAACGGAACCCAGCGGACTTTTATCAGCAAGGAATAAAGGCCCTTGTTTCGAGGTGGAGGAAAGCCATAAAAAAGGATGGAGACTATGTAGAAAAATAAAAACTTGTAAAAAAGTTACGTAACTACTTGTGTACACAATTTTTGGAACTTACAAAGAAACTTGGAAAAAAAAAAAATGGTGGGGCAAAATATATTGAGTGGCCCTCGTCAATATATATATATATATATATAATATATATATATATATATATATATTATCTTTTTTTCTGGAAAGAAAGGTTCCAGAACTCTATTATAAATTTCGTACAACCTTTGCCAGTTATTACTACCATCCCACCCCGTGGCCACCCCAATCCCCCCCCACAAAAACCTCCTTCCTATTCCTAAAATTTTGTCACGTAAAAACAAAATTAAATAAAATCGGAATGAAAAAAAACATCAAATTTTCTTCCGCATGTTGAAAAAAAATTAATACTAAATTAAATCCATTTAATTTTATAAAAAAAAAAATTTATTTAATGCAGGCTAATCTTATACCTCACAACAAACTCCACACATTAATTATTCTCACCACAGATTCTGTTGAGTCCATGCAGGGAAACAGTGCAAGTGTGAAAATGGCTGAGCAAATTGTACACGTTGTTTTTTTTTTTTTTTAAAAAGGTGGTGTGTTCCGTCAGACAGAAAACCCATATATATATTAAATTTTATGTTTTTCCTATTTGTATTATGTACGAAGTGTGTTCAAAAAGTTCCCGAACTGGTTATGCTACACACGCATCACATGTGATGCATGTTGTGGTCTGACTCAGTCTATGTCCAAAGACGGTTACCGCTCGTTGATATCGTATTTTGTTCTCTCGATATTTACTGTTGTGTGAAGTCATTTTGTGTGTTTTGTCGCATTTTGTGCATTTGAATAATGGCTACTGTCGCGCACTTCCATTGCGATGACTGCTGTTTTGTTTCTACGTCATACCCGTACATCCACGTCTCGTCACCCGGAACGATGTTTCTGAGAAAATTTTCATAAAGATTGGCGCGTTGAAGGAGGTCTTGAGACGCAACAACACGTTGCTCTTTCTGCTCGGTAGTCAAGAGTCGTGGCACAAATTTGGCTGACAAACGACCCATCCCCAAATTCTCTTTGAGTATCGTGTGGCATGATCCTATCGAAATGTCAGTTTCGTCTGCCACGTCCCTGACTGTCAGACTACGGTTCCCTCAAATCATTTCACGAACACGAGCAACAGTGTCATCAGTTCTTGAAGTGGAAAGTCGTCCCACCCTTGCATCGTCCTCCGTCGACGTTGGGCCTTCCTTAAAGCGCTTGTGCCACTCAAAAGTGGTTGTCCGACTTAAGGCGTCATTGCCAAATGCTGTGTTCAGCATGGCATGGGTTTCAGAAGCAGTCTTGCCCAGCTTCACGCAAAATTTTATGCACACACGTTGTTCTTCAACAGTAGCCATTATTCAAATGCACAAAATGCGACAAAACACACAAAATTACTTCACAAAACAGTAAGTATCGAGAGAACAAAATATGATATCAACAAGGGGTAACCGTCTTTGGACACAGACTGAATCACACTACAACAGGCATCACATGACGCGCATGCGCGTCGTGTGATGCGCGCGCAGCATAACCAGTTCGGGAACTTTTTGAACACACCTCGTATTTAGCTATGTTATGATTTTCCGGAACGCGGATATCTCATCCAACTTACTCCTCACGTCAATTGTCTTTTTAATATCTTCGACCTATACTTTTTTTAAAGGACAATAATGCTCAATTAAAACATTCTGACGAGGTGATAAAGATGAAAGGGTTCAGTTTAAATATAGAAGCTTATTAAAGAAGAATTATGAACTGATTTATCTTAAATTCTTCGAATTACTATTCAGTGCCAGACTCCTCATTTCTCTCTATACCAGAGTACCAGAGCACCAGAGTAATATCTGAAACAATATTCAATGACAAGAATACAAATCACAGATTAATCTCAAAAGCGGAATACTGCTTTTAACCAAGTAGCTAATGAAGGTGCTAATTTAGGAGCAAGTGTAGTTTACGTCCCCCTGATGCAAAAGGGGACACAAACTACACTAGGTCAAAGTTGGGGAGCGTAAACTACACTAGGATCTTTAGGAGACATTTTTTAAATGAATCCATCAAATAAAGTTAAAACTAACGAAAATATTACGACTTAACCTAACCAATCGTCAATTTATATATATATATGCACTAAAATCACAAAATAACACGTGATCTTATTAATAAGCAAACAACCACAGGGAAAAGGAAACAGGAAGTCCGAGCGCTTTCGTGATATATTCACATCATCAAGGAGAAACAAAAAATAGACGGAGATTACAAAGTAAATGAGTTAAATACACAAGCAAAAAATTCCCCATCGGCAACTCAAATTAACGACCATAATACCCTCTAAAGATTTTTTCAATAGATAACATAATCAGATAACAGATTATGTTATCTATTGAAAAAATCTTTAGAGGGTTTTATGGTCTTTAATTTGAGTTGCCGACGGGGAATTTTTTGCTTGTTTATTTAATTCATTTACTTTGTAATCTCCGTCTATTTTTTGTTTCTCCTTGATGATGTGAATATATCACGAAAGCGCTCGGACTTCCTGTTTCCTTTTCCCTGTGGTTGTTTGCTTATATATATATATATATATATATATATATATATATATATATATATTAAAATTATTTCACGAAAGTAACACGTGAAAAATATTTATGATGAATAAAACCACGAAGGAAAAGAAACACAGAGTGGTGCTCAAGCGCTTTCGTCTAATGACATCCTTCAGTGTTCCTGAGGAGGATGTCATTAGACGAAAGCGCTTGAGCACCATTCTGTTTCTTTTCCTTCGTGGTTTTATTCATCATATATATATATATATATATATATATATATATATATATATATATATATATATATATATATATATATATATATATATATAAATTGATGATTGATTAGATTAATTCGTAATATTTTCGTTAGTTTTAACTTTTTATTTGATTAGGTATAAGCGGACAAAGTTGGGAACGCAAACTACACTAGGATAATGTAGGGGAACGTAAACTACACTAGGCACCACAGGGGGACGTAAACTACACTAGGCACCACAGGGGGACGTAAACTACACTTGCTCCCTAATTTGTCTCGAGGAGTCAAAGAACAAATGAAAGGAATGTAAAAGAGGTTCACAATCAAAAAAATGGTTAAATATTCAGTTTTACCGGACCTTCAACTGAACTCCAGCTTCTTTGGCTCCTGTCTCCTTTTCAGTGGCGGCTCGTCACTAAAAATTCTAGGGGTGCTGTCTCTAAGAATGGGTTGAAATAATTACTGAAATAAAAGGATGAGCATTGAGCAATGAATAAAAGTTTCAAAAGTTATTGAAGAAGTTATTCAGTGAGCTCATCCTTATATTGTTCTTGTTTATTTCAATTGTAAATAAAAAATTTAGGGGTACTGCAGTTCCGCAGTGCCTACCGACGAGCCGCCACTGCTCCTTTTTATAGACGCAAATCATAAGGGGAATGGTATTTGAAAGGCGGGATATTAAGATATTAACTTTTAAGAAGTAAACAACTCTTTCTTACGCAAGAGAGTCTTTGTTATTAATTTGATACGTATCAATTTTGGGTTTTTCCTACTTATGCAACATATATACGAGGGCCACTCAATATATTTTGCCCCACCTTTTTTTTTTCTTTCCAAGTTTCCTTGTAAGTTCCAGAAATTTTGTACACAAGTATGATAGTTGCATACCTTTTTTACAAGTTTTTATTTTTCTACATACTCTCCATCTTTTTCTACGGCTTTCCTCCACCTCGAAACAAGGGCTTTTATTCCTTGCTGGTAAAAGTCCGCTGGGTTCCGCTGCAGCCACCTTTTAACCTCCTCAACAACTTCATCGTCACTCTGAAACTTTCTTCCACGAATAGCATCCTTCATTAGCACAAACAAATGTAAGTCTGAAGGTGCCAGATCCGGGCTGTATGGAGGGTGGAGTAACACAGTCAAGAGCATTTTTGTGATGGCCTCTCTTGTTTGCAAACTGTCGTGTCGTCGTGCGTTATCGTGCAAAAGAAGGACGTCTTCTAGTTTTCTCTCTGGTCGAACTCGCTTTATACGTCTCTGGAGTCTCTGTACGGTAGCAATATATGCTTCTGAATTGATTGTTTGTCCTTTCTTCATAATGTCCACCAGAATCACCCCTTTCATGTCCCAGAAGATGGTGGCCATAACCTTTCGTGCAGAGAGAGTCATTTTGAACTTTTTCTTGCGTGGGGAGTCTGCTTGATGCCACTCCATGGATTGGCGTTTTGTTTCAGGTTCAAAGTGGTGTACCCAAGTCTCATCCCCAATCACAATTCGTGAAAGGAAGTCATCCCTTTCTGTCTCGTATCGAACCAACGACTCAGAAGCAATTTCTTTTCTTTGGGCTTTGTGATCTTCAGTCAGTTGGTGAGGAACAAACCGTGAACACACTTTTGAGTATCCCAGTTGCTGAATTATCGTATTAACACTTCCTTCACTAATTCCTAGCTCCAGTGATAGCTCCTTGTATGTGACACGCCGATTTGATCGAATGATGTTGTTAGCACGTTGCACAGTGTGAGATGTCACAGCCAATGCCGGGAGACTGCTGCGTGGTTCGTCATCAAGGCTGGCTCTCTTTCTCCGATGCTCTCACACGTTTAGACCAGCTTCCAACTGTGCTTCGATCAACAACAGCATCTCCGTAAATGTTTTGTAGATGTTTGTGAATATTTCCAACTGTTTCCTTCTGTGCGGTTGAGAACTCGATAACAGCTCTCTGTTTACGACGCACATCACTGTCAGACGCCATTTTCGAAACTGTGTTAACCATCGGTTTTATACAAGGGCGTTTAAAAGCAGTTTTACACAAGGAGAGGAGGTTCAAACTGGAAAAATCCGGTTATGTGAAGCGCAGAAAGTTGAAGCTTATGGCCCAAAAGACATTTCAGCCCCATGGCCTATTATTTAGCTAAGAAAAAAGGGTGGGGCAAAATATATTGAGTGGTCCTAGTGTGATGCAGTGATGCACACTCGCAAGTAAAAATGAAAAGCAATTCCAACGTCCTTTGTGCAATTTACAACACTTCGTTAGGGAATGAAGAAAAAAGGTAAGAGGTAGAATATATATATATATATATATATATATATATATATATCGCGTCTTGTCTTCTTCCTTCATTCCCTAACGAGGTTTTATTAATTACACAAAAGGCGTGACAATCGCTCTATACATTTCCCTGTGCGTGTACATCATTTATTAATTTCACGTGTTTAATTGCGAAATTCATCATATATATATATATATATATATATATATTATATATACTGAAGTCCATACAGAGAGTGTCGCATCTAACAACATTGATACTTAAAGTTCAGCTCTGCAATTTACTTTTTTATATAAATGAGTAACTATATAGAGTTTGTTCTCAGCCTCGTCATTTGTTTATTTTTCTTTTCCACTGAAACAAATCTCTGAATACTCGCGTTTCTCCATCTTGGCGGGAATGGAGCGTGTATATACGAGTGGAGAGAGTTATGTCTCCAACATTCATTCATGGACCATTAAACCTCGATTCCCAGCAACAGCAGATTACCCGATTTTCTGCTCAAAACCGTAAACACGAAAATTTGTCTCACGTCACGAAAATTCAGCTTTTTGTATCTTTATTTTTTCATATACTGTGTGTGTATATATATATATATATGGGATGACTTTCACAATTAAATACATGAAATGAATGAATGATGTAAATCCACAAGGAAAAGGAAAAATGATTCCAAGATCTTTCGTGTATTCAGAAGTACACCTCGTCAGGGATTGATTCCCTGACAAGGTTTACTTCTGAATACACGAAAGGTCTTGGAATCATTTTTCCTTTTCTTTGTGCGTTTATTATATATATATATATATATATATCATAATACGAAAGTACCACTATCATAATTATTAGTGGATCTTTTCCGTTTGACTGCCGCCATTGAAACATAAGAGGTGAGTGCCCCCAGCCTTCTTTACTTAGCCTTATAAGGCTAACTAACGAAAATATCACGACCTAACCTAACCAATCGTTAGGTCAACTGTACGACCTTGACGATTGGTTAGGTTAGGTCGTGATATTTTTGTTAGTTAGCCTTATAAAGCTAACTAAAGAAGGCTGGAGGCCCTGATCTTCAGGTGATCCCCTTATTTTTCTGAGTACACGATTAAAACTTAAAAATTAAGCATGGATCTTGAAAGTAATTAAAATTGTT
Organism: Bathynomus jamesi; assembly: GCA_023014485.1. Classification (NCBI taxonomy): domain Eukaryota; kingdom Metazoa; phylum Arthropoda; class Malacostraca; order Isopoda; family Cirolanidae; genus Bathynomus; species Bathynomus jamesi. The sequence continues at coordinate 536,384 of JAJOZX010001516.1, read as the reverse complement.
TATAAGAAACAAAATTTGAAGGGGAAATTAAGAAAAGCTTTTTTATAAAGTAACTTATTTTGTATCATCAAGACATTTCAGTTAAAATACAAAATACAAAAAGTTTATGTTTCAATGGCGGCAGTCAAACGGAAAAGATCCTTATTAGTATATAATCTAAATATGAACTGAGAAAAATAAATAACAATAAAGAAGCATTAAATTAATATATACCCAACATTTCGATTATTTGGAGCAATCAAGAATAAGCACCCCAAAGTCCCCAATCAAGAAAAAGCACCCCAGTTCGACCTCAATCCAAATTAAAGGATTTTAACATATAAAATTAAAAAAAAAATTTTTTTAATGTTTACGAAGGATATTGCAATAAAAAAATTTAGAACAACATAATTAAAATAAAAATATTGAAATAAGGTTAATTGAATGCCCGGTTAGGTCAACTGTATGCCCTTGACGATTGTTTAGGTGAAGTTGTGATATTTTCTTTAAAACTAACGAAAATATCACGACTTAACCTAACCAATGGAGCAATCCAAGAATAAGCACCCCCAAAGTCCTCAATCCAAGAAAAAGCTTATAATACTTATAAATTTTAGAGCAATCCAAGAATAAGCACCCTCGTTCGACCCCATTCCAAGTACAAGCACCCTAAATTGATTTGGGGTGCTTATTCTTGGATTGCTCCGATTATTTATTTAAGTGGAGTTTAAATGTAATAATTTTACTACAAATAACACAAATGACAGACACTCGATGTAAGAGCAGTAAAAGCAAATTAATTATAGCAAACCACTAATTAAATGAGGTTATTACCCGTGTAGTTCGCCGTAACCCTAATCCCATAAAATGATTTAGACTCTCTTTGTATCTGAAAAGGACCACTAAATTTCAAACACGTTCTTTGTTCTTTAATTAAGTTGTTTGAAAAGTGTTCTATCTTTCGATTAAAACTGATTCCATATATCATAACGTTTATACGCAAGATCAAGTCATAGCCAGTATATCCATATCAAGTCATTTCGCGGTCATATTATAACGTGTAAATAATTTTGGAAAAAAAGATTTTGAACAGAAAATTTCCAACCAGTGAGAGCATAACATTTTATTGAAGCTCACGAGGCACTTAAACTTTAAATGTAGCGTCACAAATTTGGACTCGCTGGCTTTTAGATACCGAGCTCAAAATTTTCATGGACCTTGTACTTATTGACCGACTGGCTTTTCTTGATCTGACAAAAGTGTATGAAATTTTATATAAGCGTGATCAAACTGTGCATAAGTACGCTATGTTATATTCAGCCAGTCCACGTTTCTATGAAATTTCATGCATTTTTCTGAAGGTCGGAGAAGCCAATTAGTCAACAGATTCACGAAAGGACGGAGCCATTAAGATTTTAAGTTACGTATCCAAAGACAGTAGGTTAAAATCTGTGAAGCTGCATTTAATTTTAAAGGCCTCTTGAGTTAAATGTCAGAGTTGCACTTTCTCACTTTTTCTGGCTTTAAATTTTCTGTTGAACATTTTTTGCATGAAAATGTTGATACAATTTAATGTCATCGTGGAGTAACTAAATTACGGTTGCCAGATTTTTCAAATGCCCGTGCGGGACAAAAATTTTTCTGAGGTTTTTTTTAAGACCAAATTTTTTTTAAAATTGAAACTAGATGATTTCTTCAACGGTTACAACAAACAAAACCAGAAAAATTTTATTACAATAATATTTAACAATTAAACATCGTGAATAAATTGAAATTATTATACATAATATTGAAATTCTAAATCAATTCATCCCTAAAAAATTTGCTTAAAAAATATTTTTTGCGGGACATTTTGAACGCGGGATTTTGACGTGGTATTTTTGGATAAAATACGGGACGTCTGGCAACCCTGGACTAAATATATATTGTATACAATAATCGGTCAAAAGGACCAGTAACTGGCCCATTGCACTAACTTCTGAATTATTATTACCTGCATCATTGGCAGCCAAAACCTAACCCTATCCTATGCCCAGACCTTCAAACTGACCGCCGGTGTTCTACTACTAGGATATCCTGGCGTGTTTTTATTTTGAAGTTAGGGTAATAGGGTAAGGTGTAACTTAAAAATTTTCTAGTTCAGATAAATTGTGAGTAAAATTTATGGATCTTTTCCGTTTGACTGCCGCCATTGAAACATAGCCTTCTTTAGTTAGCTTTATAAGGCTAACTAACAAAAATATCACGACCTAACCTAACCAATCGTCAAGGTCGTACAGTTGACCTAACGATTGGTTAGGTTAGGTCGTGATATTTTCGTTAGTTAGCCTTAAGGCTAAGTAAAGAAGGCTGGGGACACTCACCTCTTATGTTTCAATGGCGGCAGTCAAACGGAAAAGATCCAAATTTATTAGTGTGTTATTATTAGTTGTCGTGTTCCCATCCACGGGCCACCAACCTGGCCATATACCATTTAGGAACTTATACCTTATGGAGTTATCCACTCTTATGTCTCTTATATTATAATATAATAAATAGTGGTGTACCGATTAATCGGCATCACATCGGCAGAATCGGCCATTTTGTGGGTATCGGCATCGGTATCGGCCAAATTTAGCCTATTCCCTCATCGATTTTTGAAATTTTAAAAGTTTCATTACAAAACAAAACCTATATTTATAAAAAATTGAACAGACAAAAAACAGTATTTATAATAATTTATACTCATTTCAAAGTGTAATTATATAAAAATATTTTACATTCACGAAAAAGGCAAAGCTTAATAAGTTAAGTTACCCATAAGTTTATATTTACTTTATCTAGCTTATCTCTAAATATTTTAAACTATTGTAAGCTCCTATTCTATATTAATAATAATGCTATATTAAGTTGTACTTTAGGATCACCTGAAGATCAGGGCCCCTAGCCTCATCTGTGGGCCCTGCTCTTAAGGTGGGAAAAATTGGGGGCAAAATTTATTTTATTTTATGTTAAATTTTTAGGTTAAGGTTACACCGACAGGAGTCGTAGTGGATATGTTAGTTCCCTCTACCATCATTGTGTAAAACTGATCTGGGATCGCCTGAAGATCTTCCTCCCCTAGAGTGTCCACCTGAAGTTCTCCCCCCCCTCAGCCCGATCCACCTGTGAAGATACTGCACCCCAGTCCGCTCCACCTGGAGATACTCCCTAGTGATGCGACCGATGACCAATTTTGGCCGATGCCGATGACTAAAAATTTAGCCGATGCCGGTGATCTAGCCGATTAATAAAAAATTAAATAAAAATTAATGCAGTTTAAAAACGGAATATAAAAATTAAACATTAAATAAAAATTAATGTAATTTAGAAAAAGGAATATAAAAATAACTGGAAATCCAATTTTATTACACAAACAAAATTAAAGACCTTTTAAAGTATAAAAAATAAAAAAAAGTAAAACTTTTTAAAGATAAATAAATCAATACCCAGTAAACATAAACTTGGCCCAAGGTGCTGCAAAATGTGTTGTGTTCTTTAAGCGCGGCAGAAGCTCCAATAAAACGCCGATTATGGAGCATAGACTACTTAGTTAATTGTCGATTAATGTAAAATATATGTAAAACTATGGTACACTTGATAAGTTATGGTACACTGTACACTGTACACATATGGTACATAAGGGAATTTTTTGTCGCAGTTAACTAAAACCCACTTAGAAAATTAGAAATGGAGACGCAAATGCATGCAATGCATAATCATCGGCAAAATTTTTCCAATGACCAAAAGTGGCCGATTTTCATCGGCGCCGATGCCGATGAATCGTCCCATCACTAATACTCCCCCCAGTTTTGACAAATAAAACAAACAATTCATTCTAATTCTATAGGATATACTGCCCGGTTAGGTTAATTCAGTGCCAGGTTAGGTCAACTGTACGCCCTTGACGATTGGTTAGGTTAAGTTGTGATATTTTCAATAAAACTAACAAAAATATCACGACTTAACCTAACCAATCATCAAGGGCGTACAGTTGACCTAACCGGGTATTCAGGTGACCTAACCGGGTATTCAGGTGACCTAACCGGGCATTCAATTAACCTAACCGGGCATATACTGTGTATATATATATATATATATGTATGTATATATGGATCACCTGAAGATTATCCCCTCCCCCCCAGCCTGATCCACCTTTGTTTCTCATAAATTGTTTTTTTATCACAATAAACATTTTCTGATCTTATTATTTTCATCTTTCTTTAATTTGGGGGCCCTGATCTTCAGATGATCCGTACTTTATAATTTATATATTAAACCATCTTATTATGTTGACTTTATTTTAAGTATTTTAATAATTTTATAAATCCAAGTCGTATATCTTTTTTAAATCAAATTGGCGACCATGGACTTGAAATTTTAATGGAAAATTTTAATGTTTATGTTGTTAAAGAAAGAAAATACCTTCAAGATGAGGAAAAACAATTACTTTAAATATTGGTATTCAGTTTATGAAACTAAAATAAAATTATTTTATCATTTTACTGAGTAATAAAACTTTTTAACATCATTTTAGCTACGGTATATGAATAACAAATTCTAATGCCGTACAGTATATTGTGGAGGAGCTAAGCAAAAGCATTTAAATATAATAATAAAAACCTACTCCAATAGACAGAGTTTATTTCCACAACAGTTTCGATGCCCACCTGAAGAGGATGCCAGTGGGCATCGAAACTGTTGTGGAAATTTACTCTGTCTATTAGAGTGGGTTTTTATTATCATATTTTGACCTTCACGTAGAAAAGTGAAGTTTTTTGCATTTAAAAGCATTTAAACAAATTTAAAATGTAAAAAAAAAAATTGAAAGTTTTCACATTAAATTAGTAAAATTTATGAAGGGAATTAATTTTTTAAATATAGGAAAAGAATCTACATATTTATCCCGGTATCGGCAGTTTTTCATGGAATCGGCGTCAGCATCGGTAAAATTTTGGAATCGATACATCACTAATAATAAAGGACAAATCATTCTATATTATATATAACTTAGAAATAATCAGTCCTCTCTTGAAGACCTTGTATATATATATATATATATATATATATATATATATATATATATATATATATATATGTAAAACCTTGTAGTTGTTCCAGGCATCAGTCTTTCTTCACACGAAGATCAAGCTAGTGGCCCCACCTCTTGGCCTAGCAATCTCCATCGCACATAGCCAGGCGTCTATCTTCTTTTGAAGACTTCAGCTTTGACACCAGCGATGTTCCTGATGTCTTTGAGAAGCTGGTTAAATAGCTTGGCCCCCTGACAACGAAGCTATTTTCCTTCAAAGTTAAGGGTGTCCCTTGTCTGGTCTTTAGTTTGGAAACTCTACATATTCTACCTTTCCTATTTTCCACTGTTGTTTGGATAGTTACTTAATTCAGTTTTAGGTTAGATACTAGTTTTTCTATTATTTTCCATGTGTAAATTATGGTGTATCTCTTCTTCTTTCCAGCAATATAAATTTAATTTACGAAGTCTTTCTCAGTATTTGAGTTCTTTGCACCCATCAATCTTGACTGTAAAATTTCTTTGAATTTCTCGTTTATTAATTTCTTCTTTTTTATATGAGAAAGTCAAGACAGCAGAATTCAAGTTTTGGTATTATTAGTGTTTTCAGCAAGAGAATCTATATGTATCATATACTGTATATCATAATAGCTCTATTATATGATATAGAACTGGCTATCAGTCTGTCACATTAATCAAGATTCTGTATAATGAATAGATAAACATCTAAGTCGAGCGAGCTTCTCTTGTGACTTCATTTTAAATGTCAAGTTACTAATTTCATTTCAGTAAAGTGAAATTGCAAAGGAGAGAGAGAGAGAGAGAGAGAGAGATTACGTCCGCAATATATATATATATATATATATATATATATAATATATATAATATACAATGATAACTGAATATATTTACAGGCAACAATTCTATTGGAAACAAAATAACTGTTGTGAGTGATCAAATTTCTTTCAGAGACTGAATGGCTTTTGAAAATAAAAGTCCATATTTATTATTATATTCAGAAAGATGTCCACCAATAGCCAAGGATATATTTGGACATATCTTTATACCCAGATTAGCATCACAAATGCGGACTACATCGTAGTCATGTCACAACACCGCTTCCCGTTGGATCAGCGAAGATAAAGGACGTTGGATCTGGGTAGTAGTTGGATGGATGGTCGTCCTTTACGTCGAGATGATGTAACGACCCGTGGTTCGGATCCCACGTGAAACTGTAGTCGTTCCCTTCCGTCACATTATCCTAGATGTTAAACAAAAAAGGTTAATAATCCCAAAAATTGTTGTTTTTTTCTTATTATTATTATTATCGACCTAAATGTGAATAAAAAAAATGAAGCAATTGAATAAGAGTCGTTGAATAAGACCTATACGCGATTCTATTTTCAAAGTATGCGTTAAGGGCAGGGTAAATGGGCTTGTGTGTCACTACCTCAAAGAAATTATATCATAAGTGCATGTTGGCAGCCCCTGTCATGTATATTTTCTATATTTAATGAAGCTTTTACTCTTCAGAACCACATAATTGACGTGACCTAATTGTGTTACTCTTCACTTTTGAACTTGGTAAATAACGTGAATAATAAAGTATGAATGAGTGTCAATCAATCTTTGGATAGAAGAGCTTTCATTAAAAATTCAAAAATTCCTGTTGTGTGTTTGGGATTAATTATTCAAACTAAATATGCTTTGCTCGATAAATAACGCGAAATTCATACGTATAGGGTGGCCCATAAGTCCCATCGGTTATAATTAAAGCGAAAATCCATCTAGAGGATTTAAAAAAAGAAATAAAGAATATTTGTCGAGATGGTTATATCTTACAATTTGAATAATCAATAAATATTTCTAAACTTATTATAAACATTTTACAATGTTTGATTTTCTGTATTTTCACTTTAATTATAACCGATTGGAACTTATGGGCCACCCTGTACTTATATACCATACTAAAAAAATATTAAAATTTAATTTAAAAACCTGAAATCAGTCACAAAAGTGAGAAAAAGATAAATTATGTGAAAAAAATTCATTCAAATTCCAGACGTTTTTTAAATATAAATTCGGATAAAGATTTCCAAACTTGAAGAATCCAAAATACTCATAAAATGTACACGAGTCCATTTTACAGCATAATTCTTAAAATTTATGAAACTTTCTTTCTCAAGAAGGAAAACAAAAATCAGAATTTTCTGAATTCTAACTTCTTTTTGTATTTATTACTAGCAGAGAATCCGCAACTTTAGAATGAGAGTGAATGTAAAAATTAACCAACTGGTTAGGTTAATTGAATGCCCGGTTAGGTTAATTGTACGCTCTTGACGATTGGTTAGGTTAAGTCGTGATATTTTCGTTAGTTTTAACGAAAACATCACGACTTAACCTAACAAATCGTCAAGGGCGTACAGTTGACCTAACCGGGCATTCAATTAACCTAACCGGGCATTCAATAATTTTACCGTAGGTTTCGATTAATTTTAAGGAACTTTTACCTAATAATTTTTTCTCTCAAGGAACCGTTTCCGTGTTCTAAATCGACCATTTTTTACAATTTTTTACTTCATAACAAGTCCAAATTGGCCTCCTAAGCCGGAAAACGGCAAAACCGGCCTCCAGCAGCCTCAGATGACCTCGGAGGCCGATGCCACATAGACTATGTTCTTCTCCGGCCTCAGTTACTCCTATCCCCCAAGTCTCATCCAAATCTGGTGAGTGGTTTGGCCAGCCATAAGTAACAAATTTGTTCGCAATTCGACCGTCACAAATATTAGAATAGATGACAAACAAGCTGCTCCCACACCATTCAGGTGAAGACCATCACGCAAAAATAAATCCTTTTTATTAGAAAAATGACTCCACAAATCGACGAATTCAACATTTTCCTGTTGGCAAAGGGACTTAAAAATATTATTCATGTAGGTAGCTCTACTGAAAAAGTTTTTTATGCACGAAGGGGGGGTCTAAAGGCAAATGCCCGCAAAAGCAAAATCTTCCCATAGAAGAAGTTAGCCAAAAATTGTCGGGTTCTGCTATTCTTGGGGAATTCCTGAAAAAAATAATTTATTAGTCCTATCCTTCAGAGTCCGCGCTAGCCGCTTGTATTTCTCTATGCGCAACCCTGATCTGGAAATCTTAACATCGTTAGTCCCAACATGCACCATAAATATCGTACTATCATATCATCAGCATCTTTGCTAAATTCCTCTGTGGGGGTCGTGATGTCGTCAACACGGGTTTCAGGATAATAGTACCTCCTCCTCCGAGTTGGGTTCCTGCGCAGAACTCCTGTAATTGCCCTCGAATAAAGGAATCGCCAACCAGCCTAATTTCCTGCGTGTTATTTTGCTCTGGCTCTAAAACAGAAAATCTATTAGTTGTAACTACTTTTAAGCAAGGTTTATGCTGCCTACGTCGGACCCCATTTCGAAGGTGAAGAGGGTACGGGAATGACGACTGGTTGTGGATTCGTCATAGAGTCTTCGCACGATCTCCGTTATATGTGAGAACTCGCTCCCAGACTCTCCGAAACAAAATCCTGTGGAGCGTTGAACCTTGCCGCCAAAGCACTAAATTCTTCTCCCAGCGCATTCGCCTCCCTCCTACTCTTCGTAGTTCCTGTCGGTTTCCGCAAAATCTGCAAACTGAAGGGTTAGAAGAGAGAGCGGTAAAAAGTACTAAGGAAGTTTTCCGCCGCAGTCGTTACACTCGCGTAGGTTAGGGGCAGTGGTGGGCACCGTTAACCAAAAAGTTAACTTCGATAACGATAATCCGTTAACCCCAATTTTTAACTCCGATAACGATAATCCGATAATTTTACTACAAAGTTAACGGAAGTTAACGATAATCCGTTAACGATAACTATTTCTTTACTAACGTTTAAAAAAATCAAGGAAAAAAGCTTTAAAACCCATAGAAAATGTTTATTTATGCAAAATCCAACAATAAATAGGTATTTAACTGTATTTTTATCAAGTTTTGCAACTTTTTTGCTTAATAACTTTTTTTTTATTTTTAATAAAAAATGTACTGATTACATGTTTTGAAACCCGTTACCCTTGTAACCATTAACTAAATTTTAATTTACCAGAGAATTATTATGGCGGGAACTGAAAGGTAAAATTAAATTTTAGGCACATTTATTAAAGACTATGACACAATGTGCTGGTTGCCCTTCAGAAAGACCAACTTCTCAAAGTTAGGCCCAACTGCCAGTCTTGACCTCTTGGGCCTCCCCAACCTCCCCTTGCGAGATCTGGAAGCAGACTGAAGTTATGGCGGTTTGAATTCATTCGCGGAGCGGTGATCTTCCGTGAATGACTCCTTGCAGTTAACGTGTTAACGGACTTTAACAGACTAAATATCGAGTTATCGGAAGTTAACTGGTCCGATAACGATAAATGGAAATTAACTTCCGTTAATAGTCCGTTAAAAAAAATTAACTTCGTTAATTAACTGTTATCGGATTAACGCTTTAGTGCCCAACACTGGTTAGGGGGCATATCTAGAAAAAATGTTCTCACGAAAAATTAAAATTAATTTCCCAGTATAATACAGGGTGGCCAAAAAGGTACCTACCAACATTAACTTACATTTTCTCCGAAACGAATGAATAGAATTCGATGAAAATTTGCCGACACACTATAGTACTCACTCCATTTCTTTAATATCGGTATGGAGAGAATGTCATTGGTTTGGACTATCGGAAGCACTATGGAAGCGGCATTGATTGGCCTGCCTATTCGTCTGATCTCAACCCGTGTGACTTCTTTTTGTTGGGATACCTCAAAGATAGAGTTTACCAGAGCAACCCAAAGACTTTGGAGGAGCTGAAATCATCGATTGAACGTCAAATCTTCGAAATTCCGACAGAGGTTCTCCACAGCGTGGTATCGAATTTTGGGATAAGGTTGCGAAAAATCGTCGAAGTGGAGGGACAGCACATCGAACACATTGTCATATAAATGGCTTGAGATGCTGATTTGAATGGCGTTTGAACTATCTTTGTACTCTCAATAGTTTTGGTGAAATAAAGGCTTAAACTTGGTAGGTACCTTTTGGCCCACCCTGTAGGTAGGCAGCAGAGTTTTACAAAAATTATGGATTAGTGACTTGAAAACAGGAAACAAGAGTCTGGAAATACCAAAAGAAGGAATTTCTACACACACACACACACACACAATTTTTATTTTATTTAGTAAGTGACTAGCGGAGCGACCCGGCGTTGCCGGGGTAGATGCTGAACGCACGCTATATATATATATATATATATATATATATGCCCGGTTAGGTAAACTGAATGCCCGGTTAGGTTAATTGAATGCCCAGTTAGGTTAACTGAATGCCCGATTAGGTTAATTAAATGGCCGGTTAGGTCAACTGAATGCCCGATTAGATTAATTGAATGCCCGGGTACGTTAATTGAATGCCCGGTTAGGTTAATTGTACACCCTTGACGATTGGTTAGGTTGTCATGATATTTTCGTTAAAGCCAACGAAAATATCACGACTTAACCTAACCAATCTTCAATGGCGTACAGATGACCTAACCTGGCATTCAATGAACCAAACCGGGTATTCAATAATTTTACCATAGGTTTCGTAATGATCTTGATGACGTCATTTAATGTTTTAAAATTAATTATTTAATTTATTAACACCCACGTGCACAACCTCGGGACCTAATCAATATGTGTGTGAAGTTTCATGTTTGTAACTGCTTCCATTTTGGAGTTATGGCTGGAACACACACACACACACACACACACACACACACACGTATTTTTTTTATTATTATTATTATTATTATTATTATTATAGATAAACAATAGACTGGTACAAATTTATAACCGAAAGACTTCCGAAAATCAACAATTTTTGATAAAGAAAAGGGGAAAATTGGTTTTGTAGGCCTAGGGGGTCCGAAATTTTCATAAAATGGAAAATAATTGCTATTTTCTTACTTACAGCGACAGGCATAATGATATTAGGATACCTAATAGAAATTTTGTAATATTTTAAAGTGGGGAAAATAAATAATTTTCTAAAAATTATCTTCAACTATGAAAGCGCATCTAATCAGATAACTTAATTAACGTATTTCTATGACAACTAAAAAAATAGAATGCTAAATCAATATCCTATCAAATTGTTTGTGTATACGTAAAATTATTTGTGCAAAACCCACAGTAATAAAACGCGCAAAAGTCACGGTAAATAATTTCGAGTGTGGCTCGTTTAACTTTAAACTCGTGTTTATTTAAATTGCCCGTTTTAATTATGTAATTTTTTGTATTGAATCGATAAAGAAATCTTTTGTGAATCGAAAAATGCTAAAATTATAACAAATATCAAAATATTTTGTATAAAAATCATTGAATTTTAAAAATGCATGTTTGTTTTTAGTTTTTTGCAAAAAGTTCTTTATGAATTTTAAAAATATATACTTTTTTTAAATTGAATCGATAAATAAATCTTTTGTGAATCGAATGATATTAAATGTTTAGTAAATATTGACTTATTTTGTGCCAAAATTATGATTAAAAATGAAAAATTATAAAAATGCGTGTACAGGCATGGGAAGAACTGTACCCCTAAAAGGGGGGAAGGAATTATGTTAGGGAATTTTTTTTTAGCATGGGCACTGCACAATAAAAAGACGCATCGAATGGTGAAAACCGCATTGTTCTACACCAATTGTAGCGACCTGTAGGTGTGCGCAAAAAAACTGTTACATACATATAGTACAGTATAATATTATAATATATATATATATATATATAATATATATATATATAATATATATATATATATATATATATATATATATATATATAAGGCTTCATTTCTGAAATAGTATATTAGATATTCTTTTGAGTATTTTAATTTGTTTTAGTCTTGCAATGAACTAAAATTGCGAAACTGTTCTCACTAATTTGCGAGCGGGGATTGGTTTTCATTTGTTGTGTGAAAAGAATAAAATCGTTTGGGGTATTATCGTTTGTCCAGGAACCCGCGTGCGTTCACTAATCTTTTCTTCAGAAGATTCCAGCCGTAAATATTTGCAAGAACACGCTATAGCCAGTGATCTTTAATACCAACATCACGTATCACTTTCAAACATCAAAATCATATGCAGATACTATAGTAAACGTTAACCTCTAGTTATTAATTAAAGGTACTACAATATCATTTGTCTAGTATAATATAACATATTTGTACGTATTCATTATGCGTTATATCTCCACTTTAATTGCTACTAAGTTCGGTATATGTAAACTTCATCAATATCAATATTCGTGCTCGGGAAAGCGAGCAATGAGCGAAGTGTTACGACTCCAAATTTCCGCATTATGCATCGATTTGTCCATTTGGCACATTCTCAATGAACTTGTGCAGAAGCCAAATATAAACAGAGAAAGGTCCCAATGAGAATAGTGCATGTTTATGTTTTAACTTTGGGTTATTAAGTTATTATCTTCTAATTAATATAGGAACTTTGTTGTGTTTTATAGGTCTTAAAATTTGTTATATATATATATATATAATATATATATATATATATATATATATAAATTATTTCACGAAAGTAACACGTAAAAAATAGTTATGATGAATAAAACCACGAAGGAAAGGAAACAGAATGGTGCTCAAGCGCTTTCGTCTAATGACATCCTCAGCGCTTCAGCACCATTCTGTGTTTCCTTTCCTTCGTGGTTTTATTCATCATATATATATATATATATATATATATATATATATATATATATATCAGAGGTGGGGAGTCGGCCAAAAAAATTCTGACTCCTGACTCCCGACTCTTGAGTCAGTTTTTTGAAACTAACTCCTGACTCCTGACTCCCTGCAATAATTCTATACACTACAGTATTATAGCTGTAGCATTAACCTAATCCTCTTTTCCCATTGGAGAGGGTTAGGGGTCCAAATCTGTATATGTAAGACCTAAGAATGCTTGAGTTGCATAGTTTGTCATCTATTTCAATTTGACAAATAAAATGTGTTTTATCATCATTTAATTTAAAATAATCAAAAACAGCTGATTTTTTTGGTCCACGACTCATATTTGATAAGGGTTGTTCAAATTTCAAATATAAATTTTAAAATGTTTTCTGAAATAGAAATTAGAAATTGATCAGTTCTAATTGAATTTATAGCCAATAAGAAAATATTTTAATAAAAAACAGTATTTTACCAATAATTGCAATTTTTCTACAAAATGCAAAAATACACAAATCATTTAAGAGTTGGGAGTCGTTTATTTTTACCGACTCCGACTCCCGACTCCTCTAAAAAACTCAAAAAAGGGCCAACTCCCGACTCCTAACTCCTGACTCCGACTCCCCACCTCTGATATATATATATATATATATATATATATATATATATATATATGGGTCTTCTCGGTTTCATTCATTGCTGAATTTTAATAAAAAGATATTTTTTTTTATGTAATTTAATGCGCAGAATTTAATTTTCGGATTTCTTAAATGCAGAAATTAACCAAAACTAAGATATATAAACGCTAACCTAACTAAAATAGAACGTAAACTAGTATAAGTATTCGGCTAGTCTAGCATTTCACGGGGTTTTTCAATATTGTATCAGCACAAACCTGAAATGATGTATATTATAAGTTGTGTTAGGTTAGATTAGATTAGATTAATTTAGCTTAGGTTAGATTAGATTAATTTAGATTAGCTTAGGTTAGATTAATTTAGGTTAGGTTAAGAAAGGACAAATAGTTGTATAGTCTATTACTGCGTCGACTTTAATTTCGAGTTCATGATCACAAAATTTTATGTTGGTGTATTCTTTTGCTCAGCAATAAATAAACATAAGCATCTTAGATACAGTAATGTAATATGGGTGTCTTCGAACCATGTTCCATTGCGCACTGAAACTGTTTTATTACACCCACCTTTTTTGGCATCTCCATACGCAATTATTACTTGCGATTTGGATCACCATTTTATGTTTTCGACAACATTCCTTTTCTTTTGGTATGATGTTACACCCCCGCAAAAAAATTTACTGCATGTTCTTCTGTCTGCAATCTATTATGCAACTTTATCGAATTAAATTCTTCATCCATCTTTACTGTAAATCAACCGATTTACGTAAGTGAGCTTTATCCTTGCAGCTTATGAAAAGGGTATTGTATACTTTCGAAACAAGAGAATGCATGAATTTTGCGTAAGATATTGCGTTCATTTAGGCCCGTGGTTCTTAACCCCTGAGTCGCGACCCAAAATTAGGTCGCCAAGCCATTTTAATTGGGTCATTAGTACGTTTATTTATGTTATCCCTAATCGTTTTACCATTAATTATTTATTTTATTATCTATTACAAGTGAACTGTTTGAAGGCATCGTTCGCCGAGCTAGCCCCGCGACCAGAATTTGGGTCGCAGCCTAAAAAGGTTAAGAACCACTGCCTTAGCAGATACGTGGTGAGGGAAGCTATATTTTGGGACCTCTTTGACAGTGACCCGTTGCCCACGTTGGGCTTTCACCATGAAAAAGAAAAACTATAGTATTTATCATTTACCATTACTTATTCGAACTATAGTAGATTTAATTTCCCAGAGGAGTTCCTAATTCCATGCACGGTCCGTGTGTAACATAAAAGTTTCTCAGGGGACCATTCTGAGTTGTATTTTATATATATATAATATATAATATATATATATATATATATATATATATATATATATATATATATATATAATACTCCTCGGGTATTAAAATATGCGCCACTTGTACTAACTTTTACTTTGTCGTAGCGTAATATCGCCCTTGCCTTCTATTTATGAGATGCTGGGTTCGAATCCTGGTGAGGGTATTTTTGCATTATGTAAAAATTGTGTGTGTTTAGACAAGGTATGCCATATATACGAGTGTATATATATATATATATATATAAACAGTGGCGGGATTATTAGGATATAACTTCTGTTGTATCAAGACACTGTTAAGTACAAAATGTACTGAATTCCTATGTACAGTGTAAGTGCCACCTCATGCTAACAGTGCCAGAATAAAAAAAAAAAATTAAATTATTCCATTCAAAAATTAAAAAGTTTCTAATTAGAAAAAGACCAGATTTAAATAGGACTTTTGCAAAAAAGTTTAACAAATTTATTTCCCAAAAGGGAAGCGAACAACAATTTAGAAATTTTCTTTCTAAATTGGGCCTCATTTTTCGTTTATCGTATACAGGGTGAACCAAAATATATAACTGAAATAGTTTTTAATCTTAATGGATCGGGATTCCTTCTGCGTTCCGAGTTAGCCACTTTATCTAAGTAATGTCTGTTTCAATATTGTGTGTGTGTGTGTATATATATATGTATATATGGGAATGAACTCAGAATGGTCCGGCTCCGGTGTGTGTGTGTGTGTGTGTGTGTGTGTGTGTGTGTGTGTGTGTGTGTGTGTGTGTGTAACCTATTGGATGATATCATCGTTTGCTGATTCAAGGTTACTTATTGAAGATCCTGCATAAAAATTTGAGTTCGTTCACATCCGAACTGAACTGAATAAATTTCAAGGAAATGAAAGGGAACACCACATTGTATACGAGGTAAGATGATTCATGACCCTGTTTTACTTCTTTAACACTAAAAATATTTAACAAGACTTATTCTTTTAAAAGAGCAATTTATATATATGTATGTATGTATGTATGTATGTATGTGTGTGTGTGTGTGTGTGTGTGGTGTGTGTGTGTGTGTGTGTGTGCAGTAGCGGTCAAAATTATGGAAACATTTTTAAAATGGTCATTATGTAATAATAATAGAATTCTTTTCATTCTTTTTACAAGTTGCAAGAAGTAAAGTCATATTTCTGTCTAATTAAGGAGCTTTTTAATACGATGTTTTGTTTCATGAAGACTTACGAGCAATTAATCAATATTGAAAGAAATTTTATTTAATGGTGACATCACGTTTTGATGAAAATAATTGTCTATATTCATAGAAATATTGATATTATTGGTTAGAATGTTTTTCTGTTATTTGTATTCATAATTTTATCCCATTTTTCTTGAAAAAATTTAATTTGACTCGTGAAACCTGCACCTAAACATTGTTTGGTAACATTGTGCCCTTCTCTTACAGGTATCTCTGTATAATGGCTCCCACAAAGGAAATATCATACGAAAATAGACTCAAGATTAATTAATACCTTCTTCATGAAGAATTACAGAAACAAATAGCCAATAAAGTGGGCTTTTTATTGTCCACGGTGAGCAAAACCCTCTCTCGTCATTCCCAAAATGGGAGTGTAATGAACAAAGTAAGCAGACGGCAAAAAAGGAAGACCTCGGAAAAAGAAGACAAATACATGATTTTATTGAGCAAACGCAACAGAAAGAATACTAGCGTTCGAATAGCTTCTGAAGTGAATGCTTCGACCAAAGACAGCATTTCTACTTCGACAGTGAATAGACGTCCGAGGGAGGTTGGTTTAATGGGTCGGGTTGCTACTAGAAAGCCGCTTTTGCCAGTCTTGGAATGACCATTCTTTGTGATTTTATGCCAATTTCAAACGTTTCCCTCTATTTCTTCGTCGCAAAAGAGGCTTTCTGGTGGCAACCCGACTCATTAAACCAACCTCCCTCAAGCGTCTCTTCACTGTTAAAGTAGAAGTGCTGCTACTGCGTGATGCATTGACTTCAGCAGCTATTTGAACGCTAATATTCTTTCTGTTCATTTGCTCAATAAAATCATATATTTGTCCTCTTTTTCCGAGGTCTTCCTTTTCCGCCGTCGGCCTACTTTGTTCATTACACTCCCATTTTGAGAATGACGAGAAAGGGTTTTGTTACTGTGGACAATAAAACTCCCACTTTATTGGCCATTTGTTTCTGTAGTTCTTCATCAAGA
The DNA here is from genome assembly GCA_023014485.1 of Bathynomus jamesi. Lineage (NCBI taxonomy): Eukaryota > Metazoa > Arthropoda > Malacostraca > Isopoda > Cirolanidae > Bathynomus > Bathynomus jamesi. Next base: position 519,436 of record JAJOZX010001516.1, on the reverse strand, counting down.
AGGTATTAATTAATCTTGAGTCTATTTTTGTATGATATTTCCTTTGTGGGAGCCATTATACAGAGATACCTGTAAGAGAAGGGCACAATGTTACCAAACAATGTTCAGGTGCAGGTTTCACGAGGCAAATTACATTTTTGAAGGAAAATGGAATAAAATATATGAATACAAATAACAGAAAAACATTCTCACCAATAATCAATATTTCTATGAACATAGACAATTATTTTAATCAAAACGTGATGAAACCATTAAATACAATTTCTTTCAATATTGATTAATTGCTTGTAAGTCTTCATGAAACAGAACACGACATTAGAAAGCTCCTTAATTAGACAGAAATATCATTTTACTTTTTGCAACTTATGAAAGGAATGAAAAGAATTATAGTCATTCATTAATTCTCACTATCAATCGTTTAGATCTGTGAAATAATAACGAGGACTTTACTTAGGTTATATAATTACAAGACTGGTAACGATGGCCAGCTAATTCTTAGCCGAGCTCGGTTAGGCATACATGGGTGAGTTGTATCGTGTCGGCGTTACAACAGCACCTACGGCAAGTCCATCTCATACGAGAGTAGGCCTTGAGATTATATGATGTTACCCACGGTCCTCTTTCGGTCTAAACACCGTTTTGATTTATATTACTAAGACAACCAGAATTTACCACACCCACTGAGAACGATACAACTACACTTTAGGTTAGCTCCTTGATAACTGCGTCGTTAGTCCCAACATATTCGTTTGTTTGAAAAATATCACGACTCTATTTGTGGGCTTTACTCGGACTACGTATAAGTCACAATCGGGTATGAAACACGTTGTTAGAAAAATATTATTATCTACTTAAGTCACAACCTCATAGGTATCAAACGGTAAAGAAAAAATTATATATAAGCGATATCTTAATTGGCTTAGGTCAAACTTTATCATTAACTCTCCAAGAAATTCCCATAAATTGCTTGGGAAACTGTTTGATTATTTAGCTCTACTCTTTTCCCTCTACTTGGCTGTTACCGACTATCCTCCGGTCTTTTTGTGCGCTCTCTTATTTCGTTTCGTTCGTGACTTCCCATCTGTGGTTGCGTCTCCCACCAGAATGTTTTTAGGGTTGGAACTTACAAACAGCTTTAAACACACTATTTCATGAGTTTTCCAAATTCCTAACTGTCTTATGTTATTTAATTAATTTACGTGACCTATTTGACAATATTAAATGATCTTTATATTTATTTCAAGTACTATTTGAACACTAACATTATTTACGAATACATTCGATAAACTCATGGTATGGCATCACGTGACTCTTATTCCCACAACATCATTGGTTAAATAAAAAATGGGGTCAATCCCAGAATAGGCACCTGATGTACCTCAATCCCAAATGAAGCACCTGCGTTCAACCTCAATCCCAGAATAGGCACCTTGCAAGGAATTAAATAAAAAAAACCTGATGATTACAAAATTTATTGTTTATACAAAGTTTATTACAAATGTAATAAAGGCAAAGTTATAAAAGGTTTAAAGTGGTTTAATGAATAAAGAAAAATTGTAGATATCGAATAATATTATTAATAAAATATTAAATGTGAAAATCAGGTAAAAATCAAACTGGTAAGAATAGCAAAACTAACCAAAAAAGCAGAAGATATAGCAAAAGATTAGATTAGGTTAGGTTAGGTTAGGTTAGGTTAGAGTTGATTTTTTCAAATATTGATAAAAACAATGAAATTATATCTCTAAAAACTGTTTATATTTTTTTCTCCTCAATCCCAGATTAAGCACCTGTGTTTAGCCTCAATCCCAGATTAAGCACCTAAAAATGATTTCAGGTGCCTATTCTGGGATTGATCCAAAAAATGTCACGTATTCCAGTAAGATCATGTTGAAATCTGTTCAGATATTTACGTGCAAATAGTCACGTATTCTTTTTTGGAATTTACGGTTTATTTACCTGAGGCCTATTTGGAATTCATATCATACCTAACTTATGTTTTTTATTTATGTCAAACTTATACAGTGCGTTCGAAAAGTCTCTCCGCAGTCAACCAACACTTTAAAAAAAGTGTTTGACAACAAGTGTAGACGAGTTGCTCTGTGCCTGCAAAATGGTGGAAAACACTTTCAACACATGCTGTAAACTCAAAAGGTTATGTAATAAAATCACTAAATCATGGTTGAATGAAAACATTGTAGTTTTTCAATTTCCTATGCGTTTAACATACATAGTACTGCAGAGAGACTTTTCGAACGCACTGTATTATATTTTATATTATTAATAAATTTCATATTTTAGCAAACCCAACACTGTGTTATGCGTCCAGCTTTGAATAATTTTATACATCTAATTTTATAAAATATTAATTTTAAATATTTTATGTGGAGGGTAGTCCAAAAGTCACGATCTAGTGGAATATACCCTGTGGAATTTCAGGTAAAGAAACTGCCAGAAATGGGTCAAAGAAAAAACAAAGTACAATAAAATGAGTTGAAAGAAAAGTTTCTTTTGCTCTACAGTAGTTCTAATTCTCATAACTGACATGATTATGTTACCTGAAAAAGGGTTAGAAGAGATGCATAAGCAATAAACAGATTTTAATATTATAGCAGAGACAAATTTTAAAGATGAGATACGTAAGTATCCTTGTTTTATTCGAATAAAGCTAATGAAAAAAGCATAGAGAGAAGACTGATGTGCATAAAAAGATGGATGAGAAAATTAAAGCTCATAATACTGAATGAATTTATCCTTTAACTTTTTAGAAATATTTTTACTGAGAGTGACTCTTCGATTTCTTGATCAAGGTTGTCCAAAAGGTTAGGATATCCGCATCATAACGGCTTGGTCGAACAATCCTACCGTATAATTTCGTTTTATAATACTTTTGGTTGAGTGTTTCGTGTCAAAACGATATGTCATGTCTGAAAAGGTAAAATTTGTCTAAAACTTCTAGGGCCTCGTTACGTTTGATACATATATAAGATACGTGTATATTGATTAAGATATCTTCCTAATTACACTTTTTTTTATCGCATAACTACTAACGTTTGAATTCGATATTCTTGCATGCGAGCTTCCATATAGACACCAATAATGTACTGTATGTAGGTATGTAGAACACTCATTTAGGACATGTTTCGGTAGAGTTTCTCCTATAATTTTTGGAATAATTTAGAAAGCTTTTATTAAAATACGTTAAGCAAATTTTCAATGTATATTTTACATGATAAATTTTAATCACTGGTTATTCCAAGAAGTTTGGATCTCGTTATATTGGCACTGAGTTTGTTTTTGTTTAATGAAATAAATTTTTCAAAATTTTGAACAAGGTACAGGGTATAGATATAAAAAAAAATAGCGTGACCATGAATAGTCAGACAACCACAGATATTCTTTTTTATAAATAATAATAATAAAAAAATTTAAAAAGAGGTATTTTTTTCTACACGGTCTTCCATCTTCCATATTACGTCTCAAAAGCTAGTTAGTTCGATAATGAGAATGATCCAACTAACAGAAGTTTGTGTATTACTAATATTTTTATTGTTTTAGTTTAAACTGATGCATGAAAGATATAAGCATAGATATAGTTATAAAAACGAACTTCGAATAACGTTTTTATGTTGGGTAATTCTCTTCTTTAATGATTTTCCCGTTTAGCCACAATAAAACTTATTGCAATGACATGGAATTCTGTATGTCGGTGAGTTCCTGGCTTAATGGTTTTTTTCTAAAGTGTTTCTATAAGAAAATGCTATATAGAGAAACCAAGCAATCTTAAGGGCAACTTTAGATGTTCAGAACAGTAAAAGAGGCATATTATTCTCTTGTTATCGATTAACTGATTGAGATAATACCTCTGGCATCGCAACATCGAGGTTATTGACGTTGTCTTCTTATCGAAAGATGTTCTTGGTTCAGTTCTGTGAAACCAACCAAATACAGTACTCACTTAGTTATCCGTAATTGAGAGTCGGTCTATGATCACGAATAGCCCGGTTTCACGGTTAACTGAGTATACACCGCCGGTGGGTGGGTGGTGCAACCGTTGCTGCCCGCTACCACACACAATATTATTCTATTACAGTATAATATACGATTAAGTAGTTTGTAGTTTGTACTCACCACAAGACATGAAGATATGCAAAACCACAAGCGCAGATGTGTACTCTATGAAGCGCGGAACACTGACTGAGACGCGTTGTGGTGGAATGGCGGGAGCCGAGCCGCGGATGTAAACACAGCCCCCCAAATCACGGCTAATAATACATTCTGAATCTCCTCATGGTGACATCACAAAAAAATTATTTGGCAACTAATCCAAATAGTTAGTGTAACCATTAACGTTTGTTACTAGAAAAATTAGCATAGCTAGTACAATCAGTGCATGGTTGAATTGACCATTTTGATTGAGTGGCAAATAATTAACAATGTTCTTGAAAATAAAAGTAATTTCAATTATAGAAATAAACCCAATTAGTGGTCACACGCTTCTAAAATGCCGCTCACTTCTGACTGTCATTTTTTTTTTTATACAACTTGGTCATGTGTATTATACGCTCGCTTGCAGCGGAGTTGGAGTTTTAACAGCAGAAATGAATGCTTTATTTAATTTTTAACAGCGTTACATTTATTACAACGCATTTCGTAAATTCCAAGTTTCACTTCACCTTCATATTTAATAATTATGCACACTCGCACCGAAAGACGCGGGAGAATTAATACACGCAGAGAAAGATTGGTATAGATTCAGTGGTTTATTCCCATTCAACGTCATTTCCATTTCATTCCACGCCCAAGAGTGGGAAAGTGAGAAAGTGAGAATTTTAAAATGAGGCATTTTTAAATTGGATTATTCCCAATTCGTGTCATTCTCGTTCTCATCCACAACTTTTCCCACTTTGGTCCGGGTTAGGTTAACTTAGGTTAGTTTACGATTGGTTAGGTTAGGTTTGTTTAGGTTAGGTTAAGCAATATTAGGTTAGGTTAGGTTAGGTTAAATTAAGTTAGGAAATATTAACTATTCCCATTTGGCGCCGTTTCCGCGAATGAGAATCGAGTGACATTGTTTCTCAAATTAAGAAACACTTTTCTCAAATGTGGTTAGGTTTGTTTAGGTTAGGTTAAGCAATATTAGGTTAGGTTAGTTTGGTTAAATTAAGTTAGGAAATATTAACTATTCCCATTTGGTGCCGTTTCCATGAATGAGAATCGAGTGACATTGTTTCTCAAATTAAGAAACACTTTTCTCAAATGTGAATTTTTCACTTTTGTGCATTTGCATATGCAAACCATGGACGGGAATGACATTGAGTGGCAGGTAATAGACCGAATCCCTGAATCCTCGTTTTAAAACGAACATTAAAACCAAAGTATTTTTCACAAAGGAATCGTTACCAGTCCTATATTTTAATCTGATATTAACTACTTTAATAAAAAATTGATAAACGTAATCATAACAGGAATGGAAGTATGTCAGTTTTGTGCATTCACGTCAAACTAATCAGTGACTCGGGACAAGCACTACAACTTTAATGGGCAAGAATGATCCCAGTAAACCTCGGCGGAAGCACTTTTCATTAAAACTGCGCGTGACCACGGAAAGCTCAACTATTTTTCACTAATGAATTCACCAATACCGTTCTGAACAATAATAAAGCAACTTTAAACAATGATGATGATGATGATGATGATGATGCACGCGTGGAACGCATCAAACTTATGCACACATTATATCTGAATTTGAGGAAAATGACTTTCCGTATTTATGATAATCTCTAAAATTCTCAATTCTCATTCTAATTTTATACGCGATCGGATAAGCTAAACTGATCAGAATGTACGTCATTACCAATTTCTTCGAGCATCTTTCCTTCTAAATGCAGTTACTGTGTCCATTAATACAAATGTTATAATGTTAGTCAAAAATTTTATTTTGTTCTAACTTTCACTATATAGAAGACGAAGGAATATGTTAAAAAAAACTTTATTTTTCAATTAAAAATTACGAAGAGCGAAAATCATCATTCGATGATAAATTTCTCATTAAGTTCCAGATAATAAGACTTTATTTCTTTGTAACATAATGACGAGGTTTTTGAAAGAAATATAATTGATATTTATCATAAAAGAAATGTATGTCACATATTGATGAGAAATAGTAAATGAAAATGATGTAGTATTATTGAAACGTGTGTGTGTGTGTGTGTGTGTATATATATATATATATATATATATATATATATATATATATATATATATATATATATATATATATATACAGAGAGAGAGAGAAAGATACTACAGGGTGCTTGATAAGTAACTTCCTATTTTAAAATTCGTATAACTTCTCTATTTCTTACTCAGTTTTAATGAAACAAACTGTAAATTATTCAGTATTGATTGAGGTTTTCATTCATAAACATTCACGTACACTTTACACTTCCACATATGCTCCTGCATTATCACAACATTTCCTCCAGTTCATCAAGATCTTTAGGTTTGTGGCGATAAACTTCTTCCTTAGCCCAACCTCACAGAAGGAAGTCACAAGGTGTTAGATCTGGGCTGCGAGCAGGCCATTAATGCGCACCACGTCTTCCAATCCATCATCCTGGAAATTTGCCATGCAGCCATGCCCGCACATCGTTAGAAAAATGAGGTGCTCCGTCCTGCATGAAATGAAGATTATCAATGTTATTCCATTGCAAAATAAGTGGCCATACGCGATTTTTCAACATTTGCAAGTATCTTTCAGCATTCATTGTGTCCCGAATGATAAAAGGCCCAACAATGGTTGTGGATGTCATATCACACCAAGCGGTCAACTTTGCTCGACAGAAAGCTCAATGCAGAAAACCTCAATAAATACTGGATAATTTACAGTTTGTTTCAATAAAATTGAGTAAGAAATAGGGAAGAATTTTAAAATAGGGAGTTATGATACTTATCATACACTCTGTAGAACGCTCGCTGCGACTTGCGCAGCAAAAGCCCCCCAAAAAACAACCTAAGAGAGTGTTGGGAAGGACGGTTGTATTACTAAAACTTTTCCTGGTTTTCCATTAATGGTTAACCTTGGTTTTGCTTCCGTCTGAATTGTTCATTCTGACGAAAGTCAAGCATGTCTCTCCACCTTAGACCTACAGTTTAACGTGGAATCCAAACCACGCCTCACCACGGGCGGTCAGAAATTACAAAGTCCTCGCCCGGACTCGATCTTATGACCTCTCAATCAGCAGCCCCGTCTCTTAACCACTAGGCTATCCAGGGTACCCATTTATCTACCAACCAATTTCTTTATGGTGTGAAAGGATGAACAGCTGGGTTTTGCTGCGCGCCGCCTGCTGTCACTGGGTCTCGATCTCAGGACCGATGGGTTCGTAGTCTGCGATGCTAACCACTACACCACTGAGGCGTATGTGTATACCAAATTTGGTACAGATTGCCCAAGCTGTTTAGGCGTGTATAAACGAACATAGAACATCAGACAGACATCATCATCTCATATATATATGTGTGTGTGTGTGTGTTTGTGTGTGTGTGTGTGCGCGTGTGTGTGTGTGTGTTTTACGTCAACGCAAGAGATAAAAAATTTACCAGGAAAAACTGCAAAATCCTTCTATTCACATATACAGCAATTTCAGGATGTAAAAGTTGCTCTAAAAATAATATCGGACCCTTATATAATTAAGTGTAAGAACGCCCCATATGGTGACTCAAACAAAAAACACAGCAAAATTTACGAGATAAATAAATTTGAACGCTTCAATTTGAACACGAAGACCACAGAGTGGGATGGCATGAATCAAACACGTCAGCTGCTAGAATGAAAAACCATTTTTAAAGATAAAACAACGAAAGAGACGCTCTACTTCTTGGAAGAGAAAACGACAGAAATGCTGGAAAAATATGCGTCAGAAGAACGAGCAAACGAGCAAGAGGGGAAAGAAACAAATATGAAAAGAGAAATGAATATTGTTCCCCGAGAGAAATGCGGTGTTACGAAACTAAATTAGTAGAGCGACAACAATACCAAGAACGTGATTAAAAGAAAACTTGAAGTTACAGAGCTTGACATAAAAGCACTAACGGAGGAACATACAGAGGAGGAAGATGCCACAGAAGCCATTAAGGGAAATTCAGACTCTATATAGTTTTGCATAGGGAGTTGAGAAGTTGGAAAGCTCAAAGAAGCGAGAAAATGACTTTTGAACGCTTGGAAATCACGAACTTAGCATAAGGAATATGATGCAGGAGACGAGTTGGGCACAAGTACAGATAAATGAATAAATAAATGAATAAACACAAATAAATGAATAAATAAATTAATAAACACAAATAAATGAATAAATAAATGAATAAACACAAATAAATTAATAAATAAATGAATAAACACAAATAAATGAATAAATAAATGAATAAACACAAATAAATGAATAAATAAATGAATAAACACAAATAAATGAATAAATAAATGAATAAACACAAATAAATGAATAAATAAATGAATAAACACAAATAAATGAAATAAATAAATGAATAAACACAAATAAATGAATAAATAAATGAATAAACAAATAAATGAATAAATAAATTAATAAACACAAATAAATGAATAAATAAATTAATAAACACAAATAAATGAAATAAATAAATGAATAAACACAAATAAATGAATAAATAAATGAATAAACACAAATAAATGAATAAAGAACAACAAAATATTTTTCAAGTAAATTTTATTAGTTTAGGATAACTGAGATGGCCTAATATATACTGTATATGATAATAACTAAATATTTGAGAAAATGCTTAAGAAAATATTTTCGTCAGCCACAATAATGAATTATTATGACTGAAATGTAACTCTTTTTTGGATGTAAAATTTACTATAATCTGTGCTATGATTTTACTTACAAAAATATAATTCGATAAAGCTTCTCCATATTATTTTAAAATAAACTCCAAATAGTTTATACTTTAACCACTTTAAATAGTTTTCTTCAAAAGTTAACTTTTTAGAAAAACGATTTAAAGCAATTAAAGTGTAAACTATTTGCGATTTATTTCAAAATTATACATAGATGTTTTATCAAATTATATTTTTGTAAGTAAAACAACTGGGTAGACCTTACGAATGATGTCGGAAACTCATATTTATTTTAAATGTAAAAAAAAAGGGTTGTGGTTAGGTTAAGTTAGGTTAAAATAGGTTGAGTTCAAATTAGGTTAGGTTCGGTCAGGTTGAAATAATACACATGTCTGCTAGGCATGTCTATCTAAAACAAAATAAAACAAAAATGAATACGCGTTTCCGACATAACCTCAACCTATTTCAACCTAACCTAACTTAACCTAACCTACCTAACTACAACCATTTTTTTACATTTAAAATAAGTATGAGTTTCCAACGTCATTCTTAAGATCTACCAACAACTGTATAGATTACATTAAATTTTACACCAGAAAAAAAATTTTAAATATGTCATATTTAATTTTTTGTAACGAAAATATTTTATTAAACCAAAACAAATTATAAAAAGAATAATATATCGGTTTAAGAAAGAGAATCTGACCGGTAAGCAGTATCTTGGAACAAACTGGCAATCTTCTTATTACCAGTTAGTGTTTTAAAAATCTGTAAAAGCAGTATATATTTTTCTTAATAGTCGATGTCGTATAAGTTACTGTATCTACCCTTCAGTATCTTTGGTTTTGCATAAAGGAAAACAAAAAATATAGGGCATATAGGACCACGAGTCTAGGGCCCCGATTTTGTCAGGGAATCAAGCAAGTTTTGCCCGAAAAAAATAAGTGAAACGAAAAATCGATTTTTAAGTCATATTTTTATAAACACTATTTGTAGGTATACACACCTGTACAAAGGCTGAGCACCAAACAAGTTACAACAATAGAGTAAGTTGTAACAGGTTATATCAAATAGGGTACTTAAATACTGCCGTTTTGCGGCAGGTTTTCCTTTCTATAATCAAATATTGCATGGTTCAAGATCTGAATACATACATTTCAGGCAAAGAGATGATATCCTATATGAAAATCATAAAAGTTTCGGGGTAAAATCGTGGTGAGTGAAAATGTGTGTACTGGACTTTTATCCTAAAAAATTCAGTCGGGATGAATTTGGGGTGTCAATTGATCCCCTGACACCCCGCCTCCTGCGCCTATGTATAGGACCTCTAAGGAAAAAAGATAATACATTAAATGATGACATGAAACGCATGACTTGAATATTAAAAATTATATAAAGAATCAGTTTGCATTGTTTCAAGAAACAAAATAATAGATGATAGCGTAGTCTTCTTTGAAAAAGAATCACAAAGAAAGAATATCGCAGACTTTGATTTAAACGGCGGGGGGCAATATTAAACGAGCTATACTGTAAGACAAATGAAAACATATTCAGCGGCGGGTCCGGACAAAAAGAAGTATATTGCCTATTCGCCTATACACCCCTGTAATTTAGGGTGTGACAGTTGCCCCAACTTTGTCCTACAATGCTGTTCAAAGGTTTGGTGTTGCATATTGACATAAAAAATACCCACGTGCAATTTTTTGAAGATTCATGCATATTCGAGTGAGCACCAGCAATTTGAAAAATAGCGATTTTGCTTATACGGCATACGCGCCTATATATGAGATTACACAACCATCATAAGGGATATTAACACAAATCATTTGCCTGTCTTAATTAAAAGCTGTTATCACTAACACAAAAAAGTTAATCATTCTTATTCTCTCATGGTACATTAAGGGGTTTTATCATTCACAAGGTATTATTTCTCTAGAGCAAGAAACCATGATTTCTGTTCGGAAACAGATGATCGTTTGCGCTGATTAGGAACGCGGAGTCTGTCATTTTCAACTACTTGAAGGACTTCTTGAAAGCGCTCCTCATCCCTGGCAACATTAAGAAAGTCATGGCAAAGTTTTACACCACGCTCTGCAGCCTCATTGACGACCTGAAGCTTGTCCACAACCCGTTTCATGTTCAGGTAGTCGTCATGATCCGCCCATTCACTGGCTGGACTGTGGAGAAACTGATAGGGCATGCCTAAAATGGTGAAGAACCGGCTTGAGTCAGGCCCAATTAGGTCCACCAGGGCAGTGCCACTTTCTGGGACAGGGGGAAGATATGGCTTTCCATAGCCCCCATGATTGAGCCCCACTCTCTTAGTAACTTCAGTGCCTTCATGGCAAAGAAGGGCCTTCCTCATCTCTTTTGTCCTTTCTTGTACTTGGGACGAGAACAAAGCCAGTGGGGCCAACTCCTCAGTTAGGTACCAAGTGTGTCTACCGAGTGCCACACGTGCTTTGTCAACTATTGTGGCGTCATATGGGGCAAATTCAGCCAAGGTTTCGACCAAATTCAAGTCATTCAGTGGCGCACTTGCTGGAACGGGGCAAACAATCCACCATGGGACATAAACAGCGACTGTGAACACAGCAAACCGTTCTAACTTGCTGATTTGACTTTTAGTCACAACCTCGGCTTTGGGAAACTGCTCTTTGATCTGGCCTGACAAAGGAACAATCTTGAGGGTATAGAGCAGTTTAGCCATCCACCTTGCTTTGTGAAGTGCGCCAGGGTAGACCATTGTGAAGTTCACTGGCTCGGATCCTTTAGTTACAAGCAGCAGACAAAGCTCTACCAGCTCCTTTTAGTCGCCACGTGTAAATGGTTGGGCTAGAGATTCACGGAAGAAGTCAGCCATCTCCTGCTGGCGCTCCTCAAACACTCCAGGCATTCGGGGTAGTAGTATTTCTTTTTTTTCATTGTACGCCAGTTGAGAGAAATGGTTCTTCAACCTAGAAATGCAATTATTGGGATTATTGTATTTCATACTAATCTATAATATTGTTTTAGGGGTATTAAGATTGATATGATCGATCATTTGCTTGGTGTTAGTATATCTTATAAGTCTAATAAAAGAAATTCCACTAAATTTGTTCATTAGGTAATAATATTCCTTGTTATTTTGTAAAGCTTATGACTCACCTCTGGAAAACCATTGTTTGGACTTGAAGAGCCCTCCACTTTCAAGCAATCCCAGCAAACACCTAGGATGACTTCGCCCACATGCCTGCGACAGGCGCACCAGAATACGGCACGCTCTAATTCCTTTTGGAGGGAGACGCAAGCAGCTGTTTTTTGTCCTGAAAAAAAAATGTAATTGTAGTTTAAGGCCACCATTTCAGGCACGTGCTTTTTGCAGATTTCTGTTAAATCATTCACTGTATTTTGGTATTAATGTCGTGATAAATTCACGCTGATGTTTGAAATAGGTTTACCTGTATTGGATGAAGTTGTGTCGAAAACCATACCAACGACATTCTGTTCACACTCCCAATCGACCAGAAGTTGTTTGGTTGCTGTTGATATCAAGTCTCCTTGAACCAGGCCAGCTTTTTGAGTCAAATGCGGAAGAGGTGGGACTCCAAGAAGCTTTGTGCCATTGACACCAGACACAAGAATGGGCAGGCAGTCATCAGTGCCTTTGGAATCCAGCATGTCCATAAGTTTACCATCCCAGTGCACCAGTACTTTGTCTGATGGTTGCCATTCATCCATGATTTTTAAACTTATTTCTGACACGATGGAAGCTCGGTATCGGTGGGCTGTCCTTGCATTTAGACTCAGCTTTGATGTATCTCCACCACATGCAGATACGAGGGAGTACACAATTGCACTCAGCTGGGTCGGCGAGATGTTGTTTCGAACACTGCATGAAACAAGTTCTGCCGACTTCAGAATATCATGGGGCACAAAAATTGAAACCCCCTCTTTCACTGTTCTCCGATGTTTTCTCTTTGGTTCAGCAGTGCTGGCCTCATCAATGTCATCGTCCTCATCAGAGCTAATAGGTGAATCAATATCAGCCTGTACATTCTCAGCATGATCACATTGCTCTCTCTCTTGTCGCTTCTCTTCTCGCATCTGCCTTTTCTGTCACTTCTGAACCTTTTCTGTGAGTACTTTGTTTACCCCAGAGTAGGTAGCTACTCTGTCACTTAGTATGCTTTTCATAAAGAGTATGTCAGTATCGATGGCATCTTGTTCGGCCTGAGTTTTCCCCTTTTTCGCAGCTGCTATGTCTTTCAACACTGTGTTCTTATAAAATTTCATCGTCAGGCTCAATTCTGATTTAAACTTCATAATTCCAGGATCATCAGCCTGTCTTCTATCCTCATTCTTTTTCATAAGCATCATGTAGTCTTTGTCATAGTAAGTTTTAATCACTCGGCCAATATTGTTCCTGCCTGTAATGGTCGGGACATTCGCCTTCTGGTAATGCAAAAGCACATTGTCAATGGTGGCAGATAAAGCCTGGTCCCAATGCATATCCCGAAGGTTTGCTAACAGACATAGTAAGACCTGCCTATTAGTTGGCAGTTTGCAGCCCTTTATTTCCTTTTCTTCTCGGGGTACGGTGCCCAATAACATTCTGACATACTCATCATCTTGCGGTGTATCCATGATTAAATTCTCTATTCACAACATCAAATCACTGCCAAGGGAAAAGAAAAGAGCATCATTAAAATTAAATGCAATAAAATAATACGTGGAAAATTTGTGGGTCAGCGTTCCAGACCCGGAAATGAAAATCTGATAAAATGTGCTATTTTCACACTTATTTATGAAGTTCATAAGCTGAAATAGCAATACTTGCTGGTATGACGGTGCTAGCTCAAACATGCACCGATCTCCAAGAAAATTTACAGGGGTGTTTCCTAGATAAATACACAACACTAAAACTTTGAACAGTATTGTAGGACCATTTTTTGATTTTTGGAGGGCAACGGTCACACCCTACCCTGTATGGTGCTATACTGTATTTGTTTTTCTAGTTTCATCCGTTTTCTTCTGCAGTGTACAGTATCCGCTCTCTCCTTGTGTTCATTAGATTCTCTTTGTAAGCCTTTAACTTTATGGTTTAAAAGGCCTACTTCTTCCCTGAGTTTTCGAGCTTCCTCACGATATTTCTCAATGAGGAGTTTTATAAGGACTTCGTAAAGGGAGAGGTTGTCCATACGTAATCCTTTCAACAAATGCAACAAATTCAGCAAATGCAACCTCACCAAGCCTAATCTATTCTAACCCACCAAAAACTTATCGATATTCGCTATTGTCGCCCAAATGTCGCACAGCCGATTTGGACATCGTGTTAAGGTAATAATGCTTATATGAACAGATTCAGGAGGGAGGGATTTCGTATGTTGCTTAATAGTGTTATTTAACCTACCAAGTGTTGTTTAACCTCCCCCGGACGGGAGGGGGAGCTTACAGCTTTACTGTACGTGGAATCCAAACCACGGGTCGTTAGGTCATCTGGACGCAGAGGACGGTACCCCATTCAACTACAACGCAAACACAATGTCATTTAACTTCGCTGATCGACGGAAAGTAGTGTTACGACATTAGCCACGAAGTAGTCCGAGGGATTTCATAGCGCTACTTCGGATTAAACAGTGGTATTTGGCACTCACTTGATAAAAAAATTAATTAAAATTTAATTTTTACCCACAAATATAATTTGCGTGGGCAGTTTTTTTACACTGCATTTATTATTTTATATTTACAATAATGATGAAAGAAGATGAGTTCTGCGAAGTGTTTACAACGGAATAAGGAACATCAGACGCTCAGAGCCTGTACGGATTCTCTTCGTAGTAAAAAAGGTTTCCCTCAAAGCAATAATCCTTTGAAGATTTGAAGAAAGCAAATTCATATTTACCTCTTCTGTAATTCGCAAAGACAAAAGTTTCCAAATCAACTATATATATATATATATATATATATATATATATATATATCTATATATATATATATTATATATATATATATTATATATATATATATATATATATATATATATATATATAAAATGCAGACCTCCAATTTTCGTTTAGATAAGGCTCAAGATGAGAATGGAACGAATTTTCTTTTCTTATCTTTAATTCGAGTAAGTATTTGTGAAAGCATCTTATTAAATATAAGACGAGATTACATTCGAAAAAATTATTTTAAAATTAAAGAATTCTTTACAAAAGAATTAATTTAGAATAGAAGATGAAGTTATTAAAAGAATCTAATTTCGTGGACAGAATGAAAGAATTCTTATTTAATTAACTGTCAATGAATGTTTCAGATGAGCTGCGCGTTTTCATTTCATAATTTAGCATTTTTATTAAGAAGCCATTATTCTGTCAACGTGTCTTTGTGTCTACGTTACAAGGACTTGTATTCTTTCATTCAAAAATTACAATCGGTATTTTACATATACATTAATACATGGTGCTCCTCGGTGGTGTAGTGGTTAGCGTCGCTGACTACAAATCCATTGGCCCCGGGATCGAGACCCGGTGACGGCAGGCGGCGCGCGGCAAAACCCAGCTGTTCATCCTTTCACACAATAAAGAAGGATTGTGTTGTTTGATAGATAAATGGGTACCCTGGGTAGCCATAGTGGTTAAGACGCTGGGCTGCTGGTGAGGCGTTGTTCGGATTCCACGTTAAACTGTAGGTCTAAGATGTAGTGACAAGCTTGACCTTCGTCAGAATGAACAATTCGGGTGGAGACAAACCCCAAGGTTAACGAAAGTTATACTTCAGTGTAGGATTAAATGTAACTATACATTGACTTATGGAACTCTCTCTTTATATATATATATTTATATACTGTGTGTGTGTGTGTATATATATATATATATATATGCAGGAAGGAGGGACCAAGGGCAATGGCTCCAAAACCGCCCCACCCATAGATGAAGAAGAGAGCCATAATAATCAAAGTCCAAGGTTTTCGAGATGCTCGAACACAAGGTGTTTGAAAGATTGGAAGTCATGGACAGGGGTAAAAATGGAGTAAAGAATAGATTAGTTGAGTAGACGAAAGATTGAAAATATCGATTAACCCTTGCGTTAGAAAGTTGGACAGAAAAGGAATGAATGTGTCGAAAATCTGGTACTGCTTGCTCTACTTAAATGAGAGCATGCAGTTAGAGAGTTCAGAAGAGCTATGTCCGTTATAATAGCGATAGTAAAGAGAGAGTGAAGCAACACTGCGGCGAAGAAAGAGGTATAGAAGACAGTCAGTAAGAGGCGGGAAATTGATGAGACGAAAAGCCTCTGATTCCACCCAGTCAAGTACAGCTGTGTGGGTTGAGCCACCCTACACATGAGAAACGTACTCCATACAAAGGCGGACAAGACCCCGTCCAGAGAGAGCAACTGAGTAGGGGTGTAGAAACTGCGGAGCCGTAAACTCTTAGAAGCTGTTTTAGAAAGAGAGTATACGTAATCTTTCCAGGAAAGATAAGAAAAGGAAACACCAAGAATGTTAAGAGAAAAGGAAGGATTGTGTTTTGTATTGTTGAAGGTAAGGGCATAGTCGTGTGGAAGATTGCGACGAGTAGACAATGAAGGAAGTGAGTTTTTGAGCACTGAAAGCCACAAAGTTATATATATACCGGGTGTCCGAGAATTATCTGTACAAGTTTTGGCTGTTATTAAAAGTCAACCATGAAGTGTAGAAATTCCAGTGTTGTCCCATTTTACAGAGAAACTCATTAAGTTTTTTCTGATAACAAGTTTTGACAAGTTTTTCTTTTTTGTACGCGGGTGACAGACATTGATGATTTAAAAGCAAGAATCACAGCTGCTATTGAGCGAATTGATGTGGATATGCTGCAGCGTACATGGCAACATTTGGATTATCGATTGGATGTTTTGCGAATCACTGATGATGCACATATCGAATGTTTGTAACAACGTTACTTTAATAAAAGACACTTTTGAAAATACAGATTCTAAATAATCTTGTTTAAGAATTTTACGTGTGTTATCAAGAATTTTATTAAAAGATGAAATTGTACAGATAATTTTCGGACACACTGGAATTTCTACACTTCATGGTTGACTTTTAATAACAGCCAAAACTTGTACAGATAATTCTCGGACACCCTGTATATATATATATATATATATATAATATATATATATATATATTATATATATATATATATATATATTTCAACTGCAAACAACACACAGTATAATTAACGTAAAGGACGACGCTTGTATAGAAGAACATTCCGCGCAAGATGAGGAGGGAGAACGAACAAATGAAAAAATGAGGTAACCACCCGGGATCTTCCGATTGCCGGTCAGATATATATATATCGTGTGTGTGTTGTGTTTGTCACATTTTTCACATTCAGTTGAGAAACGTTTGAAAAGTTTCACAAAACTGTTGTGCAGAAGCCAGATTCTGTGTTTCAATATGCAGTGTTTGCTCGGAAGAAGAGATAAATTTGCCGGTTTTACTGCCCACAATTTTTTCATCCTTTTCTGAACATTATATCTGTATACCGCGCTGTCTACGCATTATACGTCTACGTAAGATATAAAATGAATTACTGACTTTGCCGGAATTATGTTGTTCAAAACTCAAATTATCAGTTTCGCGCAAACACACGTTTTATGAAGTTCGTATAACTAACTTTGTATAGAGCACAATGTATATTTTAGCTAAGAATATCATTGAATATCATATACAGCATCTCTGTTTCAGAGAACAGCGGAGATTGGAACTCTGACTTTATTTTAACACAGTGTCACTTAAGTCATAGTTTGGAAATTGCGTTCTGATTTGGTTTATGATATTGCGTAAAATGTTTTTTCCTTATCTTACTCCGACCTTATGGAAATGAAATTTGTGCAAATTATTCACGTCAATGATAGCGACAGATGAAATGGGTTTTAAAAATATTACCAATAGGTTTAAGTGCTTTAAAATTTATGCGGAAATATAAAGGAAATTAAAAATTTTTATACAGAAATAAAAATTTTAAAAAAAATAAATAAATAAATAAACGTATATAAATAACCCAGCCACGGACTGTTCCAAGTCATCTGAGAAATTTATATGCTTCGATCATGGCCTCCAAATAATGGAGGTCTTATTTTTTTGGTTGGTGATATTACCGTCCATATCGGTGATCCTTCTTGGTTGAAGGTCGCCAAATGGAACAACCAGCTAATAATCACAGATTCTTCTAACAAAAACTCCCTTCAGTCTTGATACAACCTAACCTATTATTTCAAAAATAAGACTTGAATTTTATTGAACAATTAAAGGGCACCGTCTTCTTCCTATCAGAAATTGTTGCGATACTCTTTTTGATAAAAGGTCTCAGAAAATCGTACCAAAAATTAAGAACAGCTCTGTGTGTGTGTGTGTGTGTGCGCAATATTTTTATTTTAATTGCAGGGTTTCTCTGCCATTTACTTTCAGTACTTCCTTCTTTATTTTATTCAACTTCCCTTTATTCATCGGGGAAGGGAAGGCACGACTCAACTTTTATTCAGCAAACACGCTATTCAATTTTAAGCGTATCAACATAATGATAAACGGATATATAAATTATTATCTCTATGGAAGGAATTGCCTCTTGTAAGAGTAAATTAGGCGAACCCAGAGATCTTCATTCGTTTACGTTTACAGAAACTAATTCGATCTATGCCAAACTATTTCTCTTCACAATCATATTAACTCAAGTTTATTCACAACTGTATAAATTGCATTTCGCCATCTTTCCCGCAGAGTTTCTTACACTATCTTTCTCAGATAGTGGCCATTCTCATTTCATTCTTCGCTCAAGAGTGAGAAGTTCGCGAGCCTCATTCACAATCTTCCACTACGGATATAACCTACTTTCCAATATCTTCACGCATAAAGAAAATAAATAAGGAATAAAACAGAAGAATAAAAGTAAGTGGAATAAACAGAGAGAAGAGATAAAATAAAAATTATGCGTTCTGTTTTATACTTTTAAATTTTGAGTTCCATCTTTAAAATAAAAAAAAAAAATTCACTGGAACGGTTGAGAAAAATCAGTATCAAGATTCAATACAAAAATGAAAAAATATAGCAAAGTAACGATTTTATATATATATTATGCAGGAAGAATGGGCCAACGGCGAACACCCTCATCGTGAAACGTCCCCGCACATAGAAGGAGAAGAAGAGAGCCGAAATAAAGGTCTAAAGTTTTCGAGATGCCTGAATACTCTGCGTTTGAAAGATTGGAGGTCATAGACAAGGGGAAAGATGGATTGATGAAGGTTGTTCCAAAGTTGATCGGTTGAATAAATAAAAATTTTAGAATACCGATTAACCCTTGGGTTAGAGAGCTGGGCAGAAAAGGGATAAGAATGTGTCGAAAGTCTGGTACTGCATGTTCTCCTTAAAGGAGGAGGCATGCAGTTAGAGAGTTCAAAAGGTAGCGATAGTAAAGAGAGAGTGAGGCAACA
The DNA here is from genome assembly GCA_023014485.1 of Bathynomus jamesi. Taxonomy (NCBI): domain Eukaryota; kingdom Metazoa; phylum Arthropoda; class Malacostraca; order Isopoda; family Cirolanidae; genus Bathynomus; species Bathynomus jamesi. The sequence continues at coordinate 500,094 of JAJOZX010001516.1, read as the reverse complement.
TTGCGGCGAAGAAAGAAGGATTAAAGACAGTCAGTTCAGAAGAGCCCATCGATCCTCGATGGATATTTATATAACTAAATGGGAAGAAGTTGACAATACTCTCCAAAGCAATCGATTACCCATGAATATAAAATAAGGAATAATTGAAAAATGTATCATAAACGCATACCATATACTTATATGATATTTAAAGATAAGATTTCTTCATCCTTCTAAAGGAATTCCCTTACAAAAGAACTCCACCTTTAAAGTGTACAATATAAACTGTACAGAATTATACTTACGCAATGAAAAGTACTTGGTTGCAACTACTAAGTACATTATTATTTGCCAATCTCTCCGAATTCAACCATGTAGTTGCGCTAACCTATTAAGTTTTTACCAGAAAAATAAACAGGTTAATACTCAAGCATGGTTGAAAATAAATGTGGTTCATCTATGCAATAACTGCAACAACCTAAATTAAGTTTCTTATCAGACAAATAAATGTGGCTATTGAAATTATACCATGGTTAAATTAAATGTCTGGATTATTTAGTAAATAGTTAACCATATATATATGATACATTTGGTCGTTGTAACAAAGTTATTTCCCTCCGTGCATCCCCCTTCCGAAACAAATCATTTTTGTATTTATCTGCATTATCTGTGTTCCAATGATATACTAAATGACAAATAGTATGGATGCAAACACGCAGAATACTAAGTTCTCAAAATGACCAAAAAAGTCTCTAATTTTTTGTTTTGGAACCGCTATTATTTTTTTATGTAAGACGGAGGGGCCAAGAGCAAATGCTCGTTAAAACGCCCTTCCCATAGAGGAAGAAGAGAGCCAAAATCAAGATCCAAAGGTTCCGACACACTATGCGTTTGAAAGATTGAAGGTCACAAACAGGGGGAAAGATGGATTGAGGAAGATTGTTCCACAGTTGACCGGTTGAGTAAATGAAACACTGAAAATAACGATTAACCCTTGCGTTAGAGAGTTCAGCAGAAAGGGAATGAGAATGTGTCGAAAGTCGGGTACTGCATGTTCTCCTTAAAGGAGAACACGCAGTTAGAGAGTTCAGAAGAGCAGTGCCCGTTATAACGATAGTAAAGAGAGAGTGAGGCAACATTTCAGCGAAGAGAAAGAGAGATTAAAGACAGTCAGTAAGAGGTGGAGAATTGATGAAACGAAAAGCCTTTGATTCCACCCGGTCAAGTACAGCTGTGTGGGTTGAGCCACCCGACACATGAGAAGCGTACTCCATACAGGGGCGGACAAGACCCCTATACAGAGACAATAACTGAGTGGGGGTGAAGAAACTGTGGAGCAGGTACAGCACACCTAACTTCTTAGAAGTTGTTTTAAAAAGAGAGTATATGTGATCTTTCCAGGAAAGATCAGGAGAAAAGGAAACACCAAGAATGTTAAGAGAAAAGTAAGGGTTGAGATGTGTATTGTTGAAGGTAAGGGATAGTCGTCTGGAAGATTGTGACGAGTAGACAGATGAAGGAACTGAGTTTCTGAGGCATTGAAAGCCACAAGGTTTTCTCTGCTCGAATACAGAGACAGTAGAAAGATCAGAGGTCAGGTGTATCACAGCCATTCCTCTCGAAGTATTGAGTGTGTGTTGAGAGGGACGTTTTATGAAGCGGGTGAAGAAGTGAAGAGTGGAATCATCGGCATAGGAGTGGATAGGACAGGAAGTGTGACTTAATAGATCATTGATAAATAAAAGGAAAAGAGTAGGTGACAGGACAGGGCCCTGAGGAATACCACTATTAATAGCTTTAGGAGAAGAACAGTGGCCATCTACAACCGTATGTATAGAATGTCCAGAAGGGAAATCAGATACAAAAACTGGCGTGGAATAATTAATTAAAACCGCTACATATAAAACTGTAAATGTTTCAGTGTTCGTATTTTAATTAAGTGAAAGTGATATTTTATAGTATTTATATCTTCCGTGACAATGGCGACATAAAAAGACTTACAATAAAACATTTCACTCCGTTTTGCCTAAAATTGGTTTGATGTGTTGATGTTATACACTCGTAATCATTTTAATTTCGAATATAATTCCATTGTGACTCGTTTATTGCATGAATTAAGTTAATATTTATTACTGTAATTGTTGTATGTTCGACTGAAGATGGAGCAAAAATCCACCGAAACGTTTGAAGTGTAAATGGAATAAACGTTTCATACCAATTGTAATGTTGTTCCTAACACCATTTCCCTTTCTGAGGAAACATTTACTAGCACCTAATCTATATATAATGTATATAACAAAATTATAAAACTAAATAGGAACTAAATAGGACATAAAAATAATTGGAAATTAGTTTAATTTTATCTTTATTTCAAGAATTCGTTTTTTCCTTTTCATTTTATAATTTTTGTAAACGAATTAAAGACATTCACGTTTGGATCTGGTCCAAAATAAGAAATAAAACGGATCCTGAGATATATATATATATTGTGTGTGTGTGTGTGTGTGTGTGTGTGTGTGTGTGTTGTCACAAAGTTAAGCACGTCTAAATTTCTAAATTAAAAATTAAAACGTGACGTTTCCTATTACGGGTAGTATACAGGACATTTCACCGTACTCTGATATCTGACTGATTTCATCAGATAATCACAAGGTCACGATAAAAAGAAAATCTGGGAAACGTAAGGAGGAGACGAAAGAACATGGAATACGCTTTTCACGAGACCAAAAACGTTATTTTAAAAGAGTTTAAAAGTTACAGCTTGCTTGGAATGTCTTGACAACCTGTTAGTGTTCAGCATATACTATAAGTGTTCACCTTTTTAGATACATAGAAGTGGACACACCGACACATGTTCATACTTACACTGTAGTGAAAATAAAATGGCTTTATTTCTACTTTTCGCTTTCTTTTAGAAAGCGAAAAGTAGAAATAAAGCCGTGTCACTCGTTTCGCTGTGTCTTACAAACGCGGTAGACGGGTAACGTGGTCACCATTGGAATTTCGAACAAACAAAACAAGGGAGGGGTTAAAGGACAACCCTTTATCGTTATTTACTGGTTTTAACTTATGCCAAAACAAGTAACAAGACGGGGGAAAGCTAGTGTGGACCCATCGTTAGCATTTGATCGCGGAGAGAGAGATTTTAAAATAAGTTTACAATCACATCTTAGAAACGAAAACAACCTAACTGGGACAAACCACGCCCGAGCACTGATGTTTGGGCATGCCTTGGGCCTCAGAGCATTTCGAGTGTTGCCAAATAGTATTTTATATTGCAAATAATTTCATTTTATGATATTCCATGATATTTCATACAAAACATTATTAAATTTCTTATTAAACATTATTATATGCTTTATTAAAAACCAATACCGACAACACGCTTTTGAGTCTTTTTTTATTAAAGTCGTGATCCTTGTGGAGATGTTCTTTTCCTTTGTGAGTTGATCCCCAAAACAGAAAAGAAATTGGAAAGTAACTAGAGGATGAATATCACAAATATTTGGTGATGAGTTGATCGCCAATCAGTTCACGGAACTGATTGGCGATCCCGTCACCCCCACTTTGTAGGGGGTGATGGGACTTTTCGAACACCCTGTACAATTACTTTAAAATACTTTTACTCTAACTTAAGTACATTTTAAGAGAAAACATTGTACTTTAACCTAAGTACATTTTCACCGATATCTGTAAACCATAAAGTACTTTTCCCAAACGTCCAGGAAATTTCCATGATTAAATCAACCAATCTAAGGAGGCAGACAGTGCAGGAATTTAACGCAACCAATCACGCGCCTTTAAGAACCAATTACTGTTAAAGCTAAATAAGAAGTTCTGCTCGTAATAAAGCTTGTTGGACATAGGCGTATTTATTTATTTCATTCCCTAATGAATATAATTAATATATAACTTATCGCTGTTACAAGGTAATGATTACACCGGTCTGCATGAAAATCGATTTCTTTATTTTGAGTTGTGATTCTGAAGAAGTTCGCTGCGCTGAATTAAAAGATGCTACCAGTTTTTTTCTATCACCCGCAGTTTTAAAGTTATTAGCAAAACAATTTTGGGGCGTTTTGTAATTTTTTACCTTTTTTATCTTTAATTAATTTCGTTTTTTCATATTTTTCAGATAGATAATTCTAACATTACGTCTTTAAAATTTTAATAATGGCTTCTAGAGGATGTACCCATAGTCCAGACATATTTTGTTGTATTTGTTGTCAGTATGTTGTTGTAAAACAAAGGACAAATGTAACGACCTTCATTAAGAGAGCTTATCATGCTTATTTTGGAATTAAATTAGGAGATCAAGACAAAAGTTGGGCTCCACACAAAGTTTGTCTTACGTGTGTTGCGGCACTAAGGAATTGGAGCAAAGGTAAAAAGAAAAGTTTGCCATTTGGGATCCCTATGGTATGGCGCGAGCCTAGAAACATACCGACGACTGCTACTTCTGTTCTTGCAATGTTAAAGGTTATAATGCAAAGAATAAAGAGAGCCTTCAATACCCAAGTCTTCCATCTGCAATAAGGCCGGTACCCCATGGTCCAGAAGTTCCTATTCCCCGCCCACCCGAGAGTCTGGATCAATACAATTCAGATTCTGATTCAGCTCCAAATCCAGACAATGATGATGTTTATGAACAGCCAACAGCTGACCGAGATCCTCCTAAACCATTAACCCAAGCCGAACTAAATGATTTAGTCAGGGATTTGAATCTGCCTAAGGACTCTGCAGAACTTTTGGGGTCTAGATTGCAGGAGAACAATTTATTGGCATCCGACACATACTTCGCTTGGTACAGAAATCGTGAGAAAGACTTCGTGCCTTTTTTCGAAGAAGATGGTCCCTTGGTATTTTGCAAGGATATCACAGGATTAGTGTGCAAGCTAGGCATCGAATACCAAACCAGTGACTGGAGGTTGTTTATAGATTCCTCTAAAACCAGTCTAAAAGGAGTGTTACTGCACAACGGTAACAAATATGCATCAATCCCAGTGGCCCATTCTATTCATTTAAAAGAGACCTATGATAACATGAAACTGCTTCTGGAAAAACTTCAGTATCAAAATCACAGATGGATATTGTGTGGGGATCTCAAAGTCCTTTGCATGTTACTTGGGCAGCAATCAGGATACACTAAGATGCCATGTTTCATCTGCGAATGGGATAGTCGAGCACGTGACCAGCACTGGAAGAGGAAAACTTGGCCTCCTAGAGAGAATCTTACCCCAGGATCAAAGAACATTTTACATGAACATCTAGTTGAACCAAATAAAATCCTCCTACCACCCTTGCACATTAAGTTAGGCTTGATGAAGCAGTATGTCAAAGCATTGAATAGAGAAGGTGAGTGTTTCAAGTACATTTGTTCAAAATATCCAAAGATTAGCTACGAGAAAATAAAGGAAGGTGTTTTTATAGGTCCTCAGATTAGAAAGTTATTGACAGACGATCATTTCCTGAACACAATGACCAATAAAGAAAAGAAGCATGGCTTGGTTTCAAAGATGTTGTTGAAAACTTCTTGGGAAACTACAAAAGCCAAAATTATGAAAGACTGGTGGAAAATATGCTTAAAAAGTTTTGCGCCTTAGGCTGCAACATGAGCCTGAAAGTTCACTTCTTATTTTCGCATCTTGACCGTTTTCCCGAAAATCTCGGAGATGTCAGTGAGGAGCAAGGGGAACGATTTCACCAGGACATCAAAACCATGGAAAGAAGATATCAAGGAAGATGGCATACAAATATGATGGCGGATTACTGCTGGTGTCTGCAACGAGATCAGCCTAACGCACAGCATAAGAAAACATCAAAGAAGCACCGGTTTAGTCGTCATTAGTCAGATCTACCTTCGTAGTCTTAAGTCTTTGGAATAAGTCCTGAAATGTTTGCAAGTAAAGAAGGTAAATATATTTTGTTTCTTTCAGTTATTTTTTTATTCTTTCATAAACAAGCAATATGCTTGTCCAAGAGCTAGGAGCTATTTAATTCTGCTTTAATTAGGTTTTACTCTATCACCTAAAGATTTCGTGCTGCAAGGGGTGTTGTAATACCTCATCTGTCCCCAAATGTTAACCACCCATTGATGGTAGGGGAGAGAGTATTTTGCTGGGAACGGGACTGGTTGTTATATATAATTACCCTACATTATTATGTAAGCGTTACTGTAGTCTATAACAACAAAATTTATGGTTTAGCATGTGCAATCCAATGTTGGTCTCGATAAGATGGTTCATTTTTGGGGATAAATGGGGGATTTATGACACCCTGTAGTAAGAAAACCATACGTGATAGGGAAAAACTAACTATATTTTTTAGATCAGCGCACTCAAATTATATAGAATCACCAACTAGTTTGTAAAAATTGATTGACAAGTTTTCAAATGTGTACTGGTGTTATCAATGTTAGGTTTGAGATGCTGGACAGTACTTTTTACTTTCACTACTTGAGTATATTTTAAACATGACACTTTTAACTCTTACTTAAGTACAAGTCATGAATTGTACGTGTATTTCAAGTTTTCAACTAAAGTAAATTTTTGTCAAATTACTTGTATTTCAACATAAGCAACAAATTTCAGTACTTCGCACACCTCTGCATTTAGGGAGAGGGAAGCGGAGTTAATGGGGGGTGGGGGAGTGCCAGGTTATGCCAGGTACATTTGAGAGGAGAGAGGAGGGGTAATGGGGGATGAGGTTGATAAGGTCTTGTTCCGTCAACTTTTTTATATTAATTTTATATTAAAAAGAGAAGAAGAAACATAAGAAAACAAATTGATAAATAGAATATATATATATATATATATATATATATATATATATATATATATATATATGTGTGTGTGTGTGTGTGTGTGTGTGTGTGAAGTCATACTATGAACTTTAGCGGGTACCATTATAAAAACTGATCACCTTATGTAATACAGCACGCTGACCCACTACTACTATTAATGTAGAGTATAGATTTCACAACAACACTGTCTTAGGTATAACAGTGATCAGTCAGTGGTGTAGTGCTAAATAAAGAAGTGAGGGAACGCATTTTGAAAGTGTTACTCAGATGCGGGGGGGGGACAATGGCGAGCGCGGCGAGCCCATACAGCTGGGGGTCCGGGGGCACTGTAAGCTCCCCGGGAAATCTTTTGAAATCTGACCAATTTCAGGAATATTTTGAGGTCATATGCACTGGATATTAGGATATATTCCAAGGTTGAAGATGCAGTATTTCCAGTGTCATTAGATATACGACATCCAGTACGATCAATAAAAATAGCTAACAACTGGAATGATTAACTAAAAAAAGTTAACAACTGGTACGCCGTGGTGACTGTTTCACCAGATCTTTATAGGCTAGCATTGCCTCAGTCGAAGCTAAAAGAAATGAAACAGTTAATGATTCTTTCTCATACTTCTTCTAGGGGTGGGAATTAAAATTTCATGACGTTAGAGATTTGTAAGTTCGGATTTATTTGAAATAGTGAGGGAACGCCGTTCCGTCTACCAAAAAAGTAAGGGAACGCCGTTCCCACAGCACTACACCACTGACAGTGATATTAGTAATATCACTGTCAGTGGTGTAGTGCTGTGGGAACGGCGTTCCCTTACTTTTTTTGGTAGACGGAACGGCGTTCCCTCACTATTTCAAATAAATCCGAACTTACAAATCTCTAACGTCATGACTAACGTAGGTTAGACTCCCGATGATGTAATATCATATTACATCATCGGGAGTCTAACCTACGACCTCAATGTGAGAGTTAAAATAAATATATATATATATATATATATATATATATATGTAAAGAACGACGCTTGTATAGAACAACGTTCCGCACAAGATGAGTAGGGAGAACGAACAAATGAAAAATGAGGTAACCACCCGGGAATCGAACCCGGGATCTTCCGATTGCCGGTCAGATATGCTATCCACTACACCATGGGCCTCGATTAATCAGAAGTCGTAATTCTCCTACATACGAGCAGAAACCAATGCCCTGAGGGGGCACCTCCCGCATGCCGCATATCTGACCGGCAATCGGAAGATCCAGGGTTCGATTCCCGGTGGTTACCTCATTTTTCATTTGTTCGTTCTCCCTCCTCATCTTGTGCGGAACGTTCTTCTATACAAGCGTCGTTCTTTACATTAATTATACTGTGTGTTGTTCGCAGTTAAAATGTGTGTATATATGTATGTATATATATATATATACCTTCAACAATACACAACTCATTCCTTCCTCTTCTCTTAACATTCTTGGTGTTTCCTTTTCTCCTGATCTTTTCTGGAAAGATCAGTTATCTCTCTTTCTAAAACAACTTCTAAGAGGATAGGTGTGTTGTACCCGCTCCGCAGTTTCTTTACTCCCACTCAGTTGCTGTCTCGTACAGGGGTCTTGTCCGCTCCTGTATGGACTACGTTTCTCATATGTGGGGTGGGTTCAACCCACACAGCTCTACTTGACCGGATGGAATCAAAGTCTTTTCGTTTTATCACTTCCCTGCCTCTTACTGGCTGTCTTCACTCTCTCTCTCTTCGCTACAATGTTGCCTCACTCTCTCTTTACTATCGCTACTACAGTAGTTCTTTATTCTCTTTACTATCGTCGAAAGAGTGAGGAGTAAATAGAAACAGTTGTATACAATACTTATTAACGTGTCAAGAGATTATTTTAACGGACTTACTGTACTCATTTCTCGATATGCAAAGCTTTAAGGGTATTTTCGTTATATATATATATATATATATATATAATATATATAATTATATATATATATATAGAGAGAGAGAGAGAGAGAGAGAGAGAGAGAGGAGAGAAGGAGAGGAGAGAGAGAGAGAGAGAACGTGGAAGCCATATCCTAAAAATATACACGAATATTTGAAACGTCAACCTTTGCATATCAGTCTTATCTCTATGATCGCAGCCGTACAAATAACGCCTTTAGGTTTCTTTCTCTTCATACCCTGATTGGAGAATTAACATTGAAATATAAAGAAAAATATTTAAAAAACTACAATTTACATTACAGTACAGCATACCATCAATTTTTATAGACCCGACATTTTGTTAAAAACCCGGCACCTTGCGAGCCTTGCATCTAGCAAAGTCATTGATGAGCTCATCGAAGTCTACCTCACGCAAAATGTCATATTCTGTACTCATTAGTGCTGGAAAGGTGAGCGTTCCCATGGTTGTGTGAAGCATATTCTTGATGTGTTTCATTTTCGAAAACGAACGCTCACCATTGCAGTTGTTAACCACCAGCAAGAGATATATACGAAGTGCTATTTCTACATGAGGAAATACATCTTTAACACGTTTATCAAGAATCAACTTGTACAGAAGGTGTTCTATGCCTATATTATCGTCTCTCTCATCTTTGAACATCTTTGAGAATTCAGCAAACTGGATAAGCTCAATACCAAGGCATCGATCCAGATCGTCTTTGTAGATGTTGACAAAGCTTTTGACTCGTACTATTGACCCGATCTAGAATCTCGCACCAGAAGATTGTATATATACCCGTTTCTAGCATACACATGCGCTCATATAAGGCGTTTGCATCATAGCGTACTTTTGACATTTCATCTGCGTCGGCAACAATTTTGGCCAGCGTATCTCTGATTTGAGGATAGCCCTGCATGAGCGCTTTAATGGCATCAGCGTGTGGTAGTGACCCTTTTACATACGCACACATGACTAACAGCTGATTTTAGTGGATCAGTCAGCATTTCATAACGACGTATGGATGCAGTGAAAAATACAAAAACCGTCTCGAGAAAGACAGCAACTGCTGTGGGGGGGCGGGCTTGGGCAGCTGCCCACTCTGCCCTGCCCTAAATCCCGCCCTGTGTCCATGTCTGTTAGCATGATAATGAATAGGAGTGGGCGCAATACTGTTCCTTGTGGTGCTGACCTGCGTACTTCCGATTCTGTTGATGATATACTTTAAATTTTTACGACCTGTAGACGTTCTCTAAGGAAATTGTAGATCCATTTTCTCACTTTGACTGTTATTCCCATATGTTTCATTTTATATGCTATTATTGATCACATCTGTCGAACGCTTTAGTAAAATCTGTGTATATGACATCGTAGTTTTCATTGCCCTCCAGTTCATTTAGGATATTGTTATAGTGCTCTATAAGTTGTCATAGATGTGATCTTCCTGATCGGAATCCGTACTGATTTTCGATGAATCTTTCCAGTATCTCCAAGGAGTCATAGATTTTCTCTCTAACTATTCTGTCAAATACTTTGATGAGATGGGACGTCAATGACATTAGCCTATAGTTCTTTGCGTGAGATCTATCTCCTCTATACTCGTATGTAGAAACAATGTTTACTCTTTTCAAGATGCTCAGTATTTCCCCAATGTCTAGGGATCTTCTCCATATCCAGTATAAGGGTGTAGCTATTTCATTTTTACAGTTTTTAATCAATAATGCGTTCTATTTGTCTGGAAGTGCAGCTGAATGTGATGTCATTTGTCTTATAGCTCTCGCTACATCATCTAGGGTAAAATCAAAACCTATTATACAATTTCATTGCAATTTCTTTTCAAAGAATGCATCTATGTTCGATTTCGCTTTATCACTTTTTGGGGTACTGAAGAGTGATTCATACTGAGCTCTCAGTGTTTTCAGATATTTCTTTTAGATCGTCCGTTAGTTACTGTACAGTGTTTCCCAACCGGGGCCATATGGCTCCCTGGGGGCCATGGCACATTTGAAGGGGGCCATGGGAAAATGTTATTTTGTAAAATAGAGTTAATTCTGCATATTACCTACTGAAAATAATGCTTATGGGGGCCACAGGAAAAAATAAGGTTCCTAAGGGGGCCATAAGCCAAAACCGGTTGGGAACCACTGCCGGTTAGTTCATTATTTCCTTTCCTTAAGGTCCCGATAGTGCGATAGTGGCGCACGTTTCCGTTTTCCTTTTCACATAGCTATAGAAGTATTTTGGATTTTCTTTTATTACTTCCACTGCCTTTTCCTCTTCCCTCTCTGTATGGCCCTTAATCAGGTTATGTATTTCCCTATCAATACTCTAAGTTTTCTTGTATTATTTTCCTGGTATTGTTGTCCCTGCAATTAACTAACTTTGGCGCTACTCTCTTTTTTTTGCGGAATATTGTTCTCTTTTACCTCTCGAACCACTTCCTCTTTCCTTTTGGCTGTGCTTTCGGAATATATTTTTCTAAAATTCCCAGCGTCTTTTCTTCCAAGGTTGTTAGCATTTCCTCAGTTGTTTTATTCTCTAAAACTGTTCTCTACTCTATTTGGGCCATGTGTGATCTGATTGTTTCCCAATTTATAGTCTTGTAGTTTAAGTTAAAAGTCCCAAATTTGCTTCTTTCTTCAGCATGTGTATTGTCTTTTAATGTTGTCGCCATATTTGTTGATATCTCGATTATGTTGTGGTCTGAGACAATAATTGGGGTTATTTTCATATCAGCAATCAAGTTCGTTTTATTCGTAAATACCAGATCTAGGCAGTTATTTTTTCTGGTGTTTCCTGTTATTTCCTGTGTCAAAATAAACTCGTTTGTGAGAGCCATCAACATTTATGCTTGTTCCTGGTTTTCTCTTGTACCCCTCTTGTCCTGGTATGATACACACAGATCGTGCATGAAACGAGGAACTCTTCTGGGAAAACTAAATTCACTATAGTCCGAATAAGTAATGGTAAATGACAAACACTATAGTTTTTTCTTTTACATGATGTTAGCCCGACGTGGGCAACGGGTCACTCGCAAAGAGGCTTTGGGACAGGATCTAGGGTTTAAATCAGCCTAGCCAGATTATATTTAGAACCTTAATATAAGCAAAAGACTCGTTGCATTCACGTTGGATTGAATACATCAAAGAAAAAGGGGTAACTATTGTATTTTTAACCAAAAAATAAAACTTAAACCTCAACTGGCAGAATTGAGCGTCCACTTTTCAGGGCATATAACATGTCCGTTTCATGATGGGATAGAACTCAGAATGGTCCCCTGGTCAATTCTGCCAGTTGAGGTTAAATTTTGGTGTTTGGCTAAAAATACAATAGTTACCCCTTTTTCTTTGATGTATTCAATCCGACATGAATGCAACGAGTCTTTTGCTTATATTGAGGTTCTAAATATAGTCGGGGTAGGTTACTTTAAACCCTAGATCCTGTCGCTGGATCCCATCTACTTTGCAGATAGCTGGTGAGGGAAGCTGTATTTTTGGGACCTCTTTGCGAGTGACCCGTTGCCCAAGTCTGGTTAACATCACGAAAAAGAAAAACTATAGTGTTTGTCATTTACCATTACTTATTTCACTGTAGAGTTGCACCGATGTATCGGTATCGGCCGTATCGGCCACTTTTTACAAAGTATCGGTATCGGCCGTATCGGCCACTTTTTACAAAGTATCGGTATCGGCCGATACTGTTCTGAAAACCGATACCGATACTTTGAATTACTGTTTTTTGAAGAAATTATCTTATTTTATATCAAATTAATTTTTTTTATTATTATACAGTAATAAGTATCTTATTTAGTTGTTTAATATATATTTTATCAAAATTAGGAATGTTTACATTTACTAACAATTATTGTATTTGAAGAGCTGTATATTAAAAATTTATACATTTTATTGTAGACATAATTTTATAAGTTGTTTGTTTGCAATGTTTTTTACTTTTTTAGTACATTCAATTTTAAACATAATTAAATTACAGGCTCTAGCTATAATCGGTATCGGTATCGGCACTTTTTTGTAGTATCGGTATCGGTATCGGCCAAAATATTGGTATCGGTGCAACTCTACAAGTTATTTGGACTATAGTGGATTTAATTTTCCCAGAAGAGTTCCTTGTTCCATGCACGGTCTGTGAGTATCTCAGATATAGCTATATATATATATATATATATATATATATATATTAGTGGTGGACCGGATGTCAGTTTTTCAACATCTGCGGATGCGGATGCGGATTTTTTATTTCAATATCCGAGGATGCAGATATTTAGTTAATCTAGCAATATAATATAGAATTATGAATATATAACATAATTTTTCAAATTTCGTGATATTACTATTATGGCAGGCAATGCATAAGAATTAAAATTAATAGTAATGTTTTCATTATGATAAAAATAACTTTCTCAAGAGTTTCAGCCACAGAAAACTCAATGAAACAAGTTTCATTCATAAAAACCCACTCTAATAGAGTTTATTTCCACAACAGTTTCGATGCCCACTGGCATCCTCCTCAGGTGGATACAGAAAAATGAATTCGTTTTTCTGTATCCACCCGAGGAGGATGCCAGTGGGCATCGAAACTGTTGTGGAAATAAACTCTGTCTATTAGAGTGGGTTTTTATTTTTATTTTTTATTTTCATATTTTGACCTTCACGTAGAAAAAAGTGAAGTTTTTTGCAAGTTTCATTCAATTTTCTGTTACCAGGTATTTATATTTTGAGGTTTATATATTTGTTTGTTCATTAATAATTAATACTTTACATGAAATGTGCATGACTGGGCTTTATAAGCTACTTTATAAGCTAATTTACTTGTAAATTGCATAATTTATTAGAGGTAATATCCGCATAACATCCCCAGTCAGAAGTGCGGATGCGGATGTTAAAACTGACGCGGATATCCGGTCCACCACTAATATATATATATATATATATAATTATGAGAGATTAATAAAAAATAGTATTTTTAGGCACAAGCAAATTGATGGCGTCCAGGTTTGGAGGGGGAGAGCTTACAGTACAAGAATGAACAAAATGGTTTGCCAAGTTTTGCAGCCTTTACATACTAAAAATATATATTAAGTTATATATACTCGTATATATACACTAATTATTCCATTTCGACATTAAACATGAAAATAAAGTTTTAGCCGTGAAAAATATATACATGATTACATTTTAACGAAGAAAATATATAACGAAATTTGGCATGAACATTTTGGGAACGAAGTTACAATACTCAACTGTATATAAGTGCATCGAACTAGACTAGTTTTCATTAGTCTAAAATTCAGCAGTGATATAAGTTACTCATACATGACATTGTTTATGTTAAATTCGACATTTCGAACTCACCCAACTTTACTTCCAATAAATTTTTAATGTGTTATATTTTTTCTTTCATTTCATCAGTGAGTGTTGATTCGTTTAAACTTATTTCATTTTTGCCGTAATATAAATACATTTCATATTTCATATTTTTTATAGTGCCCAGACCCAGTTTCTCGAAGCTGTTCAAAATGGCGTCATTTTAGATGAAACTCTAATCGAAGTAGCAAACTCAATCATTCATGATGCTCTGTAAGTAAATGTATTATTATTTACATTTTTCACAAGCGCAAAGCATCAACCATTTCTTTCTTAGAAGAAAATGACATATATATATATATATATATATATATATATATATATATATATATATATATATATATGGCCAGAATAGATGCATCAGAGGCAGAAATACGGTAAAATGGTAATTTTTATTTATGATATTTTGGCTAAACAATTCTCTCCGACTATTTTTCTGACTTGTCGGCAGTGGCCGGCGGATGATGATGATGATGAGTCTTTTTTCTCTTTTTCTGAATGAATGTTAACCCACGAGTGATAGGTGTTCCTCCTTACTTAACCCCTTATTCTCTTCTCTTCTCTTAACCCCCTACTCTTTTCTTTCTCTCGGGCTAACCTTAGAGTGGATCTTAGGGTCTTTGTTAGCCTTAGCTTCTGTAGATCTGTAGAAACCCACACGCATCAGAAAACTTAAATAGTTCCGCGTTACCTCAACCTTCCATATCTTTCGCAGTACCCCAAGACCCTTCTTCTGTCACATCTACATCCCAAACAGAAACAACAACCCATCCTTCAGACGAGGGTATATCAATTACGCTGTTACACAATATGAGTAACACACCCATACTGGTCAGGAACAGGTACAGCGTTAGGGTTAATCCACGGATTGCTTATGTTGATGGCTTCGAACAAGGTCTTCGCAATGTAGTTCTACGCATCGTCGCATACAGCCTTCAACGTAATGAGGGACAGGAGGCACGGGTGATATTGGCTCTCGGATTTGAGCCTAAGGATGATAATGGTGATGTCTTCTAGGGACTTATACCCTACAAACGCCTGGTTGAAGAGGATATTGACTACATCTCCTCACGTATTGAGAAATCGATGCAGAGTGGTTCATAATTCAACCTGGCGAATTTCATGACCGATATTGACCACGTCTTCCGTGTTGAGGGCCATGACGCTACACCGTACACTTTGAACTTTAACTGCCATCAAATTTACAGACAACACACAAGCATTAGTCGTGGTTGTAGCTTTATGACTGTAATTTAGTGCATATGATCGGTGTTCCAACCATGGTAACCAAAAACATTTGGTTAGATACAGTTATAGATCGTGCGCAAAAGCTTGCTAGATCTTGTGGGCTTAATTTTGAGTGTAATATAGGTCCTGAAGAGCTGGTGAAGGTGGAGCAGCAGATGGGAGTGCGCATTGTTGGGTTTGGTATGAATGAGCAAGGTAGGACAACGTATGTTTTTAAGGGAGCACCGACAATTCAGCGCAGGACAACTCAGCGCCGACAATTCAGCGCAAAGACAATTCAGCGCAAGACAATTCAGCGCCGACAATTCAGCACAAGTCAGTACAGTTAAAAGTTTAGTTAAAAATAATAAAAATAAATCGCAATAAATAAAAAAGAGAAAAATTTGTATATTTATATATATGCTAAATTGGGTCTGTATCGAAGGAGTGACATTTCAAAGGAGTGACATAACAAAGGAGTGACATAACGAAGGAGTGACAAATCGGAGATAAAATTCAAAGGAGTATAATTATTAAAATTTTATTTAAAAAAACAAAATTTGTTAGAATTGTTAAAATTAAGATTTTATTTCAAAAACTAGAAACCTAACCTAAACCTAACTAACAGTTGCAAGCCTCTCTTCCCTCTGGATTTGTTCTTTCTTCTTCTTTGTTGGTATTTTCGCGCTGAATTGTCTTGAGCTGAATTGTCTTGCGCTGAATTGTCTTTGCGCTGAATTGTCTTGCGCTGAATTGTCGGCGCTGAATTGTCCTGCGCTGAATTGTCGGGTCACGGTTTTTAAGAGTCGTGTGACAGATCGAACAAGTCTTGTGCTCATTTTAGGTTTGGTAGGATAAACCTACATTCTTATTAGACATATTAGGGCGCTTAGTCAACTATGATCAAAATCGTAAGTATGGACGGCATAATGATTTGTGTAAGGGCTGCCTTGACTTTATGAATGATTTGCTAAAGCATTGTAAGGAGTGTCATATGGTACGCGCTCAGTGTAAAAGCCCTAGATGCGTAAGCCGAGTGATAGAAGCTGAGAAGAGAAATTATAATGAGTGTAGACGTATGTTTTTCAATAATGAATGCTTTAATATCCATAAGACGAGTGGTACGTGTAGAAAGATAAAGAATTGCGAATGTGGAATGTTTCATACGATGGATGCTTGGGGGCATTTCCAACATAGATGTGATGAAATTCACTGCCCTACGTGTCAAAAGGATGATAAGGCAGATGAGGTGAAGCATGTTTGTTATATGAAAGATGCCAAGCCTGAACTATATCGTGTATTACTGTATATTACGACTAGAGACCCACACTAACCCTGAGGTGAAAGAAATTACCACCTCATTTACTCGTGATCCAAACCCTCTGCGACGAATGTTCAAATGTTGAGTGATGAATGTCGCAAGTGTGGTAAACGTGCCAGAATTTTTAAGACGACTATGACAGGATCACCCGTGAAATTGTTTGTGGATTATATAGTCAGACTAGCCGATCAGTTCAAAAAAATGACTGTGTATGTTCTACTGCATAACGCCGCAAAGTTCAATACACATTTTCTTTATAAGGAACTGCTTGAACATGAGAACTCAGCAATATTCACGGGTGACTCCTTGAAAAGAAGTAATAAGCTCATACAGGTGTAAATAAGTGATAATGTTCAGTTCAAAGACACATTGTTCACTCCTTGTAAGCTACCCAAGGTGATGCGGGTGGATGCCGAGGATTCAAAAGAGTATTTCCCTTCGTACAACACAGCGAATGAGTGTGAACATTATCGTATGAACGATGTACATGTGCTTATAGTATGCTTCCAAACTTTTAGAAATCTGTATATTACCCTATTCACTTGCGATCCACTACAAGCTGCAACCACGATTACCTCTCTTTGCTTTATTGATTCAAGAACAGTTTCATGCCAAAGGACACACTTGCCATCATACCAAGAAACAAGCCGCGTAGTTACAGTTATAATGTTCTTTACTGGCTCACACGTACATCAGACAGGTGTACACATAAAATATGCCCGCAACACGGGAGAAGTGGCCATCAAGATCAGTGGTCGTATTTTCTTGGCTGAGTGACTGAGTGGCCGGTGAGAAAACAGTGTACTCCTTCCACGGTTGTCGTTGGCATGGGTGCCCACGTCCTGAGTGTGATATCATAGGTGACTTCCACTGTAGATCCCTCGCCGATAATCTGGCATGGACCCGCACTCGCGACCAGTTTATAAGTTCACAGTTCAGTCACAGGATATTATGAGAACAACGAGTATGGTGAGTGGATGGAGACTAACGAGCACTATCGTGACGAAATAAGGGCTATCAAGCGTACAGTTGTGGTGCATCCTTTCAAGTGTGGTGACAGTCTGCTTGGAGAGCGTACAAACCATTTCAAACTATACTTTCCACCTACGGAGGGTGTAAAGATTCACTACTTTGACTTTTGCCCGTTATACCCCGAAGAATAATTCATACCCACTAGGTGCCCCTGAAAAGCTTGTCGTACCCTGTGCGTGAAGTGTTCAGAGGGGAACAATGGGGAGTGTAATCATACAAAATCAGAGGAAGATCCGAGATGTTTTTACAAGCCCTGAGTTGGAACTAGCCGTTCCAATATTAAAGATTTATGAGGCTCCAGAAGCTCGATAACCTCTTCACTCCTTATATCAACACCTTCCTGAAAGATAAAGTTGAAGCGCCAGGTTATCTACGAGGTGTTGAGACCAAGACTGAAAAATTGGTTTATATTCAACGTTACCGTGATCGTGAGGGGATACAACTTGAGCGGAAGCATATTGTGCGAAACCCTGTCAAGCGCTTTAGTGCAAAGCTTTGTTTGAATTCGGGCGAAGTCTGCACGGAACACTGATAAGGGGAACTTGCACTTAGCTCATAATTTTGACGAAGTATGGGATTACGCCAAAGAATTTCTTGAAATTGTGCACGTAGATAATAGATATAATACGTTACAATAGAACCGAGTTGGCTACAGACACATTCCGGATCACAAACGTCCCTGTCGCCAGTTTTACAATGTATTACGGATGCATCAAGCTTTGAGGGCTAATGCATTATCTTGGTTGACGGGTCCTGTACGCCGACACCGATAGTGTGGTGTTTGCGGCGGATAGGTGAATATACGCCGCCTATAGGTGAGTTTCTCGGTAAACTCACTGACGAGATCAAGGACGAGTATGGGGACAATGTATTCGCTGACTATATTTTGTTTTAACTGGGCCAAAAACTTACGGAATACATGTGAGGGTCAGTGATGAATTAAAGTACATCGTGTAAGCGAAGGGGACTATTTTAAACCCAGAAAACCGTAAAATCATCAACGTCACATCACTCAAAGACCTGATGTGCCTGGAGGATCCTGAAGATGGTAACGATGCCATGCTTCTTCATCTGGTTGTGGGAACGCATAGCTTTCGCTCTCAGAAACTAGGGGGCGTGAAGGAGCCTAAAGGGAGGAAGCGCTATCAATTACCTGAGACCTACGATACTGTTCCCTTTGATTTTCGTGGGGAGTAATTTATCGGCTTACATAGTTTGACTTAACCTCTTTTGGACCACTGGGTCGAATATGTACCGTTTCCAATACAAGCACTCATAACTTAACCCTACAAAAACTTCGGTTGTTAAGAGGTTAATTTACTGATGTCCTTTTTTCAAAAATTATTACTATTTATTTATTTCATAAATCATCATTTTAAGTTTTAAGGCGGTTATTTACTTATTATTATTATTATTATAGAATGTTTATTTATTTGTATTTGTTTTATATTTTATTTAACTGTGATGAATTCAAGTACAAGGGGCGGTCAGAAAATAAGTTTACACGGCGTATAATTTCGTAACTAAAGGACCTACATTGATTAAGTTTGTATCAGGTGACGGAGCAGTCCAGGACGTTTACGTTTAATGACCGCTCATAAACGTTCCAGTGTTGAACAATATGCAGCTGCATTGATTGTTGTGCCTTTTTGCATGAAGTCTGCGAGCAAAACGCCTTTGTGGTCCCAAAACACGGTAACCATTACTTTACCAGGGGACCTCACAATCTTGAACTTCTTTGGTCGCGGGGACCCAGGGTGTTTCCATTCCATGCTGGCACATTTTGTTTCCGAAGTACGGTGTTAAACCCATGTCTCGTCTCCTATGACAATGCGCTCGAGAAATTCTTGACCACTGACAGACTTGGAATATCGTTGCAGAAATGATATGGCACTGTTCCAGTCGAGCCGCCATGTTCAACTGACTCATATAACCAATGTACGGTAGATGGCAGCCGAATCGACGTGCAGTGTTGCCAACAATGATTAACGAATTCACCCGATACAAACATAACACTGGTATGCATATGAAATTTTTTTGTCTGCTGTGAGGGTTTTTTCAACTCATATTATATAATTCGACCATGCTGAATTCGAAAAGGACATTGGTTTTTCCTCAATCAGGTCAGGTTTTTTCTCTATTGGCCATTTATTATGAGTCCAATTTTATCCCCAAATTTATTGATTTTTTTAGCTTAAACACTGTAGATACGAGTAATATTATAAGAACACTCGTGAAAAATGAAAACATTGTGTGAATAAATACTTTTATTCATACAATGAATATGGAAAAAAGTTTATTGAGGAAGGAATGAAGTTTTTAATAAAATCCCAACGCTGCTGAAATCGTCGAAACAACAGGATTTCAGGACCACTTGTTGGCCCCAGGGACTTATGAAAGACCTCCTTCAAAATGAGCTCATAAATGTGGTGACGGCAAGGCAACCATAAGAGCGACCGACCAAGGAATTGTTCAATCCTCATACATGCCCCTTGCAGAAGTCCGGTATTGGACGCCGTAGTGTCAAACGAGAGGCCACTGATGCGGTCTTGAATTCCAAATCGTTGCAGCTCCTGGATGACGGCTCGAGGCATTTCTTCACCAGTACTATCCTGGGCAACAGGCACTCCAAGAAGATGCTCGAACTCCTTCCCTGTTTCCACAACAGCTACTCTGTCTTCCAAGCTTCTAGAGCTTTCGCCAGCAGCTTGAGGTAGTAGCTTGCTGTCCCAGTGCAGAACTAAGAGAGGTGGGTCTTTGAAGATCGACTCCTCAAGTTGTTTGGCCATTTTCTCTCGATACTTGGCACGTGCTCGATGAACAGTTGATGGCGAAATAATAATCTGCGATACATCTTGTCCGAGACTTTTAGCAGTTGCAATGAAGGAAGTGCTTGCTTGTCGAATAGAGAGTTGTTCTCTATCCCAAGTAGCCACGAGTGTTGGATCAAGTGTGTTCTTGGAAAGACGAGGTGACTTAGAGGCCTGAAGCAGCAAAATCTTCATCATCATCATCTGTTGTCGCCGTTGAGCTAGAGGATGTGCTATCCAGCTTCATTTTCTCGGAGATCTTTTCAGCTTCAGCATGCTTTCGTTTTCGAAGTTCAAGTTTCTTAGCTGCTTCTTCTTTCCGTTTGACAGCCATGGTGTGTTTCCTATCCACCCCAGCCACTGAAGAACTCATTCTGTCCTCCCTCTGGGAGGACAAGAAAACCTTGTCCTCCTCCAGAACTGAACTCATGCTCATCACACCTTGACAAGCGTTGTCGAAAAGGTCAGCAAGGTCTCCCTTCCACACCTGACGCTTCATAATGGCTTTGTCCGTCTCTCTCGACTTCTCCTTCAAGTTTCGGTACTCTTTGTACAGCTTTAGTATAGCAGCTCTAATGTTCTCCTCTGTCTTCACGGGGATATTCGCCTTCTTCCAAACTTCTTGAAGCTTGATACTCGTAAACTTGATGGCAAGGGGGATTGTTTCCTTCAGCTCCAGGTGATGGTACATAAAGCAGAGGAGGACTTGCTCCCGGGATGGCAATCTTGCTCCTAAGAGCTCTTCGACTGGAGTCTTTTCAATCAGCCAGATCTTCTTTCTTTCCATTTTCAACACTTTTTGCACCTATGAAAGAAAAGAAAACATTACAATATGGTGGAAGTTGAGACGTTCTCGAGATTTGGTTACAAAGGGCTAAGGTATCAGAGGTGACATAAGTGTGCAACCTCTAAATGATGTTCAATTTGCTTCAAATTTGATACATATACTTTACAGATCATAAGGTGTACGAGGAAGAGCAAAATGTAGTGAAATTCACTTGATAAAAGTGGAACACCCTATTGGAGGGGTATTCGAATGAGCCTATACTCAATTTATCGATATGACATTTCATTCACATTGTTGTAAAACTAACATAATTCAACTTAACCTAACCTACAGGTCAATAAAATGTTCCGCTAAAGAAGTGTCGTACTCCCGATTCGAACTATTTTTTACCATGACTTTGTTGTGATTAGGGAATAAATGCACAATAAGAAATGGATTTATTAAAAGCAGACGCTTTTGGCCTATTTGTTCTGAGGTTGTCATCAGGTGTGATTATTTGTTGAAATCAAAGAGATATCAAAACGCGGTGGAATGTCTTGTACACCAACCATAAGAGAAAACGAAGAGGCCTATCCGGTTGCCATAGATCTATAATATTCAAGAAGTTAGAAATTTCTTAACTAGATCTTTGTATATTTCGTACAAAGGCTTGTTTCCGCGAACCAGTATTACAAGATGAATTAATTCACGGACGATTAAACTAACATTCTTTATTGACCAAACGTTTTGGGAATCACGATTCCCATCTTCAGTGGACACAACTTATAACATCGAATTCAAGAGTACAACTATCAATCATTAAAACTTTGTTTATTTTTTAAAATATAAATTTACTCCATAAATCTTACGTCAGTTTCACATAATAGCTTATTATTATTTTCATTTTCATATATGAAAATGAAAATGAAAAGGTTTATTGGCAAACTATAGTCCATATGACAAATATTATTAATACAGAATTATTAATAGGGAATATATATATAAATAACAGTATCGTTTTAACTGACGTCAGTAAGTGTTATGGTAAATAGGAATATTAAATTATGCAAACGAGAAATTTATTAATTCTTGATAAACGAAATTTGACAAAACATAATATATACGCGATCCTTCGTAAAAGTTTAAAATTTAAAATTCACACCAACCGTGAATGCTTTTGATGTTCAATTATTGAATAATTACATTTTCCTACACTAATTAATACTTATTAAATGCTTTTAATAACTGTAATTGCATTAGTTAAGAGAAGAGTAACGAAGTATTGAACCCAAAATAAGTATATTAGAAATTTCGGTGACTATAATCAATTTTCGTTATGGATCGGAAAATGGCAGAGTGAGTAGCTATGCAGAAGTGCCACCTGATAAAAATTGCGGAATTGATTAAAACAAAACGAGGGTTTATGAGGGGTCCTTATCGACCCCTTTTCCAGACTGAAGAGGGGATATAAGTTATAGTACCATACCTTCTTTATTCGGTAGTTATTTAACAACCGAAGGGTTTGTTTCTTGACTACGTAAATAAATAAAGCGTAATATATATTACATGTTTAAAATAGATATTACGTGTAGCTTTTTAGTATACGAAAATCTGTATTTAATTGTGAATGTTCAAGCTTACAAAATTTTATGCATTTGAATATTAATTATGACATCAGATTCTATTCAAATGTTTCATAATACAGTATATATACGAGGTCTGTTCAAAAGGTATCCGGACAGGGTGTTTAATTTTCGAACAAGGTCACGCTTGGAGTTGTGACTATGCTAAACATGTCTCTGCATGTTGAGACAAGTTGACTGGTAGGGTTGCACTTCATTGTGTATCGTCAGTCCACTGTGGTGAAC
This sequence comes from Bathynomus jamesi, assembly GCA_023014485.1. NCBI lineage: Eukaryota > Metazoa > Arthropoda > Malacostraca > Isopoda > Cirolanidae > Bathynomus > Bathynomus jamesi. The sequence goes on along the minus strand of JAJOZX010001516.1, from coordinate 476,978 downwards.
CGGTAAAGTTAAATGTGTTTTGTTTCGCGGCGATTTCTGACAATGTTGAGGTTTTTTACTGTGAAGGTGTTGTGCACCATGAATATGCTCCACAAAGCAAAGCTGGGCACTTGCGGGTTTTTTTGCGGTACTGCGGTACTGCGGTACTACCGCACTACCAAACCGGTACCGCATAACGCAGTACCGCAAAGGATCGCTGAAAGTACAGCAGTACCGCTACCGCATTTTTTGCGGTACTGCGTTATGCGGTACCGGTTTGGTAGTGCGGTAGTACCGCAGTACCGCAGTACCGCAAAAAAAAACGCAAGTGCCCAGCTTTGCGGCACAAAGACAAATAATTAACAAGGTATTTCACATTGAAGTTTTGAGACGTCTACCTGAAGCAGTTCGGGGGAAATGGTCGCAGAAGTGGGAGTCTGGAGACTGGATGCTTCATCACGATAACGCCCAATCTCACTCGTCGCAACTTGTCCAGCAATTTTTGGCCAAAAACGCTACCACCGAATTACAGCAGCCTTCATATTCGCTGGATTTGGCTTCATGCGGCTTTTTTTTGTTTCCGAAGCTCAAACAAACCCTGAAAGGACACCGATTCAATGATGTTGAGACCATTAAAAGAAATTCGATGAAGCAGCGTTTAACCATTCCGAAAAGTGCTTTCAAAAAATATTTTCAACAGTGACAGGATCGTTGAACAAAGTGTGTGGCTTCAAAAGGAGCGTACTTTGAGGAAGTTTAAGCCCCAAACCCTATAAGTACCATATTCTGTCTATATATAATCGCATCAGTCCGGATACATTTTGAACAAACCTCGGTGTGTGTGTGTGTGTGTGTGTGGTGTGTGTGTGTGTGTGTGTGTGTATAAGAGAGAGAGAGAGAGAGCTCAGTGTATAGTTCTCACTTCCATAAATATTCATAAATCCTGAGCATTTTCAAAAGATGAAATAGGAAAAAGGGTTTTATGGAATCCTTTTCCCATTAATGTTTTTGTTTAGAATCATAGTTTCATCTTTACTGAAATCGAATAAAGTTTGCAAGAGATTGAATCCCGCAGCTCGCTATTCTAATTTGAATTGCTTTCGAAAAATAAGAAATTAAATCCACCTTTATCACGTGATACCTCTTTTGTTTCATTGTATTTAAATCGGAATGTGATTGTGTGCGTGATCTTATTATTTATGTTTTAGTTTTATCAGTTTGAGTTCTTCCATGTTTTCTAATTACGATCGCTCCAGGGCAGTAAATGTAATATAATTATATAAACTTCAAAAAAGTGTTCGATAAAGTGCCACATAAGTGACTTATGACTTTAAAGGGCCCTTGGTATAACTGGTACGAGGACCGAGTGGATCGAGCACTGGCACCCACAGGGTCGGTATTCAGACCGTTTTTTATTCATTACAGTAGTTACATAAACGATATCGACATGGTATATTAAGTACCATTTTAAAATTCGCTGACCACACCAAGTTAGGTTCTTGTGTAGGCAATGCAGAGGGTGTCCTGCAAATTAAAAAAAAAAAGTTAAATCGGCTCTCTGAATGGTCAACCACTTGGCAAATGCCTCTTAACAAAAGCAAAATAATGCATATAGGATCCCGAAACCAGTGTGCTATTCACTGCATGGACAGGAACATACAACGACCGACTTGGAAAAGGACTTACAAGGGTGTTTACAAGCAGTGATCTCAAGTTTTCCAAACACTGCTTCGAAGTTGAAAAGAAGTTTAATAAAATATTGGGCTATATTAAAGGGTAGTTCACTTACGAGGTAAAGATGTTATTTTCCCTCTACAACGCGCTGATTAGGCCACACTTCGAGTATGCTGTGCAATTTTGGTCTTTATTTTTGAGAAAAGACATGCAAAGGCTTGAAAATGTTCAAGCCAGAGCGACGAAACCAATTCCATCTATCCGTCACAAATCATGCGATCGTAGACTCACTGAGCTTAATTTGTATTTGTTAGAAAAGTGACGGCTCAGAGGCAAACTCATCCATGTTTTTAAATTCTGAATAAGACTGACAACGTTGATTATCCTACTAAATTTTTTGCACTAAACACAAACTTAACTCGAAACAACGGTTGTAAACTGGAACCGAAATGGTGCAGTACAGATATTTGTGGACATATCTTCACGTATAAGATTGTCAATTACTGGAATAGGCTTCCTCCTGAAGTCGTTTCCAGCATTTCCGTCAGTATGTTCAAAACCAATCTTGACCTAGTGTTACACAACCTCCTCACGTAAAATCCATGCACAAATGTGCGGGTGATGACTGTGAATGTACAGTATGTCTTGCTCCCAACTATTCTATAAATTTCTGGACAGTTTTTTTTCTGCAAATTACTGGGTATTTTCTTCTTTCTTGTTTCCAATACTGCCCATTTTTGGCGTGGGAAATAAGGAGGAAGGGAGAGCCTTCTTGCTTTTTGTGCTAATTATTTTTTCTGTAAGTGTTCTGAGGCTGCATGAAAGCTATAGGTACCATTTCGAGTCAGCTGTAAAGCTGTTCTGGCTCTATTTTCCTTGCAACTCTCTCTTAGCTAGCTAGAGAATAATTTCATAGTTTTATGTAGAAGTAGTAATGTTCTCTTTTGCTAGTAAATGTAGTAGGAAGCGTTCACCTGGTCTGACTTTAGGGCACTGGGCGTTCTCAGATGATATCCCATTGGTTGGGAACTCTTGGGAATCAAAAGCTCCGGAAAGACATATTCAGCTTCAGAGATGCTACTTAACTGGAGCAGAATTTCATACTTTTAAAAATGAGGAGTAAAAGTTCGTAAAAACAAAGAAAGTGTATGCTGTACACTGTCGAGCTAATTCTTAAATTGGGGTGTGCTGGCCAGCTGGCGGTGCCCCTGGATCACTGCTTCCGTATCTAAGTAATTCCTGTGCGAGGGAGGCATTATAAATTACGTTCGTTATGATAAATTTAAATAAAAAGGAGAGGCGACTCACATACATGATATGCACGATGCACACTCACACGAAGCGCACCATTTTCCCTTGTGGGTTTGCATCATTTATTTATTTCACGAGTTTAATTGTGAAATTCATCCCATGATGTACAGTCCAGGGGTTCTTAACCTTTTTAGGCTGCAATCCAAATTCTGGTCTCGAGGCTAGCTCGGCGACCAATGCCTTCAAACAGTTCACTCGTAATAGATATTAAAATAAATAATATTGGTAAGATGATTAGGGATAACGTAAATAAATAATAAATGACAATTTAATGACCCAAGTTTGGGTCGCGACCCAGAGGTTAAGAACCCCTAATGTACACTTTCGTGGGAATTCTTAAACTGGAGTGCGCTAACCACTTGGAGGTGCCTCCGTATCAGTGCTCCCTTATATAAGTAATTCCAGTGCGGTGAATAGCAATGAAAATAATTACTACCTCATTTTAAAAGTCAATATCTCAGCACGGTGGAAGAAATGATGCAGCAGTGAAATGACGACTTCTTAGATATAATAAATAAATAAATAAAATCCTTTAAAAAATGCATGGCGTAGATTAGATTAAGTAGTTCAACGTGTCATGCTGTCTTTTATTTTTCATTGCTCTCTTATGCGTAATTGAGTACACGAGATAAGTGCACGCATGATGTGAATGAAACCTGAAGCTATTCTTTTCATTATACTTTTTTCCTACTTTACTATAAATCTTCTCTCACAACAATTTTTCTGTCAGGAGTTCCTGGCGGAAGGGGGGGGGGGGGGGAGCCTTGTTTGTTATGTACAACTACTGCTATGTCTGTGTTAAAGCTTCACACATTTTTTTAATTATAAGCATGGCATGAAAGTTCTTTGTACATATTCTTTCTTTTCATTCGCTTCTTTTTTTCTACTTCTTTATTGGACTAAACTAGAGTGGATCTTAAGGTCTTTGTTAACCTGTAACTCTGTAACTAACTTTGTTACTCTGTCCATTACCTGCGCAATTATATGAAGGACTAAAGGTAGACAAAACTAAAACTGTTTTTAACAAATAACTCTCAAATATTTAGTAAATAAAGTCAATAAATTCTATAGGTTCCTTCCATACAATGTGATTACAAACGTGTTGAAAGTTTATACGCGTCTCCCTATATATACACTGTATATTATAAGCCTAACACTCGGCAGAAATATAGCATATACGGACTTCCCTGAGAAGAAGTCGTATGGGCCGGAAAGCTAAAATGGATGAGTGTATGCAGAATATATTAAGGAGTAACACAGTAAATACGGAAATGTTGGTTTAAAGCTCGGTTGGTTTCTTTATAATATCATTAGCGAAGCATGAATGAAGAGGCTGTCTGTAACACTTGCGTTTACAGTCATGTTTAGTCAATTAAGGCACTGACTCAAGTTCCACTTTAGATTAGTATTTGTTTGGATTGCCTCGTATTAATCTCGGAATAAGCGACTTCCGAGATCAAACTGCAGCAAATATATATTACACCGAGTTTCATTCATTGAGACCTAATTTATAATACATGTCCCCTCAATCGTATGTATTATTATTATATATATATATATATACAGTGTGTCCGTAAAGTCATGGTGGGATTTTAAATAGCTATATTATTGCAACGAAACATGATAATGAGATGAAAAAAAGGCAAATTGAAGAACAACTCTAAAAGAATAACTTTATTTAACGTAGTTCGATATGGGCTCCTCTGGTAGCCCTGCAGACATCTAGGCGGTGATTCAATTCCAGCCACACACGCCCAAGAACATCAGGAGTGACGGATGCGATAGCTTCCGTGATTCGCTCGTGCGAGTGATGAATATCCCTAATGGGTACACTGTACACGCTTTGCTTGACGTAACCCCACAAATAAAAGTCCAAAGGTGTCAGGTCCGGAGAGCGTGGAGGCCATGGCTTCCATCCTCCTCCTCCTATCCATCTCTGTGGAAATTTTCATTAAGGAATTCTCGAACAACGTTGGCATAGTGCGGAGGAGCACCATCTTGCTGAAAGATGACATTATTGTCAATAAATTGGGGTACTGCAAAATGTTCCAACATAGCGAGGTAGTTGTGTGACGTCACAGTGGGTTCCGCGAAGAAAAATGGGCCAATCACTCGATCTCGTGCTAGAGCACACCACACATTAACTTTCGGGCTATTACGCTCATGTTCAACATAGGCATGTGGACAGCCTAGACTAACTACGAGATAAAGGTTAAGCTTAGCCTAGACTAACTACAAGATACAACTTTGAGAGTTGTTCTTAAATTTGGCATTGTTTCATCTCATTATCATGTTTCGTTGCAATAATATAGCTATTTAAAATCCCACCATGACTTTACGGACACACATCACCGCCTAGATGTCTGCAGGGCTACCAGAGGAGCCCATATCGAACTACGTTAAATAAAGTTATTCTTTTAGAGTTGTTCTTCAATTTGCCTTTTTTCATCTCATTATCATGTTTCGTTGCAATAATATAGCTATTTAAAATCCCACCATGACTTTACGGACACACTGTGTATATATATATATATGTGTGTGTGTGTGTGTGTGTGTGTGTGTGTGTGTGTGTGTGTGTGTGTGTGTGTGAGACCCATGCTATCTACCAAGACTTTTGGAAACGACTGTATACTTGAAATGCCTTCTTGGGGTTCATTTTTTTAAAATGCTAATTAATTTGGATTTGCAAATGAATTTTGCGATAAATGATGAATTTTAATTCATGCATTTGAAGTATTAACTGAAAAGGAAGAAAGCAGTCCCAAAAGAACCTCAAAAACCTTTAGAAATTCCGCTGAAGCGAAGTGCCACTCTTAACTCGAGTACCAATGAGAGCCAAGATTACTATTTTCGTTGTCTGTTTTCGTTCTTAATTTGTCAGTTTTATTTTATACCCATGCAGGCTTGCTCATTATTTTTCTGCATTTACGTTGGACACCGAAAAACTCTTCAGAATTAGGAACGTTCTAGCTTATTCCTTCTGTTTCTGTATTAATTGTTTAAGTATACTGATAAAGGAGATATACTAATAAAGGACACGACATTTCGCTCTGCATGACGGGATAGTTTTCTTTTTTAATTTTAAGGGGGTTCAGTTTTACTCAATGCATAATCTCAGTACAATATATATATATATATATATATTAGATCGTTAATATATATATATTAAATGTTGCGAATAATTAATGAATTAGGCTATTCGCGTAACTATAATGCTAAAAATATAATCTTTATCGTTAAAAGTAAAACAAATATTCAATTATTGGAACAGTTTTCCTTCAAATTGCTTTTATTTTACATTTTAGAACGTTTAAAGGAGAAAAACTTCTTGTGAAATTTTTGTAAAGATTTTTATTTCATAAATTTAAAACCCGTTTTGGGCATAACGAAATCCATATGAATATTGATGACGATAATCAACAATGAAAAAAAAATTCTCTTCTCAGTTTTCATCAAAGTATTTTAACCAAAATTTTCAATATTTTTTCCTAAATTTATTAAATACTTTTCAGTTTCAATTTAATGGAGCGAATTATTATTATAATAATAATAATAATAATAAATTTATATATATTTATATATATTTATAAAAAAGACCAGAAATCTTGTTTATTTTTTCTTACCTTTCTCGGCGGTGGTTGCATTCTGTTCAGTTTGAATATTCTCCCAATTTGATTACAAATATTTGCTTAAAAACGAACCGTTTGAAATCACTTCCCACCTGACACTACGTGCCTTCCATGCCACTTCCCTCACACTGGCTATTCTCTTCACCGTTTCAACTCCCCTTGAAAGAGTTCCAGAATTGCGTTTCTCGAGCGATCAATGTAAAATTAGGTTTTCTTCCACTTAACTGAAGAAAGGAGTTTAATTCTACGAATTTATATTATAATAAATGCTACAAATTCGACTAAAGAAGAAATGGGAGTAGTTCAGGGCGTTTTTTTCATTCTTTAACGAAACCAAAAGTAGGGGAGGGAATGGGTCGATAGAACCAATGCTAACGATTTCCTCGCTGCAAACGGCGAACGAATGCTATTTAATATCGTAGAGTGAGTCGTGCTGAACGTTCCTCTCGCGGAGTCTTCACCAAAATTTTTGCAGTTTTCAATTTCATTTACTGAAGCTGAATTTAAATAATCTTTAATAAGCATTACAAAGGCCAGTAACGTTATGTTGTCAAATGCCAACATTCCTCCGAAAATGAAATAAGGGTTCATTCTTATACTGAAGTAGGAAATCAGTCTCTGCAGAGATATATTTGTATAGGCCTATTTCGTATTTTTTTTTATATAATTTTTGGTTAAATATTAATTATGTAAAGGTTATGTCTAGTTTAAAAATATTAATATTTACGAACACGCATATTAAAAAGTTTCCAGCGATTTCTTCAAAATATCTGAAATTGTTACACAGAAATGCATTCGATATTATTATTATTATTATTTGTTGTTGTTGTTGTTGCTCTTGTTGTTGCTCTTATTATTCAGTTTTCATCCTAAGTCCTTATATACAGTCTTGACACATCTCACAGTACTACAAACAGCTAAAGTTCTTTGTCTAGTCGACTTCAAAGAGAGTTGCATTTTTTCCAATATGGAAATAAAAGCGTACGTCTATTTTTTAATCTGACTGTACATTTATGAGAAAAATTAAGATGATGCTATAAACTTAATGGAAGTTAAAAACTAAATTCCATATACAAATGTTTCGGAATATTAACAGAGATAAGATCCTTCAAAGCATGTAAAACAAGCAACTGGAATTTAATATGCATACAAACTTGCATATAAGTACATTAGAGATAATCTTAATGATAATAGAGGATATGAACAAAGGATTGGGTCCTACTGCAAGATAACGTCATACCAGTGATAATGACTTAATATTAAGGGGAAAGGACAAACAATGACAATACTACAGCGTAACATTGTAATATTGCAAAATGTACGTAAATGTCCATTGAATTTCGGAAAATGTGGCAAGAAATTCTAAATGAATGCATGAAAAGTTAAAAGGAACTGAAAAGGGTAAGAAAGGATTAACAATGATTAAAATGAATATATTAAAACCAGGAAAAAAGGGGAATATGATCAATAACAGCACCTCAACAATTGGTAAACATGGCAACAGTAACCTAGACTACTCCTCATACGGTGTTCACATTGGTCATTTCTTCCAAATGATATGTTTTCTGGGAATTTTGCTGACACTGTAAATGCTTTAGAAACAAACATTCCTCGTTCTCAGTGGTTTTTGAGGAATAATGCTGCGCAGTTAGATATAAAGCCCTTTACTGGCTCACACACTTACATCAGACAGGTGTATGTATTAAACATGCGCGCAACATGGGTGAAGTGGCCATTAACATCAACGGTCGTACTTTTTGGGCCACGGATGTCTTTGGCATGGATGCCCTAATCCAGGACAAAATCTCACCGGACAAAAATTCACCACTTAAATGCAAAATAGGCCAAAAACTCACCAGACAAATGTTTGGACTCATTGTAGATAATTACTCTTCATCTTTTAAATTGTTCTGTTTTTAACCAGATCGCTATACTAATGTAGTTTTGGTCACTGATTTCAAAAATAACTTTCTTTTTTTGGAGAAATGAAAAACAAACATGTTAGAGCACTTTAAATAATTAATGTGTTTTTAACGAAAATATCATGACTTAACCTAACCAATTGTCAAGGGCGTACAGTTGACCTAACCGGGCATTCAATTGACCTAACTGGGCATTAATTCTTGATTTTTTCTGCTACTTAAGATCTTAAGATCTAGACTAGAGTGTATGTATTTCGCAAAAACATTTGTCTGGTGTGTTTTTGTCCTCTTTTGCATTTACGTGGCGAGTTTTTGTCCATTGAGTTTTTGTCCGTGCCCCGGATGGCCCACGTCCTGAGTATGGTATTACAGGTAACTTCCACGGTAGATCACCTGTGTTGGGATTGTAAAGTTGGGATATATTAATAAATACGAAATAAAATCCAGAATATATATATATATATATATTGAAAAAAAAACATAAGTTAGGTTTAATAAATAGATTATAAAGTTAGGAAATAGGTTTCAGGGGAGTACGTGAGTTTTGGCACGGAACCAGAAGAACAGGTCTCGTCATGTTCATACTTGTCATCTTGTTTATCGAATCAGAAAAGAATATAATAGTCACGTGATATAACGCCTTCTTTGTCGTCCAATCATGTTATTTAAAACAAATTAGTTTTCGGACAGTATTGAATATATATATATATATATAATAAAAGGATTCAATACGCTTAAAGAGGCCAAATAAATTAGTTAAATAATATGAAATGATTAGGACATTGTAAAAACTATTAAACTGATTTACTAATTAGCGTTTCTAAGTTTTAGATGAAACGTAAAAGGAACGTGAAATGGTGTTTTCCGAATGCAGAATGAAAACCCAAGTTCTGATGAGAGGAAAAGGTAGAATCAGAAGAGTCAGCAGTCAGTAAATGAGAGTGGAGAAGAGTTTGTCACAGAGAGAGGTTGTACAGCAATCAAACGGATATTTCTTTGTCATTTTTAAGATGAATTCATAACAGTAAAGTTAATTCAATTCTCTCCTAAGGCATATTGAAAGGAAACTTTCCTTCAGACCCTAGACCTAATCTTGTCCCACGCTAGGGCAAAATCTTAATTTCCTTGAGCCTACTTGAATTCCAGTCAAAACTTATTCCCCGTTATTAAGTGTACTTTAATTTGACTTGTGAGAAACATACGATTAAAAGTATAAAAAGTAACGGTCTTTTATAATAATTGTGTAATTTATATTTGTGGTTTAAAGGTTAAAAACTTGAGTATTTTTATAAGTTAAAGGTAAAGTCTGAAATTATTAGTTGAAGGTAAGTGAATAAATAATTCGAAGAAAGACATCACTCGGTTCACGTTACCACATAAAGTGCAAATTATGTCGTCACACCCAACCACGAGCGGGCCAAACAAGGAATGGATATTTCACTTTCAGGTGAGTTACCTTGGGGGAGAGAGCCGAACCCTTCACCGGAGCAATCCAAGAATAAGCACCCCAAATCAATTTAGGGTGCTTTTCTTGGATTGGGGTCGCACGAAGGTGCTTATTCTTGGATTGCTCTAAAATGGAGTTAATTGATCTAAAGTGGTTAATTGAATGCCCGGTTAAGTTAATTGTACGCCCTTGACGATTGGTTAGGTTAAGTCGTGATATTGTCGTTAGTTTTAACCAAAATATCACGACTTAACCTAACCAATCGTCAAGGGCGTACAGTTGACCTAACCTGGTATTCAATTAACCTAACCGGGCATTCTTTAATTTTACCATAGCTTTCGATATATTTATAAATAAGTCCTGAAATGTAAAAACCATTCAGAAGTTTGAGGGCAAGATGACAGCATCAACTTTTCAAACTGAAGTGTTACCATTATTGGTTGAAGATGCATTGCCAGTAATAAATTGGTGTAAGGAAAAAAATCTTATTAAAAAAGTGATGCTGTGTGCTAAGTGCGATCAAACAATGAATCTGGACAAAGTTTTCGAGGAATGTTGATGTTAAAATCTTTTAATTTGGATTGAGGTCGAACTGGGGTGCTGTTTCTTGGATTGGGGTCTAACTGGGGTGCTTTTACTTGGATTTGGGACTTTGGGGTACTTATTCTTGGATTGCTCCCCTTCACCCACTGATAGTCTGGTATGGACCAGTACTCGTGACCAGCTTATAAGTTCTCAGTTCACTTACAAACTATTATGGGAATACGAGTATGATAAGTGTATGGAAACCAACGAGTAATACTGTGACGAGATAAGGGCTATCAAACGTTCACTGGTGGCGGATCCTCTCAAGTGTGGGGACAGTTTGTTTAGAGGGCGTACAAACCATTCAAATTATACGTTCCACCTATGGAGGGTGTAAAGATTCACTACTTTGACTTCTGACTTTTGATCCTAATAACCTACTGTACATTCCTTACCTATCCTACCTTATCCTAATATCCTTAGCAGTTCTACGATATTACACTAACGGTCCTAGCTTACACTGACTTATCCTTAATTAATAACCCTGCCTATCTTACTCCATCCTAGTTAGGATTGCCAAATGCCATGCTAAATAACCGGAACATCAAAAGTTGTAGGGCAACTAAAATCACTAAAAATGTGACTGTCCCGATTTTATTGTAAACTTTACACAACTCAGCGACAAAAGTACACACACACACACACACACACATATATATATATATATATATATATATATATATATATATATATATATATATATATAGGTGCTCCTTTAGTATGCGGTCTACAGACAAATTCACACTTTAGTATGCGGTCTACACCAATTTGTTTTTTAAATGTAGTTAAAGAAGGTTGAAATGACAATTTTACTTGAAAAATATTTATTGAAAAGTTAAAAACATAAAAAGTTTAAATGTAAGTATACCTTCTTAGCTTGTTTACTGGGTCTAAGTCATGTGAGTGAGTCATTTAGCGAAAAAAAAAGAGCGGCAGAATGCGTGAGCAGGCACAAATTTAACGAAAAAACCTGTAGACTGCAATTTGAAAAAAGTAGAGCGCGGCAGAATTTGTAGACCGCATACTAAAGGAGCACCTATATATATATATATATATATATATATATATATATATATATATATATATAATAATAATAATGAACAGGAATACCAGATAAAAAATAAACATCCTTCAAGGTTTAATCAGTACCAACGTTTCGGAATGCACTAATTCCATCTTCAGGGCTAAAATAATAAAAGACCAATTCACTTACAGATACAAAATACAAATTACAAATGCAAGTTAATTAATAACAATTTAAAATAACAAAGTTAAAATTATAAAAAGGTAGCTAAGAAAAATGTAAAAACATTAAAACTAAAAGGTAAATAGATGAAATAAATAAATAAGTACATTAACTAAAAGATAACAGATCTACCGATGATTCGTCAGAAATGAGGTCTGGTTTTAATTTATAAATAAAGATTCCATAATTTTAAGCTTAAGGTCAGAGCCTCCAGCAGCAAGTACGTTGAAACTAGGCTGTGAAATTGGGTGGTTATTATTGTGTGCATGGTTGCGTATGAAAGAATTAGGTGATTTGCCGAGAGGTAAATTTGTACGGACAGATTTACCGAGGTTTTGTAAATATGGGATTTTAGGTGTCTTTTAGTTTTATCTATATATGACCCCATACAGTGGTCACACTTGTACTGGTAAACTATGGAAGACTTAAGGGATCACCTGAAGATCAGGGTCCCCAGCCTTCTTTAGTTAGCTTTATAAGGCTAACTAACGAAAATATCACGACCTAACCTAACCAATCGTCAAGGGCGTACAGTTGACCTAACGATTGGTTAGGTTAGGGCGTGATATTTTCATTAGTTAGCCTTGTAAGGCTAACTAAAGAAGGCTGGGGGCCCTGATCTTCAGGTGATCCGACTTAAGAAATGTAGTGTATATATCCCAAACCGTGGGAAACGTGTAGCGCTCTCCTCATATGCATGTTAATAATGAATCAGGAGGACCAGGAGTTGGCACAGCGCTCTGACCAACTAATTCCCAATATTCTAACTCGTTTATTATTATTACCAGCATCATTGGGGATCGAGCTCCCGACCTCAGCGTCTTCACTTCGCTTATAGGAAACTACGGACACTGGTCATACACGCGTTACTTCTGTGCTTATACCAAAGATGTTCCCAGGCTTATACCCATACTGAGAGCAAAGCGGTGACTCTATGGTGAGGGAGGAGGATACACAGTGTTTGGGTATCAAATCTGGATTCTGTACAGGCCCACAACAAAACATACCTCTATTATTATTATTATTATTATTATTATTATTCTAAACTTATATCTGAAACTTACTACAGATAATCTTTATGTCTTTATCTCTCTTTGTTCCTATATCTTGTTCCTTCATCTTTAATTGATGAAAATAACTCCATTTCTTTACATTACATTATCTAATAAGGTTTGTCAAATAAGTCTGTCAATAAAGCATAAAATTTGCTTGTAAATGGCAGTTCTATGATATGTATGTTTAAGAAGGCATTACTGTTCCAATCATATGTATGACTGTGTATATATACGTTAGGGCATGTGTGTATGTATGTATGTATGTATGTATGTATGTATGTACGTGTGTGTGTGTGTGTATATATATATGTGTGTGTGTGTGTGTGTGTGTGTGTGTGTGTGTGTGTGCATCTCACGTATATATGTATGTATATATATTTCTTGTCGCATTTGATGTATGTCCTGAACATATATAAATAAAATAATAAATTGTATTATTATTATTATGATTATTATTATTATTATTATCCTACTATGCTATGTGCACTCAAAATGAAGCCTTAATTTCGAACTTTTAACTATATTTTTAGAGTGAATTCTGGGGGAGGTTTTTTCCCTTATTTTTGGTCATCAAAGCTTCTTGTCAGATGATATAATAATTCTTTTAATGGTATATAACTTCTTTAGATAGAAAGAATGATGTCTCGAACTTCTTTCTTGAGTGATTTGAGACAACAGAAGATAATATTTCTATGTACAGGAGGGAAGCTTTTGTTTTCTGTATATGTTTAGGAAAGCATTAACTGTCACACTGTCATATGTTTGTATACATTATTCTCTCATTGTACTTAATGTAGGTTTTATATATGTATGCGTAGAACAATAAAATTGAAGTATTTATAACGCTTCATACAAGAAACGCTGTATCCATATTATAAAATATAAATACCTGAAAACAGCTGATAAATTATTTTCACTTTCTACATCTATGTTCGATTAAGAAATAAAATCAAAGAAATGGCAGCGGCCTCGATCAAGTTTTGATCTAGGGACATTTTTAAAAGGGATCAAGGACGAAATCCCCAACACTCCAAATCCCAATATTCAAAATCCACGAAAATCCACTGAAACTTTTAGTAACGGACTTATAACCGAACCTGTCGGGATTTCGTACAAATCCCTTTAAAACACTGTTCCACTTTCTTATTTATTCAAGACGGTACATTTATACAATTATTATATAATAATATACATTTTTTTTATTGAGTAATAATGGTCCCTACATCCGTAAGATAAACTTTAGCCTTTCATTCGCGATGTGAATCAAATTTGGATAGGATACATCGTGGGCAATGGGCATGTCGCAACTCCGCTTCTCGACGATCAGCGGAGTTAACGCTATTGAGTCTTGGTAGTGCTTGGACGTGTGACGGCCTTTGCGTCAAGATGATGTAGCGACTCGTAGTTCGGATCCCATTCAGATTACTCTACATACTTTTTTACTTCCAATTTACTACGAATGTTGCCATATGAAGTGGACAAATTGAAATTATAAAAAAGAAACATTAATTACACTTCGCAACTTTAATTTTGAAACAGAAAATATATTTTAAAGAAAACTTTGAAACTATCGAGAAAAAACTGCGTTATTAAATTTAACAAAAGCGTATCAGGTATTTCAAAACTTAAGTCTATATAGAACTTCTAACACTTCACTTATATTTCCAATTTAAATTTAGAGGTAATCAAACTTTTCCATGTATTTATCATTTTAGTCTTATGCGACTCTGTCAAACTTTTATATATATATATAAATATTAAATATATATATATATATATATATATATTATATATTTTTTTTTTTTTTTTTAACTGCAAACAACACACATATAATTAATGTAAAGAACGACGCTTGTGTAGAAGAACGTTCCGCACAAGATGAGGAGGGAGAACGAACAAATGAAAAATGAGGTAACCACCCGGGAATCGAACCCGGGATCTTCCGATTGCCGGTCAGATATGCTATCCACTACACCATGGGCCTCAATATATATATATATATATATATGAAAATACTCTGTAAACTGTAATAATAATGAGGTTTGTGGTTGTTTAACCTTTTTCGAAACGGCAAATGCCAAGTAACGGAGAGACTACAAAGAGGGAAAGCCGTGGATAAGAATAAGAATGGCATGAAATGGATGTAGACAGATTTGAGAATTGCCTCCTTTGAAATTCTCACTCGCGGATTTCTCTCTCTCTCTCTCTCTCTCTCTCTCTCTCTCTCTCTGTGTAAGTAGGGTTCGGAATAAAATGGAAATCCCATTGAGCGGGATCATACCGTAATGAACAGTATGCATATAAATGTGTTCTCAAGAATATAGTGAGACATTACCATCATTTATTGTTTCGTCAATAATTAACAAAATGAGTATTGTCATGCGTATCACTGTCAAGTAAAGTTGTTCCATACAGACCACTGTTCCTAAAAATTTAATTGTTCCACTCGAACCGAATATGGGACGAATTTGAATCAGTTTTATTTTTAATGTTAATACTGGTTCAAAATTGGTCCAAAAAGTAAGTTGCTCCTACGGCTTCAATGATGGACCATTCATTTTACAAAGAAATCGCTCCATAATCGGCTCATACAGCAAATGGAACAATTAAACCTTTAGAAACAGCGTTTTGAAACGAAAAATTTTACTTGGAACGACTAGTTATTGCAATGGGCGAGGGCTGTGCCATGTTCTGACTCTCCTCAATGACTCAATGATTATTAATATTACTTAACAATAATAATAATAATAATAATAATAATAATAATAATAATACAATTTTATAAATAAATGTTTTAAGAAATGAACTAAAATTACATTAACTTTTTTAAGGTAAATCCTTCACTGTCATCTTTTGCTGCAAAAACAGAAACCTCAGAGTATATACTGTAAATAGACAGAGAGTAAACAAACGCTCTATTTTCGTTCTTTGGTGATTTAACACTTTTATTATAAGTTAGGAACTATTGTTGATTTTTATGTTTATATTATTATAGGATCTAAATTTAATCGGAATAATTTAATGAGAGGGCAAAGTATATTTATCATGTTATTTGCATTTTCCATAATGAAGCAGTGCAATCGAACAATATTCCTCTTGGTCGTATATGTATGCATTATAGGAAACCAGAATTATATATTTATATATGAAACAGGCTTATTCTTAGGGAAACGCACATTACCCAATATAAAACGAAAGACCAAAGCGATAGTAAACATCAATTTATTCAGTCCCTCACTACAAACGAATTCTCACTAACTCGTATGATTTTGTTAATTCTGTCATTCAGTTGAAAGACGCGAATATAAAATGAAAATGAAAAGGTTTATTGGCAGATTATAGTCCATATGACAAATATTATTAATACAATGACAGTTCACATACCAAGGATATAAATATATACAGTTCATTAGAAATAATACAGTAATGTCGAAGTTAAGTGGAGCTACAGACAGACGTTTTCGTACCAAGAATTCCACAGTTTAGAGGATAAACGGCAGGACTCATGGATAGCTTGGACAATCGGGTTGGTTGATTTTTTAATTCTTTGCATTAGACTGTATTGAGCACGTCTTGTTAACTCCGGGAAGCTCGGGACATTGCGGGTAGCAAACATTTGCGAAGCTGAGCATCTCGGGGGTAATTTATGTAAGAGTCTAAAAGACCTGTTGTACAGCAAATTTAGGGTTCTGCCAGAACCTTTTTTATAATTCACCCAGAGTTGCTGTCCGTATATATTACTGCAGAAAGTACGAAAGAGAGTGTCTTTAGCTTCACTTGTACAGAACCGAAAGTTCCTTATAGTCATATTCGCTTTAGTACAAAGGCTTCGAGATTGTTTTCTTATATCCGAGTCATTACTCAAGGAGCTGGTAATAGTTTGACCCAAATACTTAAACTCTTGTACTTCCCGACGAATAAACTTTATATGATGAATTATGATGTTGAATAACTTTTAACTAATGTCCCTCTTTATGAAACCATAGACATTTGTACTAATGGCTTCTTTCCCGACGATAACATTACAATTGCAGTTTTAGACAAATCAAAGTTCAGACACTTCCTAAAATTAACTCTTACCGACACCAGATTTATGTTCAGTGGTTCTCTCAAACAGATGGTGTTGCCATGGGTAGTCCGTTGGGACTAACCATGGCCAATGCCTTTCTTTGAACTACCTTTGGGTTGCTGTTATTACTAATTTTATTATTTCTCGTTTCATTACGCGTATTATTGTTATTTCTTTATTTCCGTGGTCCTTTTTTGGTTTTTAATTTATTGTTTAATTAGTTGTATCGTTCATTACCTTGATGGATAGTGTATTTTTTTTATGGGATTTGTCTCCTGCTAATAAACATTATCATTATTATTATTATATATATATATATATATATATATATATATATATATATATACAGGGTGGCGGAAAGTAGCTCCCTATTTTGGATTGGTAAAAAAATACGTATATTATCCATTTATTTCAGAAGAAATAATATGAAAAGGTAGGCATACATGGTAGGTTTTCTCTAAAATTCAATGTGGGCTCCAACTCTTTCCACCAGCTTCTGGAGCCGCCCAGGAATGGCGTCCACTGACTTTAGCAGGAACTCCGGCGGGATGGAGGACATGACTTCCCGAATTCGGTCCTCCAGTTCTTCCAATGTCCTCGGTTTGGTGCGGTAGACTTCTTCCTTTACCCACCCCCAAAGAAAGAAGTCGCACGGTTACCGCTGAAAAACGGCAGAATCGGTTCAGTGTAACGGTGTGGTGTGGTATGACCTCAGATCAGGTTGTGGGCCCGTTCCTTCTGCGCAACACCATGAATGCTGAGCGGTACCTTGCTATGTTGCGAAACGAGGTCTGGCCGGTTGTCAGCACATGGGAGAACATCGACGATCTGATATTTATGTAAGATGGCGCCCCTCCGCACTTCGCTCTTGTTGTCCGTGAGTGGCTGGATGCCCACTTCCCTGGGCGTTGGATGGGTCGTCGTGGTCCACATCAATGGCCAGCCAGGAGCCCCGACTTGACACCGTGCGACTTCTTTCTTTGGGGGTGGGTAAAGGAAGAAGTCTCCCGCACCAAACCGAGGACATTGGAAGAACTGGAGGACCGAATTCGGGAAGTCATGTCCTCCATCCCGCCGGAGTTCCTGCTAAAGTCAGTGGACGCCATTCCTGGGCGGCTCCAGAAGCTGGTGGAAAGAGTTGGAGCCCACATTGAATTTTAGAGAAAACCTACCATGTATGCCTACCTTTTCATATTATTTCTTCTGAAATAAATGGATAATATACGTATTTTTTTACCAATCCAAAATAGGGAGCTACTTTCCGCCCACCCTGTATATATATATATATATATATATATATACAGGGCGTCCCAAAAAAATGTATACACACTTTAACAGCTGATAGCTCAATTGATGTTTCTTTCTTTCCAAGTTAAACCCATTAGAATTAATAATGGCAGTCAGACTAAGCTTTGAACAAAGGAAATTCATTCTAAAATGCTACTGGAAGTGTGAAAACGCAGTTGAAGTGCAAAGACAGTTTAGGAGGGAGTTTCAAACAGATCCACCAACGCGACTTACCATCACTCGAATTAGAGATAAGTTTGAAGCCGATGGAACTGTTCAGAATGTCCACAAGAAGCGTTCCGGAAGACCACGGACATCGACAAGCCCCACAAAGCAAGAAAGAGTACTGGAAACGTATCACCAAAGTCCAAGAAAATCTGTGCGGCAAGCGAGTCGTGAGGTAGGAATTTCAGAATCGTCTGTCCAACGCATTTTGAAGCGCTGTCAATGGAAAAGTTACATTCCAAGATTAGTCCATGCTATTAATGAAGATGATCCGGACCGAAGAGTGGAGTATTGCGAGTGGTACTTGGCACGATGTGGATGTGGATTGGACGAAGGGGTTTCGTAGAATACCCTCCGCGTTCACCAGACCTCACACCACTAGACTTTTTTTATGGGGATACTTAAAAGACAAAGTCTACGCTATAAAACCTGCAACAGTCGCTGAATTGAGAGCAGCCATTGAACGAGAATGCACACAAATACCAAACGAAATGTTTCGTGATGTTTGCGATTCCATTGCTTCGCGTTATCAGCAGTGCCTGGACCAGAACGGACGTCAGTTTGAAAACAGGCGTTGACAAAACAATTAAATAATGTCTGTAGATTCTATTACATTTTGAAAATGAAATGTATTTTAATAAACACTGCCTTTATAATTATTTAAAGTGTGTATACATTTTTTTGGGACGCCCTGTATATATATATTGGTATTTTCATTATGTGTATTTTTTATTTATATAGGCCCTATGTATGTAGTCTCAGCTTTATGTAGTTTTTATTATTACTTGTTTCAGTACGTATCTTATTTTTAGGTCTATTTTACTCCTAATTTTTAGTTTTTAAATTTATTATTGTTTGATTTATCTTGTCGTTTATTACTTTCAAGAATATCGTACTATTTTACGGGATTTATATCCAGCCAATAAAGCTTATCATTATCATTATCATCTGTGTTATCATGAAAAAAAATGGCTAGGAGAATGTCCCATAGAATTCAAACCTAAAATATACAGACACTACGTGGAAGATACATTTACCATCTTCGAGTCCCTAGACCACGCTTCTCAATTCCTTACTTAATATTAATAATAAACACTACCCCGTAAAGTTTACTGTGGAGACAGAAAATAATGGGTGGCTCTCATTCCAAGAGGTACTGGTAACAAGATTTAATAATTCTTTTGAAACTTCAGTTTATAGTAAAAATATGTACACAGGTTTAGGTTTTAATTTTCTCAGCTTCGCACCAAACTTAAAATTAATAGTATTTTACTCTCCTAAATAAAGCGTATAGAATCTCATTAACATTTACACCTTTGGATCTTCAGTTTAAGTTCTTACTAAATTGCTTTTCCAATAACCTTTACCCTAAGGATTTGGCAGAATCTCGTCTTAAAAACTTCCTCTATAATAATTACTAGTGATGTACCGATTCCAAAATTTAGCAGATGCCGATTCCATGAAAAACTGCCGATACCGATGCCGATTCTTTGCCTATATTTTAAAAAATAAATTCCCTTTATAAATTGTACTAATCTAATGTGAAAACTTTCAATTTTTATATTTTTTCATTTCAAATTTGTTTAAATGCTTTTCCTTAGCTCACTCCATAATATACAACACCAGAATTTGTTATTCATATACCGTAGCTAAAATGATGTTAAAAAGTTTTATTACTCAGTAAATTGATAAAATAATTTTATTTCAGTTTCATAAATTGAATATCAATATTTAAAGTAATTGTTTTATCTCATGTTGAAGGTATTTTCTTACTTCAACAAATGTCAACAACAACAAAATTTTTCATTAAAATTTTAAGTCCCTGGTGCCCAATTTGAATAAAAAATGGATATATAATTTGGGTTTATAAAATTATTAAAATACTTAAAATAAAGTTAACATAATAAGATGGTTTAATATATAATTTATAAAGCAAAACTTAATATAGAATTATTATTAATACTCGTATAAAGTAGGAGATTACAATAGTTTATAATATTTAGAGATAAGCTGGTTAGAGAAAAGGTAAATTTATGGGCAACTTAACTTATCAAACTTTCCCTTTTTCGTGAATGTAAAATATTTTTAGGTAATTACACTTTGAAATGAGTATAAATTATCATAAATGGTGTTTTTTGTCTGTTCATTTTTCTATAAATATAGATTTTGTTTTGTAATGAAAATTTTAAAATTTCGAAGAATCGGTGAGAGAATCGACTAAATTTGGCTGATGCCGATGCCCAAAAATTGGTTGATTCTGCCGGTGCCGCTGGCGATGCCGATGAATCGGTACACCACTAATATTTATACACCAAATTTCAACTTGCCAACTGTTTCGTATCGGCTTATATATCTCTTATATGTGTGCGGTTTGAAGTGAGGGTGGTAATATTGTAGCCATATTTTCTCGTCGTAGCAGGAAAAATATTCGCTCGTGTTGCACTTAGAAGAGAGCCCATTGCAAGGGAGTCTGTTTGTTGATAGATTTGGTCGTCGAAAATTTGTTGTTAGAAGTTGCTAATATTAAAAGTTTAAAGAATTAAAATGATTTAACTGTGTGAAATTAAAGTATACTAAATGTAGAAGAAAAATTACATAAAAACATTAATTAGAACATTAATTAGCAACATATAAAGAGATTTGAACCTCGCTGAAGCGCTGGGGACAATTTGAGGTATAGGCCCTAATGGGCATTCCTTCACTGAGATTTTTAACGAGACGCGTTTGTGCCAAAATGTAAATAAAATTCATGAATTAAATTTATTTTGACTTCGTTTTAAGTGTCCCTCACTCGCTTTTCTCCTCGTCAATAGTCTTGTTTAATAAACCTGTCAAACCGTTGTCATTTCAAAAAGCCCTTCTTTTTTCGAAACAGTTTTTCTCAGGAATTTAAATTACAGGGTGTATGCCAATTTTCAAAGGGGTGAAGGCCGACGGGTGAGACTGTGAGGGTAAAAGTGGGCTGTATGGCACCGTAGTAAACACTGAAAATTGTTTCACGACCACTTTATTAAATTTAACTCACGTTTAAAGATCATCATACAAATTAAAGTTGTCCACTCAGGCCTTTTATGAAGCATTACGGCTACAACTTTCTTGGCTTCTTGTTGGAATTTTGGGCTACAAAATTTTCGAATGAACTTCTTGAATGCAGTGCGTTCATCTTTGTTGGCTTTCCAGGTGTCCTGTACTCTCAGTTCTTCAAGTGATATCAGGGCCGTTTCCCGCAATAGGCGAAATAGACAACTGCTTAGGACCACGCGGCGGTTAGGGTGCCCCATCAGCCTTCGCATTTTATGTTTAAAGATTTATAATTTAATAATTTATTTATTATATTAATTTATAAATTATTTATATTTTTTTATATATAATGTTATTCGAAACTAAAAAATAAAATCCTTTATTTTCTTTTACAGAATTATTTCATTCTAGTAATTTCATCTGATAATCTGGTTTACCACAGTTGATATTATGACACTGTGACAGTGGCTTCAGCAGAGAGAAGCTTTTCCAAGCTGAAGCTCATTAAGGACTACGTAAGGTCATCAATGGGACAGGATCGCCTCAGTGGACTGGCCATAATAAGTATTATCATAAGGTTTGCCGGCAATTGTCGTTTGACGAGATCATCGATGATTTCGCTTCAAAATAGTGTAGGAGGCAAAATTTCTGAAGGATACGATAGGGATTGAATTCGAAACAATCTTTGTATTTATTGAGTGAAATATTTTTAAAACTGTAAAAATGTTTTTGTTCAAAGTGTGCACTGCTAATTATGTTTAAAAATTACAACAAAAGAAACATTAACTTTCAATGAAAATTTTCATTTTGGCAATGCAAATTTGGCTTATTGTGTGCAATGCTAGTTACTGGATAGGCATATTCTTTAAAATAAATGAATCTCTCTCTCTCACACACACACACGCACACACACACATATATATATATATATATATATATATATATATATATATATATATATATACAGGGTGTCCCATAAGTCCGGCATCATAGGAGAAATTCATATTTTTCTATTTCTACAAACCATAATTCATATTTTTCTGTTTCTACAGGCCATAATGTCTGTGAGCAAGGAAGAACGAATCCAGATAATTCTACTCATAGGAAATCGGAATCAAAGAGAGGCCGCTGCTGAATTTAACAGACTGCATCCAGACTGCGAGCCAATAACACAGAGTTGTGTTAGCAGACTTGTTGCAAAGTTTAAGGAAACAGGATCCATAGAAGATAAACCACGCAGTGGACCTTCAAGGAGGGTCACTGACGATGATACAGCGACTGCTATCCTGGCTCATTTTAACAGAAGTCCCAATAAGTCTCTTCGGTGATTGTCCGCCGAGACAGGAGTGTCGAAAAGTAGCATCCATCGCATTCTTCAGGCTCACAAATGGCATCCATATAAACTTCAGATCCTACAGAAATTAAGCGAAGATGATCCCGACCGGCGGATGGAATTTTGTGAATGGGCTACGGAACAATATGCTTGGGATGCCAATTTCCCATCCACCATTCTGTTCAGTGACGAGGCTGTTTTTTTATGGAAATCGTGAGGTAAATCGACAGAACACCCGCTACTGGTCTCAAACAATCCTCACTGGTATACCTCTTCAAAGGAACAAGGTGCATCTCGGGTGATGGTATGGTGTGGCATTTGGAAGGATCGCATCATAGGCCCCCTCTTTTTCGATGAACATGTCACTGGAGGCACCTACCTACGTATGCTCAAGGAAGAAGCATTTCCCAGTGTCTTGAACGAAGAAGGAAATTTCCCAACATGGTTCCAGCAAGAAGGCGCTCCTGCACATTACAGCACCCAAGTGAGGGAATACCTATACCAACAATTCCCTGGTCATTGAATAGGACGTCGAGGGCCTGTGGAACGGCCAGCTAGAAGCCCGGATCTCACGCCACTAGATTTTTATCTCTGGGGCCACTTGAAAGCGCTGGTATACGCAGAGAAAATTAGGAGTGTTGAACATGTGCGGCAGCGCATTATTGGGGCATGTAACACCATTACTCCTGACATCATTCACCGTGTGCTTGCTGACTGGGTATCACGTCTGAATTTGTGTATTGAAAACAATGGTGGACATATTGAGCACGTTCTGTAAATAAAAGCTTTTGTTTTGCCTTTTTTTATTATTTTTCCTATGATGCCGGACTTATGGGACACCCTATATATATATATATATATATAATATATAATATATATATATATATGTTAAACACAAGCGGACCATTCTGAGTTTGTATATATATATATATTTTTTTTATTTTTTTTTTTTAAGTTCGGGAAGAACCGATTCGCCTCTATTTAAAAGGGCATATCTCGGCGGAAAAACAAAGAAAAAGTGAGAGGAAAGACAGAGGAAAAAGAAAGGGTGGAGGGGAGAGTCGAAGTGGAAAAAGGCCAAGGATGACAAGGACTGCAGGGTCGAGCCCCATCATCCTTGGGTGCTAGGGCCGGGAGGGCGCACGTGAAACCTCCAAGAACAAGCACGTACAAACGAGCACTCAGAGCACTCAAGAGCACGAGCTTAGAACCCCCTTGCGGGGATATATATATATACAGTAAAATCACAGAATAACACGTGATCTTATTAATAAGCAAACAGCCACAGGGAAAAGGAAAAAAGAAACACGAAATCCGAGCGCTTTCGTGATATATTCACATCTTTAGGGAAAAACAAGTAATAGGCAGATTTTACAAAGTAAATGAGTTAAATACACAAGCGAAAAATTCCCAGTGGTTTTTAAATTGAGTTGCCGACTGGGAATTTTTCGCTTGTGTATTTAACTCATTTACTTTGTAAAATCTGCCTATTACTTGTTTTTCCCTGAAGATGTGAATATATCACGAAAGCGCTCTGATTTCGTGTTTCTTTTTTTCTTTTCCCTGCGGTTGTTTGCTATATATATATATATATATGAAAATTATTTCACGAAAGTAACACGTGAAAAATATTTATGATGAATAAAACCACGAAGGAAAGGAAACACAAAATGGTGCTCAAGCGCTTTCGTCTAATGACATCCTCAGGAACACTGAAGTACATAAAAAGGTTACAGCCTATATATAGGTTACAGAAAGAAAAAAGAAAAAATAAATAACATACATACACACACACACATATATATATATATTATATATATACATACATACATATCTATATATACAAATACATACATACATATATATATGCAATAAACAGAGAAGTAAAAATAAAAAATAAAAAATTAAAACCTTAAAGGATTACCAGTGAGGCGTACAGATTTGTAAGGAAAAATATCGATTTTTAGCACAAGATCAAATGGATTATAAAAATACAAATTTATACTGGAACTCTGCCCGGGTTTTAACACACTGCTGCCTATGGTCAGGTTTCGATATATATAAAAAAATAAAATGCAAATTAAAAGTTAATAAAGTAGCAGACAAGTTTACCAAAGATTTAATGTTTTACCCTTCTTATCTAAATCTGTTTTAAAGGAATTCAAAATAATAGGATCGAGTTGAAAAGACCTTTGCTTATGTTGAAGTTATTTGAAAGTTGGATAATGGCAGACTCAAGAATATTTCTATTAACAATGTTGCTTGAATGGAATAAAACTGAAGCATTATTCCAATCAATACAGTGGGCTAACTCTGACAAATGGACAAAAAGGGCACTGGACAACTGTCCTGTTCTAACGGAATATTGATGCTGTTTTATACGTGTGTGCAAATCCTTTCCCGTCTGACCTATGTAAAAGGAATCACATTGTTTACAGCCAATTTTAAGATAATGCCTGAATTATTGGTAGGGCTATTTTTTATTATGATATTTTTCACAATATTGTTATATGAAAATACTACATTAATATCCAAAAGTTTAAGTACATTAGCAATGCCTAAAAAGCCCTGGAAAAATGGAAGTACTAAAATATTTTTTGACAAAGTACGAGTGTTATTATTGACACGATAGAAAGTTCGTTTTGCCTTGTTGAGACAAGATTCCATAAACGCAGATGGATAACACAAATCACTTCCAATAGCGTTGATTTTTTCCAATTCGGCATCGATGTATTCCGGACTGGCGATCCTAAGGGCGCGGAGAAACATTGATGAGGATGTCATTAGACGAAAGCGCTTGAGCACCATTTTGTGTTTCCTTTCCTTCGTGGTTTTATTCATCATATATATATATATATATATACACACAAACTCAGAATGGTCCCCTGAGAAACTTATATGTTAAACACAGACCGTGGAACAAGGAACTCTTCTGGGAAATTACATCCACTATACAGGGTGTCCCTAAAGTCTGGACACATAGGAAATATCACTAACTATAACTAACTATATGTTATTATTATTATTCATTATTATTATTATTATTATCTTAAATTCATGCAACTGAGGCCTAAGGTAGGCCCACATCGAATCAGCAACCCTGAGGTAGGACCAAATAGGACCTCCATAACTTATGGACTTGGAGGTCCTATTTGGTCCTACCTCAGGGTTGCTGATTCGATGTGGGCCTATCTTAGGCCTCAGTTGCATGAATTTAAGATAATAATAATAATAATAATAACATATAGTTAGTTATAGTTAGTGATATTTCCTATGTGTCCAGACTTTAGGGACACCCTGTAGTTCGAATAAGTAATGATAAATGACAAATACTATAGTTTTTTCTTTTTCATGATGGAATGCCCAACGTGGGCACCGGGTTACTCGAACTATAGTGGATGTAATTTCCCAGAAGAGTTCCTTGTTCCATGCACGGTCTGTGTTTAACATATAAGTTTCTCACGGGACCATTCTGAGTTTGTGTATATTAAACGGACGTGTTATGTGCCTTGAAAAGTGGCTGCTCAATATCTCGGTTGAGGTTTAAGATTTGTTTTTTTGGCTAAAAATACAATAGTTACCCCTTTTTCTTTGATGTATTCAACCCGACTTGAATGCAACGAGTTTCTTGCGTATATTGAGGTTATGAATGTAGTCGGCCAGGTGCAAGCTGTAAACTCTAGATCCTGTCCCAAAGCTGGATCCTATCTGCTTTGCAGATAGCTGGTGAGGGAAGCTATATTTTGGGGCCTCTTTGCGAGTAACCCGGTGCCCACGTTGGGCTTTCCATCATGAAAAAGAAAAAACTATAGTATTTGTCATTTATGATTACTTACTCGAACTATAGTGGATGTAATTTCCCAGAAGAGTTCCTTGTTCCATGCACGGTCTGTGTTTAACATATATATATATATATATATATATATATATATATATATGGGAATGAACTCAGAATGGTTCCCTGAGTTTTTTATGATATACACAGACCGTGCATCGAAAAAGAAACTCTTCTAGGATAATTAAATCCTGTATAGTCCGAATAAGTAATGGTAAATGACAAATACCATAGTTTTTCTTTTTTATGATGCTAGCCCGACGTGGGCAACGGATCACTCGCAAAGAGGTCCCAAAAATATAGCTTCCCTCACCAGCTATTTGCAAAGCAGATAGGATCCAGCTTTGAGACAGGATCTCGGATTTAAAGCAGCCTAGCCCAGCTACATTTAGAACCTCAATATAAGCAAAAGACTCGCTGCCTTCACGTCAGATTGAATACATCACAGAAAAAGGGGTAACTATTATATTTTTAGCCAAAAACCAAAACTTAAACTTCAACTGGCAGAAGTGAGCGTCCACTTTTCAAGGCACATAACATGTCCGTTTCAAGATGGGAATGAACTCAGAATGGTTCCCTGAGGTTTTTTATGATACACACAGGACGTGCATGGAAAAAGGAACTCTTCTAGGATAATTAAATCGTCTATAGTCCGAATAAGTAATGGTAAATGACAAATACCATAGTTTTTCTTTTTCATGATGCTAGCCCGACGTGGGCAACGGGTCACTCGCAAAGAGGTCCCAAAAATATAGCTTCCCTCACCAGCTATCTGCAAAGCAGATAGGATCCAGCTTTGAGACAGGATCTAGGGTTTAAAGCAGCCTAGCCCAGCTACATTTAGGACCTCAATATAAGCAAAAGCCTCGCTGCCTTCACGTCATATTGAATACATTAAAGAAAAAGGGGTAACCAGGGAACCATTCTGAGTTCATTCCCATCTTGAAACGGACACGTTATGTGCCTTGAAAAGTGGACGCTCACTTCTGCCAGTTGAGGTTTAAGTTTTGGTTTTTGGCTAAAAATATAATAGTTACCCCTTTTTCTTTGATGTATTCAATCTGACGTGAAGGCAGCGAGTGTTTTGCTTATATTGAGGTTCTAAATGTAGCTGGGCTAGGCTGCTTTAAACCCTAGATCCTGTCCCAAAGCTGGATCCTATCTGCTTTGCAGATAGCTGGTGAGGGAAGCTATATTTTTGGGACCTCTTTGCGAGTGACCCGTTGCCCACGTCGGGCTAGTATCATGAAAAAGAAAAACTATGGTATTTGTCATTTACCATTACTTATTCGGACTATAGAGGATTTAATTATCCTAGACGAGTTCCTTGTTCCATGCACGGTCTGTGTGTATCATATATATATATATATATATATATTATATATATATATATATATATTAGGGTGTCCCATTTTTGACCAACTTCTTTTTTGCCAGGGTCCAACCTCCTAATATCATTATGCCTGTCGCTCTAAGTAAGAAAATAGCAATTATTTTCCATTTGATGAAAATTTCGGAACCCCTAGGCCGACAAAACCAATTTTCTCCTTTTCTTTATCAAAAATTATCGATTTTCGGAAGTCTTTCGGTTATAAATTTTTTTGCATTTTATTATAATCTCATTCGATGTACATTTTTGGACAGAAAATTAAAATAGCTATCGACTGAAACCTAATTTGCTATGATTTTTTTTTACCAAAATAGAAAATTAAAAGGCAAAAATTTTCATTTTTTAACATTTTCTTCTCCATTTCTGACCCTAAAACCGTATAAAACCTATATATATATATATATATATATATATATATATATATATATATATATGTGTGTGTGTGTGTGTGTGTGTGTGTGTGTACTAACTGTACTTCTATTTATTTTCAGATTTATGATTATGATATGATTTATGATATGATTATGATACAAATTTCAGATTAGATTAGTCAGACTAAAATTGGCTTCTTATAAACTTAATTCACAATTTGGAACCTCAGAAAGGGTCTCTTTTGCCATTTAATGGTGACGTCTTACGTCACTATCTATTTTTATCAAGAGGACCTATGAAAAAGAAATCACAGTCATATGTGCCGCAAGAAGTACTAAGAAAATTTTAAAAAATTTGGGATTGGGCCAGTATCACATGCCAAGATACTTAAAAAAGTGGCCATCCGAGAAAAAAAGTAGAACAATTGATAAAGCAATATGAATACTTCTCGAAAAACAAAACACAGGAAGAAAGAATA
This sequence comes from Bathynomus jamesi, assembly GCA_023014485.1. NCBI lineage: Eukaryota > Metazoa > Arthropoda > Malacostraca > Isopoda > Cirolanidae > Bathynomus > Bathynomus jamesi. Next base: position 448,120 of record JAJOZX010001516.1, on the reverse strand, counting down.
AATAAGAAGATACCATCTTTCCTAAAGGAATTAAAGGAGTTATTTGATATTTGTTCTCAAAATGCCATAGAAATAATAAAAAAAGATTCATAAAGAACTTCGGTAACAAAGCAGCAAGATATAGAGTTTCTAATAGACCAAAGAGGACCCAAAAAGCTTTGCTTAGGATCAATAGATAAAAGGTATCAAAACAAGTTTGAGAGTCAGGTGAAAAGTGTGGAGCGTGAAAAATTACTTAAAGAGAAGGAACTGGAGAGACAGGTAAAAACTCAGCATAACCTTGAAAACAGATAATGAAGGAGAAGTAGCGATTCCTAATGAACCAAATCCTATTCCAAGTACATCATATGCTAGAGATGAGGATTATACGCCTCTTCCATCAAAATCCTCATGCCAAAGAAAAAATATTGTACGGAATCCTATTGTTTCAAATATGGCAGATCGTCTTAACCTTTCTGTTTGCCAAAAAACAGGGTTTGCTGCTGTTATTGCAAGTCAGTGCAATAAAGACCTGAACGATATCACTTTATCAAAATCAACGATGCACAGACAAGGGATAAAAAGCAGAATTGAAACAGCCAAAATGGTCAAAGAAAAGTTTATACCACCTGAACATTGTGCTCTACACTGGGATGGGAAGCTCGTTTCTGATAACAGTGGGGAAACGGGAGAAAGGCTAGCAATAATTGCGTCAGGGATCCGTTCTGCACCTGAGGGGAAAGTTCTTGCTATACCAACTATTCCGGATTCCTCTGGTAAAATGCAAGCAAACGCCGCATTTAATGCTGCAAAAGATTGGAACGTGGACCAAAACATTTGTGCACTGGTTTTTGATACAACGTCTAATACAGGTTGGATAAATGGAGCCTACATTCTTTAGAAGAGCTCCTAGAAAGGAAGGTAATGTGGCTTGCGTGTAGGCATCACATTTATGAAAGAGTCTTGGCCGCTGCATTTACTCAAATATTTGGCACTACCACAGGCCCAGAAAATGTGTTATTTAAACAGTTTCGAAATAAATGGAAGACATTAGACGTCACAAAACCTTATACAACTTTGAAAATTACAAATAGACAGATGAAATCAAAGATGCAACGAGTAACCCAAGTTTTGAAGGAGATGTTAAGCGACACAGATACCGGAAACATATTTCTCCGTCCGGGAGCAATTCATAATGCTTGCTGGATGGCAACTATTCTCTATTCTGCTAAAATGCTGGCATTCAGCCAGGGGCAGAGCTAGCTAGGGGCAGGCGGGGCAGTGCCCCGGGGCCCGGGCCTTTGGGGGGTCCAGGGTCGTTTCAACAAGTGATGAAAAGTTATTTGAGAGAGCAACAAAGCTAGTAAATAAATATAAAAATTATATTTCCTCTGGATTTCCAAGTCAATTACGCTCTTTTCGAATGTGCTTAAAAACAGACACTGAAAAAATGACGACAATCCATGAGCTATATTCATTTTTAATTAAAGACAAGAGTACTTTGTGCTCAAGTTTTCCCGAAGTTGTGACTGCCATAACATTGTTCCTCACAATTCCTGTGACAGTTTCAAGTGCAGAGAGATCGTTTTCAAAACTTAAACTAATAAAGAACTATCTTCGAAATTCTATGAATGAAAAAAGATTAAGTGGACTCTCAATTATATCAATTGAAAACAAGAAAGCTAGAAATATTAACTTGGAGGATTTAATTAATGAATTTGCTGAAAGAAAGGCAAGAAAAGTCAAGTTCTGATGTTGTTGTAAGCAAACTTTTATTTCACGGTATCCTTTTTAAAGCTCAATATTTTGCATAATGTTTTGCCTTCTATGCCTTTATGCGTACAAGTAGTATCATAATTCTTAAATATATGCTAAATAAATAATGCAAAGAAAAGCAATATAAATGTATAATAAAAATTTTGTTAGGGGGCCCGTAAATAAGTTTTGCCCCGGGGCCCGTGACACTCTTGCTCCGTTCCTGCATTCAGCAAACAAATGGATTATTCTGAAGAATATGTGAAACACTTGGAGGAGTTCTGCTTATTCCATTTTCATTATTTTCTTTACGTACAGTATATCTGATGAAGAGAAAAGAAACATTGCTACAAAAGTTATTAGATCACATAGAAATGATAAAAACAGCTCGTATGCCAAAAGTGGCAAACCAGTAGTTCCTTTGATCAATAAATCAACCAAACTAGCTTCCCTAGCTGGACCAAAATCTTGGTTTTGCTCTAATGTTCTACATAGCAGTGGAAAATGGTTAAATAAACCTGTTAAAACATGGAAAGAGGACAGAGATTTTATTCAAATCTCCAATTTTGTACACAGTGTTAAGGTTGTTAATGATGCGGCCGAGCGTGGAGTACAATTAATTGAAGATTTTGAAAACTGCATCACAACAGATGAAGAACAAAGACAACAACTCCTGCAAGTTGTGGAATATCAAAGAAGTTTGTTGCCATCTTTTAAAAAGAGTTCCTTAGTTCACCTGCTAGAATAGCTGCAATCATTATCAGTATTCACATTTTATTTCATACATTCATTTGCTTTACTAATTAATTTTTCTGTTCAAAGTATTGTATGTTTGTTGAATAAAAAAAAAGATGGGGCTCAAGAGCTGACATGAAATGTTCAATCTCTTAAGTTGTTCCCACCTTAGAAATATTGTGAGTCTCAAATATCATATATTCCAAGGCCCATTGCCGCGAAATTGCATTGTGATGATGCTTCACAGGTGGCGGTAACACCTATTCTCTAAATGCCATTCAAGACAAAATGTAGAAGAAAATGTTAAAAAATAGCCATTTTTGCCTTTTAATTTTCTATTTTGATACAAAAGCATTGTAAATTAGGTATCAATCGATAGCTATTTTAATTTTATATCCAAAAATGTACATCGAATGAGGTTATAATAAAATGCAAGAAATATATAACCGAAAGAGTTCCGAAAATCGACAATTTTTGATAAAAAAAAAGGGGAAATTGGTTTTGTAGGCCTAGGGGGCCCGAAATTTTCATCAAATGGAAAATAATTGCTATTTTCTTACTTAGAGCGACAGGCATAATGATATTAGGAGGCTGGACCCGGGAAAAAAAAGTTGGTCAAAAATGGGAAAATTACATCCACTATAGTTCGAATAAGTAATGATAAATGACAAATACTATAGTTTTTCTTTTTCATGATGGAAAGCCCAAGTGGGCACCGGGTTACTCGCAAAGAGGCCCCAAAATATAGCTTCCCTCACCAGCTATCTGCAAAGCAGATAGGATCCAGCTTCGGGACAGGATCTAGGGTTTACAGCTTACACCTAGCCTACTACATTCAATACGCAAGAAACTCGTTGCATATACGTCGGATTGAATACATTAAAGAAAAAGGAGGTAACTATTGTATTTTTAGCCAAAAACCAAAACTTAAACCTGAACCGGGACATTGAGCGTCCACTTTTCAAGGCACATACCACGTCCGTTTAATATACACAAACTCAGAATGGTCCCGTGAGAAACTTATATGTTAAACACAGACCGTGCATGGAACAAGGAACTCTTCTGGGAAATTACATCCACTATAGTTCGAATAAGTAATGATAAATGACAAATACTATAGTTGCGAGTAACCCGGTGCCCACGTTGGGCTTTCCATCATGAAAAAGAAAAAACTATAGTATTTGTCATTTATCATTACTTATTCGAACTATAGTGGATGTAATTTCCCAGAAGAGTTCCTTGTTCCACATGCACGGTCTGTGTAAGTTTCTCAGGGGACCATTCTGAGTTTGTGTATATTAAACGGACGTGTTATGTGCCTTCAAAAGTGGACGCTCAATGTCCCGGTTGAGGTTGGTTTAAGTTTTGTTTTTTGGCTAAAAATACAATAGTTACCCCCTTTTTCTTTGATGTATTCAATCTGACGTGAATGCAACGAGTTTCTTGCGTATATTGAGGTTCTGAATGTAGTAGGCTAGGTGTAAGCTGTAAACCCTAGATCCTGTCCCAAAGCTGGATCCTATCTGCTTTGCAGATAGCTGGTGAGGGAAGCTATATTTTGGGGCCTCTTTGCGAGTAACCCGGTGCCCACTTGGGCTTTCCATCATGAAAAAGAAAAAACTATAGTATTTGTCATTTATCATTACTTATTCGAACTATAGTGGATGTAATTTCCCAGAAGAATTCCTTGTTCCATGCACGGTCTGTGTTTAACATATAAGTTTCTCAGGGGACCATTCTGAGTTTGTATACAGGGTGTACATAAAGTCAGGATCTATTTTTGTGAAGCACTTGGAAATTATATGGAATTCAATCATAAAATGATAAAGTGGTAACATTTATTAAATAATTAAGAGTAGGATTCGACGTGACGCCCATCAGTATCCCTGCACAGTAGGGTGTACCATTTTTGGGTCATTTTCAAAAAGTCAAGGTCCAGGAGTCTAATGTTGTGCCAAATGATGTCCTAAACACGAATTTAACAAGCATTTTCTAATCCAACAAATTTTGAATCCCCCCCACCCCCCTTGAAATTTTGCCCATCCCCTTTTCCTAAAAACCCCATATATCTAAAAAACTATCAACTTTATCGAAAAATGTTATAGAATAAAAATGATTTAGAATCAAACGTTCTATTAGAAAAGTTCATTAAGATAGAAATTTACGTAATTTTGAAAATTTTCATTTTCTTTTGTCCAAGAGCACCTTATTGTATTAATATAAAATAAGGTGCTTAAGTTACATTATTTATGAGTATATTGTGAGTATAATCCAAATTTAAAAATCCTTTTTTACGTTGAATTTTAATAAACAAGCATTGTTTTTACTCTTATTGTTTCTTTTCAGACTGCTTTATTTGAAAAATAAATAAAAAATGAGTCAAACAGCTACAAAACAGCATGACTTTATTCTTGGTCGCTTGCAGGCTGATATTATGAGTTCATCTAAAATTGTTTTACCATCCAATAAAGATTTTCTAAGCCATTTTATTTATTTACGGAGAATGCAGTATAAGGGTCCAAAAGTTACAAAAGATTCTACTGTTAATGAAGTTCTACAGAAGCTACTAATAATATGGCAAAAAGCATGCATTCCTACTATAGATATTAGTAAAAATCCTAAAGGCAGGAAGATGCTGTTAAATCTAGAAGAAATGCATAATAATTTAATCAAGCACAAAAAAAGAGCAAGCTTTGAAAATGAACTCTCTAATTTCATGAAAATTATGGATTCCCTTTTTGACATCTCTTCTCAAAATGCCGTTGAATTAATCCAAAAAGACCGCATGAGAACTGAGCCTCAGAAAGCATATGATATTTCATTCTTAGAAGATCAAAGAACAAAACGAGAAACATGTTTAAGTTTGCTAGATGCAGATTATGCATCAAAAGTACAGCGCAAGTACATTAGATTAGAGAAAGAGAAGAAACGCAAAGAGAAACATAAATCAGTGAAGCAAGTGAGTGCTACAGCCAGAACATCAGAGACCCTTCTTTCTAGCACGACCAGTTCTGAGACAGACAGCTATGAAGAGTTTCCGACAGAACCTACAGCAGGACCTTCAAATGCTTCCAGCCCCAAAAATATTCTTGCCTCGCCATTGGTTTCCTCCACTGCAGACAGACTTAATCTCTCTATTGGACAACGGACTGTTTTTGCTGCTGCAGTAGCCATTAGGTGTGGCAAGGATATTGAAAAACTGTCTCTCTCCAGGACCACATCTGCAAGAGCCGCTCGAAAGACAAGAAAACGAAAATATGAAACTTGTATCAAGGATTTTACTCCTCCTGATCACTGCTTAGTACAATGGGATAGCAAGCTGCTTACTAAATCATGTTCAGAACAAGAAGACCGCCTTGCAATACTTGTTACTGGATACCCAAATGTAGGAAAACTTTTATCAGTTTCTATAATAGATGATTCCACTGGATTGTCTCAAGCCACTTCTGTATTTCAAAGTATTGAAAAATGGAACTTGAAGCAAAATGTCTTTGGAGTATCATTTGATACCACTGCATCCAATTCAGGATGGATGAAAGGTTTCTGTAAGTTACTTGAAGAACTTTTGCAAAAGAAATTGATTTGGTTAGCATGCCGCCATCATGTGGCTGAAAGAGTTTTGTGTGCTGTGTATGAAACCATTTTTGGCCCAAGTAAATCTCCTGAGTTTGAGTTATTCAAAGAATTTCGCGAGTCTAAATGGAAGAAAATTAATACGAAATCTACATAAAATGTTCTTGATGTTAAATCAAGGTATCAAAGAGACCTAAAGGAAGAATGTGTAGAATTTATGACCCAATGTTTAAGAAAATCTGACTGCTTTCCACGTGATGACTATAAGGAAGTTGCTGAAACAACTTTAATGCTTTTAGGAGAGGTTTCCAGAGAAAACAGTCATTGGCGGAAACCTGGTGCAATGCACCGTGCCAGGTGGATGGCAATGATTTTGTATACAAATAAAATGTATGCTTTTGCCCACCAAGCATCATATGATGAATCATTGATTAAGAAATTAAAGAGAATGTGTCTATTTAATGCATTAATTTATGGAAAATACTGGCTTTTATGTTCTAATTCACTAGATAGTCCAGCTAATGATCTGAAGTTTTATCATGATTTGGTGAATTACAAGAAGGAAGATAGGGAAGTTGCAAATGCTGCTTTGAAATCTTTTGCCAATCATTACTGGTATTTGACGGAGGAAGTGGTCCCTTTGAGTTTCTTTGGATCGCTAAGTAATGATGAAAAAGATAAGATCGCAAAATCCTTAAACAAATATCCAGTTCCAGAAAATTATGTATGTGGGCAACCTGTTTTCCCCATTTTAAAGGAAGACACAAAGCTTCATCAGCTCGTAGGTCCAATTTCATGGCATTTATTTCAATGCTGTGGGTCAAAACCAGACTCATGGATAAAGAAACCAGCATCAACATGGGAAGAGGTCGATGACTACAACAAACTAAAAAACATTCTTTCATCTATTAGAGTAGTCAATGATACCGCTGAAAGAGGAATCAAGCTGGTTCAAGACTTTCATGACAAATGTCAAAATGAAGAAGAATTTCAAGGTCTTTTGCAAATTGTGGAAGAGAATAGAAGACTAATTCCTGATTCTAGTAAAGAGACTCTTAAAAGAATGAAACTCAGTAAAGAATAGTTCATTAACAGATAGATTAGGTATTTTTATTTGCAGAGATTGTTTTAATTTAGAAGAGGCTGATTTTTTTTTGTTATTAAATATACCATAAATTGTCTTTTCTTATTTTTATGTTTAAAAAGCTCTTATATCAATGATTTCTAATTAGGAAACTTGTTTCTTTTTATTTTTTTGAGGAAAGTGTTGAATAAAAGAAAAAAAAAACGATGGGACCTCACAACTACAGATAAAGTGTTAATTTTTAGCTTTATTTTATATATATATAGTTTTGAGGTTGTCCTCACTTTGTATAGGCTAGTTATAATAAAAACTAATTATGATTTGCATTATAACTAGCAAATACAAAGCCCATCGCCGCGAAGCTGCATTGGGGTGATGCTTCAAAGGTGGCGGTAACATCTTATTTAAGAAGAAGGCACTGCAAGCAAAAAAAAATTTAAATTTAAATTTTTAAAAAATAAATGAAAATTTTCAAAATTAAGTAAATTTCTATTTTGATGAACTTTTCTAATAGAACTTTTGATTCTAAATCATTTTTATTCTATAACATTTTTCGATAAAGTTGATAGTGTTTGAGATATATGGGGTTTTAGGAAAAGGGGATGCGCAAAATTTCAAGGGGGGGTGGGGGGATTCAAAATTTGTCGGATTAGAAAATGCCTGTAAAATTCGTGTTTAGGACATCATTTGGCACAACATTAGACTCCTGGACCTTGACTTTTTGAAAATGACCCAAAAATGGTACACCCTACTGCACAGCTCAAATCGTTCCGCAGCATTTCTAAACACATTCTGGAGCATTTGCGGGGTTATGTTATCTGCAGCAGTTCGTATACGTGTACGTAAGTTTTCAAGACTCGTAATTTTCATCTGATAGACGTGCGACTCGATAAAGCCCCATGCAAAGAAATCTAAAGGGGTTAAATCTGGTCATCTCGCGACACAAGGTCTGTTGCTTCCGCGTCCGATCCAGCGATTTGGAAAACGTCCATTTAGATAATCCTGAACAATTTTGGCATAGTGACAAGGAGCACCATCATGTTGATTCTAAGGGGATAGGATTCGTGTCATAATATGACGTAATCAGAATCTATAAATAGATCCACAAATTGTTTAAACTTCATTCTCTTCATTGGGATTGCATTGGAGTGACGTGTATTTTTTACTGGTCAAGATGTATCGAAGAAGGAAGTTTGTTCCTCGAAAAAGGAAGTACGTTCCTCGAAGGAAACCTAAATGGCGTTCGAAGGAGAAGATAGTTACAGCTTCAATGAAATTTGTTTATTTATCAAAAAATACTTTTGGTGTTAATAGTGATGGGTTTTATACTTTGTGTTTGGATCTTCTAAATAATGAGTCTAAATCTACCATTTTAAAATTTAATTATTATCAAGTAACAGGTGTATCATTTCATAGTATTCCAGAACTTAATATGTCTGGATATGTGATTAATTTTGAAGATTCAATAGGTCGTAAGAAGGGGGGTAGGGACAGAATTGAGGGACCTAATGTAGGGGTATCCCCATCTCCATATTTAATTGTTCCACATTGTGTTTTGTTTGAACCTAATCTTGACTCCTCTCATAGTGCAGAACAAGTAATGAATCATCCAAGAACCAAGTGGTTCTCACCTTTTAAAGAGTTTAGATTGTATCGTAGATTGAAACAGGTGTGTGAGTTAGGTGATGCCGTAACTGCCCAATTCCCTAATACTTTAATTAAAATATCTACAAATGATTTAGGTAAACCATTAGGTCGTATATATGTTGGTAAATATCCCCTGAAGGATCTAATAAAAATGAATATGCATCTACATATGTTAATCGTATTGTATTTTATGTTAAGCTGTACGGTATGAAACAATAAAAATAAAAAAAATAAAAAAATTTTGGATTACCCTGTATTTTTTTGGATTACCCTGTATCACCAGCAAGTCCTCTAGTATTACCTAGGACTTGCGTTTGGTGGTCTTTTGCAGGCAGAGCAATTGACGTCATAAAGCGTGGATGACGTCATACATTTCTAATCTATCTGTACATCCGGTTTACGTTTTATAATACCAATGATTTTGAAAATAATAATGATGGCAATAATTAATTTGATTAGCTTAGTAAGAGAACGAACGTTGCGAGACGTGAAGTTGACCGCCCTTAACATTAATCTTTTGGCATTGTCCAAAGACTATCTCAGAGAGTTAGAGCCTCGCAGAGTTAGCGTTAGGTGTTTGGCCAAACAATATTAGTTATTTAAAATTTGAAAGCAGAGTCAAGTATTCATGTGTGTAGAGTACGTAAGTTTTCAAGACTCGTAATCTTCGTCTGATAGACGTGCGACTCGATAAAGCCCCATGCAAAGAAATCTAAAGGGGTTAAATCTGGTCATCTCGCTGGCCAAGGTCTGTTGCTTCCGCGTCCGATCCAGCGATTTGGAAAACGTCCATTTAGATAATCCTGAACAATTTTGGCATAGTGACAAGGAGCACCATCATGTTGATAGACGACGGTACTAACAATCCTATCCCCGTCGTCTATCAACATGATGGTGCTCCTTGTCACTATGCCAAAATTTTTCAGGATTATCTAAATGGACGTTTTCCAAATCGCTGGATCGGACGCGGAAGCAACAGACCTTGGCCAGCGAGATCACCAGATTTAACCCCTTTAGATTTCTTTGCATGGGGCTTTATCAAATCGCATGTCTATCAGACGAAGATTACGAGTCTTGAAAACTTACGTACACGTATACGAACTGCTGCAGATAACATAACCCCGCAAATGCTCCAGAATGTGTTTAGAAATGCTGCGGAACGATTTGAGCTGTGCAGGGATACTGATGGGCGTCACGTCAAATCCTACTCTTAATTATTTAATAAATGTTACCACTTTATCATTTTATAATTGAATTCCATATAATTTCTAAGTGCTTCACAAAAATAGATCCTGACTTTATGTACACCCTGTATATATGAAAATGAAAAGGTTTATTGGCAAACTATAGTCCATATATATATATATATACAAAAAACCCAGTATGATCGCGCTGCCTCATGGATGGAAAAGTTAAGGATTTTGTGCATGGCACGTGGGGCTTTCCCAGGGCCGCCGAGAGGGCTAGGAAACCTTGATAAATCCCCGAGGACCGGACCTCTAGGGGACCCGGAAAGAGGGGGGGGATAAAATCTAAACATATTAATAAAGCAACTAATTAAATAACAGAGAGGAAATATAATTAATGAACATACATTTTATAGAGATTATCATAGTCAAACTGAAACAGATAAAATGTTATCTGCGGTCCACCAATGCCCAAGACTGACTGACAGATCTGAGAACCATTGTAATTGATAGCCAGTTAGCCCGTACTTTAAATTTCATCAGAATCATTTACCACTTTGCTAGAGAGAAGGCAAAGAAAGTACACTTCTAGTTATGAAAATCTTGCAGTAAACAATTGTCTTGCCTGCATGGACTGGTACTGCATTTGTAAATTGTATGGTGATAGAATTAATATAATTGATTCGAAAAATAAAATGGTCATTTTCTTCTGAGTTGTTTATTCATACTGTATGTTTTGAATAGTGACTTGGACATATAATCAATTTGCTTGTTATGTACACAAAAAACATTCATAAAATACTGAGTAAACAGGGGGGCCCATATACCAATCCTTCCCCGGGGCCCAGGGCAGCTCTCTCCTGCCCTGGGCTTTCCTTATAGCCAGGTACACCCGGCTCATCTGGTATCGTCTTCAGCCAAACATCTAGTCTTTTCTTGAAGACTTCAAGTTTGACCCCTGTAACGTTTCTGAGGTCCTTAGGAAGCTGGTTAAAATGTCTTGGCCCCCTGACAACCAAGCTATTTTCCTTCAGTGTTGAGAAGGTCCCTTTTCGATCCTTTAGTTTGGGAACACTACATATTCTGCCTTTCCTATTGTCCAGCGTTGTTTGGATGGTAATTGGGTTTAGTTTGAGGTTTGGTACCAGTTTTTCGATCATTTTCCATATGTAGATTATGGTGTACCTCTCTCTTCTTCTTTCCAGGGAGTACAGATTTAGTTTACCTAGTCTTTCCCAGTAGTTGAGTTCTTTGCAGCCATCACTCTTAGCTATGAAATCTGTCTGAGTTTCTTCTAGTTTATTAGTTTCCTCCTTTTTATATGGGGACGTCAAAACTGAGCAGTATTCAAGTTTTGGTATGATCAGTGTTCTCAGCAAGGGGATTATCATTGTCTTGTCCCTCCTTTTGAACGTTTTTAGTACCTGTCCCGCGACACTTTTTGCTTTGTTTACTGCTACCTGATTTTGTGTCTCGAATTTGGCATCATTGATCATTATTACCCCAAGTCGACCGCTTTCGTGCTTCTCTGAATTTCCTGTCTATCTGGAGCATAATATGCCGCCTGTTTAAGTTCCTCATTTCTACCATATCTCAAGAGCTGAAATTTCTCGGTGTTAAATGTCATGTTGTTGTCTTCTGACCATTTGTATATTTTGTTTGTGTCCCTCTGCAAGGCCTCCACTTCATTTGCCTCGCTGATTTTTCTGTTTATCTTTGTATCGTTCGCAAATGATGATACTATACTGTTGCTGTTAACTCCACTGTCTATGTCTGTCAGCATGATAATGAACAGGAGTGGGGCCAGCACTGTACCTTGTGGCACTGAGCTGCGTACTTCTGATTCTGATGATGATACACCTTGAATTTTGACGACCTGTAGTCGTTCTTTGAGGAAGTTATAGATCCATTTTCCCACTTTGCCTGTTATTCCCATATGTTTCATTTTATATGCTATTATACCATGATCGCACTTGTCGAAAGCTTTAGCAAAATCCGTGTATATGACATTATAGTTTTCATTGCCTTCAAGTGCATCTAGGATAGTGGATTGGTAGTTGTGATAAGCGGGTGCCGGACAAAATCCCGAAAGCCGAAATCCCGAAAGTCGAAATCCCGAAAGCCGAAATCCCGAAAAGCCGAAATCCCGAAAAGCCGAAATCCCGAAAGCCGAAATCCCGAAAGCCGAAATCCCGAAAACCAAAATTAAGAAAACCAAAATTAAGAAAAAACAATATTAAGAAAAAACAAAATTAAGAAAAAACAAAATTAAGAGCAGCTTCTTTACTTTTTTTAAATTTTAGACCCTAGCCTTTGTAAAGGTTTTAGAGATGTTCGAAATATACTAAAAATCCTTACCTACGATACGCCACATATTTAGGCCTAGAAAATTTAAGATTCAGCAAATCACTGAATTTATATAAATATAGTCTAAAATGCGGGAATCTGTAAGATATCTCCAACCTAACCTACCCTAACCCAAACAGGTCTGGAAAAGTTTAATAAATCCTACTTGTTTCTACGTTTACTCCCCCCCCCCCCCCCATTTCCAACCAAAGTCTTTAACACGTTGCGCGATCCCTTATCTTTTAAAAAAGTTGTAGTTTCGGGATTTTTGTTTTTCTTAATTTTTGTTTTTCTTAATTTTTGTTTTTTCTTAATTTTGTTTTTTCTTAATTTTGTTTTTTCTTAATTTTGTTTTCTCTTAATTTTTGTTTTTTCTTAATTTTGTTTTTTCTTAATTTTGTTTTTTCTTAATTTTGGTTTTTCTTAATTTTGGTTTTTCTTAATTTTGGTTTTTCTTAATTTTGGTTTTTCTTAATTTTGTTTTTTCTTAATTTTGTTTTTTCTTAATTTTGGTTTCTCTTAATTTTGGTTTCTCTTAATTTTGTTTTTTCGGGATTTCGGCTTTCGGGATTTCGGCTTTTCGGGATTTCAGCTTTTCGGGATTTCGGCTTTTCGGGATTTCGGCTTTCGGGATTTCGGCTTTCGGGATTATGACCCAGACCCGTGATAAGCATGATCTTCCCGATCGGAATCCGTGCTGATTTTCGTTGAATTTTTCCAGTCTCTCCAAGAAGTCATAGATTTTCTCTCTGACTATTCTTCCAAATATTTTCGTGAGGTGGGACGTCAATGACACTGGTCTATAGTTCTTTGCTTGAGATCTATCCCCTCCTTTATATATTGGGACAATGTTTGCTCTTTTCAAGATGCTCGGTATTTCCCCAGTGTCTAGGGATCTTCTCCATATCCAGTATAAGGGTGTAGCTATTTCATTTTTACAGTTTTTAATTAATAGTGCGTTCCATTTGTCCGAACCTGCAGCTGAATGTGATTTCATTTATCCTATACCTCTCGATACATCTTCTAGGGTAAAATCAAAGTCTGTTATACATTCTCCTTGCAATTTTTCTTCGAAGAATACAGCTATGTCAGGTATCGCTTTGTCACTTTTTGGGGTACTGAAGACCGATTCATACTGGGTTCTCAATATTTCAGATATTTCTTTTAGATCGTCTGTTAGTTCATTATTCCCTTTCCTTAAGGGACCGATAGTAGCGCGGTTTTTGTTTTCCTTTTCGCAAAGCTGTAGAAGTATTTTGGATTTTGCTTTATTGCTTCCACCGCCTTTTCTTCTTCCCTGTCTGTATAGCCAGTGGTGTAGTGCTAAATAAAGAAGTGAGGGAACGCATTTTGAAAGTGTTACTCAGATGCGGGGGGGACAATGGCGAGCGCGGCGAGCCCATACAGCTGGGGGTCCAGGGGCACTGTAAGTCCCCCGGGAAATCTTTTGAAATCTGACCAATTTCAGGGATATTTTGAGGTCATATGCACTGGATATTAGGATATATTCCAAGGTTGAAGATGCAGTATTTCCAGTGTCATTAGATATACGACATCCAGTACGATCAATAAAAATAGCTAACAACTGGAATGATTAACTAAAAAAAAGTTAACAACTGGTACGCCGTGGTGACTGTTTCACCAGATCTTTATAGGCTAGCATTGCCTCAGTCGAAGCTAAAAGAAATGAAGCAGTTAATGATTCTTTCTCATATTTCTTCTAGGGGTGGGAATTAAAATTTCATGACGTTAGATTTGTAAGTTCGGATTTATTTGAAATAGTGAGGGAACGCCGTTCCGTCTACCAAAAAAAGTAAGGGAACGCCGTTCCCACGCGTTCCCACAGCACTACACCACTGTGTATAGCCCTTTATCAGAGTTTGTATTTCCCTATCGATACTCTCCAGTTTTTCTTGTATTACTTTCCTGGTATTGTTGTCTCCGCAATTTGCTAACTTCGTCGCTACTCTCTTTCTTTTGCGGAATATTCTTCTCTTTTGCCTCTCCAGCCAGTTCCTCTTTTCTTTTGGCTGTGTTTTCGGAGCATATTTTTCCAAAAATTCTCAACGTCTTTTCTTCCAATCTTGTTAGCATTTCCTCAGTTGTTTTATTCTCTAAAGCTGTTCTCCACTCTATTTGGACCACATGTGATCTGATTTCTTCCCAATTTATGGTCTTGGAGTTTAGGTTAAAAGCCCCAAATTTGCTTCTTCCTTCCGTATGTGTATTGTCTTTTAAAGTTATCGCCATATTTGTTGATAACTCGATTATATTGTGGTCTGATATATATATATATATATATATATATATATATATATATATATATATATATATATATATCACATTATACGTATATAAATGATCAGCTAATGGGGTTGGGGGCCCAATTTATGGTCTTGGAGTTTAGTTTAAAAGCCCCAAATTTGCTTCTTCCTTCCGTATGTGTATTGTCTTTTAAAGTTATCGCCATATTTGTTGATAACTCGATTATATTGTGGTCTGATATATATATATATATATATATGAAAATTATTTCACGAAAGTAACACGTGAAAAATATTTATGATGAATAAAACCACGAAGGAAAGGAAACACAAAATGGTGTGTTTCCTTTCCTTCGTGGTTTTATTCATCATATATATAATATATATATATATATATATTATATATATATATATATATATATAGATATATATATATATCATTATACGTATATAAATGATCAGCTAATGGGTTGGGGGGCCCCAAAAAATCTTGTCGGGCCCCAAAAATGCTAGAAACGGCCCTGATTGATATGTTCATTAGTTCATTCACATGATCAGGCAGAAGGCGATATCTTTCAGAACAAAATTCTGTTTAATGACGAAAAGAATGCTCAACTGTAGCTGTTGTGACAAGGAGCAATAAGAGATAAATTCCTACTTCTTTCATTTCAGGAAACATAGCACGAAGATTAGATCGAGCCACTAGTGATGATCAGTGTTGGGCACTGAAGCGTTAATCCGATAACAGTTAATTAACGAAGTTAACTTTTTTTAGCGGACTATTAACGGAAGTTAATTTCCATTTATCGTTATCGGACCAGTTAACTTCCGATAACTCGATATTTAGTCTGTTAAAGTCCGTTAACACGTTAACTGCGAGGAGTCATTCACGGAAGATCACCGCTCCGCGAATGAATTCAAACCGCCATAACTTCAGTCTGCCAATTCCGTCCTCTGCCGCAGTGGAACGGCTCTTCTCTCTCGGCAAGGACATCCTGAGGCCCAAGAGGTCAAGACTGGTAGTTGGGCCTAACTTTGAGAAGTTGGTCTTTCTGAAGGGCAACCAGCACATTGTGTCATAGTCTTTAATAAATGTGCCTAAAATTTAATTTTACCTTTCAGTTCCCGCCATAATAATTCTCTGGTAAATTAAAATTTAGTTAATGGTTAGTGGTTACAAGGGTTTCAAAACATGTAATCAGTACATTTTTTATTAAAAATTAAAAAAAAAGTTATTAAGCAAAAAAGTTGCAAAACTTGATAAAAATACAGTTAAATACCTATTTATTGTTGGATTTTGCATAAATAAACATTTTCTATGGGTTTTAAAGCTTTTTTCCTTGATTTTTTTAAATGTTAGTAAGAAATAGTTATCGTTAACGGATTATCGTTAACTTCCGTTAACTTTGTAGTAAAATTATCGGATTATCGTTATCGGAGTTAAAAATTGGGGTTAACGGATTATCGTTATCGAAGTTAACTTTTTGGTTAACGGTGCCCACCACTGGTGATGATAATAAAGAAGTTGAAGTCAAATTCTTCATTCATTCGTTGTATGATATTCCACTCTGCGTTCAAATTCCTTATTCTGTCCTTGTGAAAAATGCTCTGTATGAATTGGTCCCCAATTAACCCACTTCTAATACCTCCAGTCTAACTGTAGAGTAGGTTAAGCCTAACCTTGTAGGGGTCAGCCTAGAGATTCTGGAAATGGTCCAGAGCGAGCAAAGTAAATTGAGGTCCACATTAGGATTCCTCACCAAATTAGGTTAGGTAATTTACCTTAGCCTTTGTTAAGCTATGAGTTGATGCTAGGGCTTAGACCACAATGTAGGCCTAATTTAACTGGACCTAGTTTATATGTTATCCCCAAACTGGGGCAATCCCTCTTCTCTTTGCTCAATTTTTGAAAGCGCACTTGCTGGTGGAGATCTTTTATTGTCTTCAAGCCCCTTCGTCCGCCATGCCGTTCTACCTTTCCGTCCCTCTCTGTTCTTTTTTCCAGCTTTTTCCACCAGCGTCCTTTTCGTTTCTTGGTTGATTGGTAGTGCATATCAATACTACCAAGCACGCTCTATCACACAGTATACAAATACTAGTGTGAAGAATAACTCTGGTGAGCAACCAATTGGTTTCATCCACCGAGTTATTGACATAAAAGGAGTTTAATAATTGTTAGATTAACTACCTACCTACTCAGTGGACCATTTTCGTTACCTCCCAACTACCCACATGTATCAGTTTTCCATAGTCCTGATCACATGGCAACCTCCAGGGGCGTAACTAACGGGGGGGGGGACATGTCCCCCCCAACTTTTCAACTGAGGGGGATAATATAGGTTTTTTTCCCCCCCAACTTTTCAACTGAGGGGGATAATATAGGTTTTGTTCCCCCCCAACTTTTGATCTAAGTTAGCTTACGTGAAGGAAAATATTTAGTTCTTGAAATAATCTATGATGAGTAAATCTTGAATTATATTAGTCCTATTAGTATGCTGAAAAGTATTACTGATTCAGTACTAATACTGCAGTGATAGATACTTTAATGAGACATCTAGTTATTTTTTTACTTTAATTATTGCATATATTGTTTTCCTTTAATGTTAAGTATATACTTGATATACATAAGGTAGTTGTGAAAATGCTTCTTTGATTTTCCTCTTACTGTTATAAATATAGATCATTCTTTAAATCATAGTATTTTAAAAGCATCATTTTGGTCGCAAACACATTACCTAGAGGATAGCAGCACAGAAATTCATCGCAGGATTTTTCATCATTATAGTTGTCCACCCCCCCCCCCCCACACACACTTTTGGAAGCTAGTTACGCTCTTGGCAACCCCCATTGCTGGTACTGCCTTACTCTAGTCAACTGTCGGTGTTTCATAAGACAAGCATCTGTAGAGGTTGAATTGAATCCAAATGGGGGTGATGGGAAATTTCAGACGGGGTGTAGGAAATCCCTAGTTCGAAATGTCCCGCATGACATGCCAGTGTTTCAAATTAGTCATCTCGGTCACTCTACCAAATACCGCTGAATAAAATAAAGAAATCAATGTAAAACAGGAGAAAATAGTGCAAATAAAGTAAGCTAATTAATAAGAAATTAAATAAATCACACTTGTTTGTTTAAATTTAATATTTTGTAGTGGTGTCCCCATACAAATTTTATGGGTTCATTTTTAATAGGTATATTATTGTACAACGACTCTATGTCAAAGCTATTCCTGAATAAATTGTTGGCAATTTCGATTGGCAGGATATCTGTAGCGAAATTGTATGGGCATACAGTTCTCAAGTGCTTATCGGTCGGCATTTGGGGAGACCACGTTTTGAGGCTATACCTTAGGGGGGTGTCGAAACATGTCAAAAATCGAGTTTCTCCAATTCCACAGTATGCACGTAGTTGGAAATGATGATCTCAACATCTTGTAAAAAAATGAGTATGTGCGACCGGCTAGCCCTGTTCAAAAATCAACTTTTTCTTATTTTCATAGGTTTCTGTACTTTTTCCCATGCTTTTTGACCTAAAAAGGCCGAAAATCACAACCATTTTGACCTAGGTTGTTGGGAAGCATTGCCGCATGGAGCTTTAAGTTTTCTGCCTTGAAATCGGCAAAAAGCACCAGTTCCGGGGTCCCTTGAATCATGTTTTGCACTATAATTTTTTATCTAAACAAGATAGAGCAACAAAATAGGCACCAAATTAAAGTGTTTTTAATCCTCTTTCTAACTTATACAATTATGATAGTCTTGGAACAAGAAATGGCACATTGGTACATACAAAGATTTCAGAAATATCACAAAATTCGTTTTCTCACACTCAAGGCAGACAAGGCGCCTTATTCATGACACAAATTTGAGATTAACATTTTGTCACAAGTCTAATCGATCAAGAAGTGAAAGCATTACATGATGATTAATTTCATAATGACATTTACACAGTCAGTTGTTGAGAGTTTGTTTCTTGAAGCTGTCAAAGCGGCGTCTGTTGAACTCCACAGCTTGAAGGAAATAGTCCCTTTGCTTGGCATCTGTTGTTATGACATTTGCAAAGTCGCTCATCATCTTGACACCACGTTCAGCAATGTCATTCACCGCTTTCAGATTCTTAACATAGTCCAACGCTTTTCTGTAGTCCTCATTCTGTGGCCAAGACGTGACAGGTTCCAGAAGCCACTCGGATCCAATGTTCAGTGTGTCCAGCAGGAAATGTGATTCTGGGCCAATGAGATCAACCAGGGTGGTCTTAGCTGTGACTCTCTGGAATAGAGGCTTTCCTGTTTTGAAGCTGTCTGGCTTCTCAGTGGCATGTAACTGGGCAGCAATGTCGTGCTTCAATGTGTCACTCAATCTACTGCTGAACAGGGCAAATGGCACGACTTCCTGCGTCAGGTACCATTTGTGGTTTTCCATCTTATTAAGTACTGCATCAGCAAGCTCTGGGTCAGTTTTCTTGTACTTCAACATGTCCTGGATTAGACTTAGATCATTCACGGGAGCATCTGCAGCAGACATTGACATCATCCATACAGGAGTGTAGAACAGCGCAAGGAAGGTGTTGAGTCTTTCCAGCTTTGATACAGTGTCTTCGTCGTACTCAAGTTGATCTGCAAACATCAGCATTTTCATGGAGTACAGGTTTCTGGCCATCCATCTGGCCTGATGAATGGCGCCTGGTCAACTCCAGTGAATACCTCGAGGAGGCGTTCCTCCAAGAACAATGACTGTCAGTTCAGCCATTTCCCTGTAGTCGGCTCTTGGAAGCCTTTCTGCTGTTAGAATGTCTTGGAGTATTTCTTCACTGTTCTTCTTCTTTTCCTTCAGCCATTTGCTGTTGATAGCCAGCATCTTTGGGTTTTCCTTGGACAAGTCCGTCCAAACATCCTTCAGATGCTCAAACCAGGGATTATCTGGCCCCTTCACCTTCCCAAACAGCTTCTCCCAAACTGCTCCTACTAGGATTTCCAGGATGTGATGTCGACAGGCCAGATAAAACACCTTTTTGTTCAGCATTTTCTCTAGCAGTTTGGCAGCTCCTCTGTGAACTCCACTGTTACTGGATGTAGTGTCAAAAACAAGGGCAGTAACATTATCCGTAAGTTCCCATGTCTCCAGTAAATCCATTGAAGCCTCAGCCTGAGCTGTGCCAGAAGAATTGTCGATGACAGGTACTCCCAATAACTTTCCTTCAGTGTATGAAGGTGGACCAGACACTAGCACAGCTAAAGTCTCTGAGGTACTTCCAGGTTCACTGCCCAAGACATCTTTGAGCAACTTTCCATCCCAGTGTAAGGCAGCGTACTGTGGGGGGTTTTCACAAAACTTGGACATGTGACTCTGGCTGATATTATACCTGGACAGCATTCTGTTGCGACGTGTTGTTGAGGTTGAGATGACGAAGTTATCCAGATCAGCCCCTCCAGCTTTCAAGGTGGCAGAAACCATGGCAGTAACTTGATTGTCTGATAAACCAAGACGATCAGCTGTATTGCAGATGACATCACATTCCATGACCTTCCTTGGAAACGTCAAAGTCACACTAGTCACAGTGTCTTGATGGTGAGAACATCCAGGACGAGGCTGATGGTAATCCATGTCCTCTGTGTTAGCGTCGTTGTCAGTTGAGTCACCCCAGGTAATGTCATCCACATGAACAACTGCCTCTTGTTCTGCTGCAGCTGTAAAATAGTACAACATGTTAAGACAGTAATTGTTAAGTACATGCTAAATATCGCAATGGAGTAAAACTTAAAACTTTTTGTAACGTTCAAAGTAATTAGTTTTACCTTGTTCTTGTCTATGCTGCAGTCTTTCATTCCTCGCTGCTTGCTGCAGGGATCTTGTCTCAAAAATCTTGTCATGACCAGACAGGCAGACATATGACCTTTCCTCTCAGTCTTTTGGTCTTCGTAGAACCTGATATCCTCATCTTTCTTCTCTCTGGATAACAGTCTGTTGTTCTGTATTTCCTGGATTGCATCTGGAGCTCCTATATCGAACAGGCTGTCTAATTCCAGCACAAATGCTCCTCTTTTTCCTCCAGGGTTACTTGCTCTTCCTTTGCTTTTCACCAGAGCACGATGTTTCTCATGTAGTTTCATGAAGAGCTTCATTGCGTTGTACTTGGTCATTGTCTTGATCCTAGCCATCTGCCAGAATGGGATGATAGATTCAACTGTTTCATATGCAAGGTCTTGAACCATGGGCCTCCCTGCATTTTCCGGTAAATTCTGAAGATTAAGGAAATACTGGAACGCCTGTCTGTTGGTGGGAAGCTGGGAACCACTGATAAAAGCTGAAGGGTATCCAACCAGGAAAGTTTCAGTGAGAGATCTGGTAGATGGCCGCGTTGACACATGCCTGTGGACAGTACGTGGAGGTTCTGAGATATCAACTGTGCGCCCACGGAGCTCCCTCAGCTCCTTGCTTAATGCCATTGTGAAGTTGTAACTTGTACATGGTTTTCTAGATTCTGATTGAGTTTCTGTTGTTTCCTGAAAAATGATAGATAATTATTATTATTATTATTATTATTATTAATTATTATTTATTTATTATTATTATTATTATTATTATTATTATTATTATTTATTAATTTTATGCTCTTTCATTTGATACCTAATTTGTTGCTCTATCTTGTTTAGATCAAAAGTTAAAGTGCAAAACATAATTCAAGGGACCCCGGAATTGGCGCTTTGGTCGATTTCAAGGCAGAAAATTTAAAGCTCCATGCGGCAATGCTTCACAACATTCTAGGTCAAAATAGTTGTGATTTTCGGCTTTTTCAGGTCAAAAAGCATGGGAAAATGTACAGAAACCTATGAAAATAAGAAAAAGTTGATGCGACCCCCCCTTACCCCTTCCATAACATCCCCCCCATTTTACTTTCTCCACAGATATAAACCCCAAATGTAACAATCATGCATTATATTAAGTCTTATTAAGTAGAGTAGATTAATTTGGATAGATTATTTAGATAGAGTTTTAGATAGATTGAATAGATTACATAGATTAATTTAGATAGATTAGATGAATTATATAAATTATTGTCACGTTTTTTTGTTTAGTTTCAGATTGTTATTTTCAGATTGTTGATGATTGAATGAGTTATAATTTAATTCCGAGTGAGTTATATTAAATTCAGATTGAATGATTCAATTGCTAGAATTTAACAATTAGTTTCTTGTTATTAATGCTACTAGGCCTAAATAAGTGAAATCATGGCGACAAGAAGCAAAACGCACAATTCAACATTTGGTCACCCTGCAGAATTTCCACCTTCAATGACTCCTTCAAAGGCTGACGTATTTAGGCATTATTTATTGGTAAGAAAACGAGAAGAACTGATTTCGAAAGGTTCTAGAACAGCAAAAGAATGTTACAGAATTGTCACTAAAGATGTGGAAGCCATTTGGGAAAAGTTTTCCTTTCCACATATAGGATTTGAAGGAATAGCTATAAAAGTTGAACGATTGATAGAATCTGCAGCAAAGCTAAATAAAGTACCATTAAAACAAAGAAACAACAGTTTTCAGCAGAAGGTGGAGACATTCGATGAAATGTTTGATATTTGCACTTGTACTTGTTACGATAAAAAAATCAGTCGAGCGGATTGCAGATGTGATATTAGAGTTCTAATGATTGAGTGGGAGTCTTTTGTGGGGCATAAACAAAGAAAAAAACAACTAGGACCAATCGACAGGGTAACGACTTCCGCAAGAAAAAGGACTCACGATAGAGTTAAAGGATTAGAAAGAAGAGCCAAGATAAGCCTAGATATGAATGTCGCCTCAACCAGCAAACTGGACCCTTTACATATTATGGAAGATGAGAGCATGGAAATTGATGATGACAGCGACGATATTGACTTTGTTCCGGATTTTGAGCTGAGAGAAAACCATCAGAACAGAATTATTTATGATAACTTAACAATAACAGCAGATAGATACCGTGTAAGTTACAGAGCTACTGCAGCTATAGTAAATGCAGTTTTGAAGGATATGGGAATATTAGACGAAACCAATATGTTGGATAGGAAAAAAGTGGAAAGAGAAAGAATACGTGTGGGTAAAAAGAACATAATCAAAGTGAAATCAGAGAACGCACAGATTAAAGGCATCGGATTTGATGGTAGAAAAGATCAAACTAAGACAAAGAAGGGAATGGAGTACGAAGAACATTATGTAATAGTCAAAGAACCTGGTGATGTTTACATGGATCATATAGCTCCAGATAACGGAACTGCTTGTTGTATTGCAGATGAAATAATAACTTTTATAGTTGATTCTAATAGCAAAGAATCCCTCAAAGCTTTGCTATGCGATGGCACCCCAGTGAACATTGGCAGGATTGGCGGAGTGCTAAAATTGATTGAATTATATCTGGACAGGCCGGTACAATGGCTGATTTGCCTTTTGCATGCAAACGAACTGCCCTTCAGGCTCGTATTTGAAGCAATTGATGGAAAACCTTCGGGACCAAACACCTTCAAAGGTTCTCTTGGAAATAAACTCCGAGAGGATTTGACCAAACTGGATATAGTTGATTATACCCCTGTAGAGGGCAACATTAAAGAAGTTTCGGCCGATATTGTTAAAAGTTTCAGCAGTGACCAAAATTATATGTATGAAATGTGCATTAGCATACAATCTGGACGCATCTCACAAGCGTTAGCCACCAGCTCCCCAGGTGCCCTCCATCATGCAAGATGGCTAACACGAGCAAACAGGATCCTGCGCTTATATGTCTCTACACGGAATCCAGACAAAAACATCCAAGACCTAGTAAATATTATAATGCTGGTTTACGCTCCAGTCTGGTTTTGGATAAAGTCTCATCTAAAGGCAAATGAGGGAGCATCTAATTTTTGGTATATCATGCACTTGCTTAAAGGATTCGATAAAAAGCATCGGATGATTATGGAGCGTGTCCTCAGAAATAACGCCTATTTTGCCCACCCAGAGAATATCTTACTCTCAATGATAACAGACACAAGAAGAGAAGTCAGAGAGCTGGCTCTTCAGCACATCATTCGAACAAGAACTAAGAGCACCAATGCGAGAAATTTTGAGCTGCCAAAAACACTTAACTTTGAAGCAGACGATTATCCTAACATGATCGACTGGGACAACGAAACCATCACCCCTCTACTTATTTTACAGAATTTGACAAATGATGATCTTCTTAAAGTTCGAAATGAACCACTTCAGCTTATTCCTTTTCCTTGTCACAGCCAGGGAGTAGATCATGCTGTAAATGTGGTAACAGAAGCATCACAAGATAGAATTGGTTACAAAAACAGACATAAATTTATTTTGAATGTAATGGAGTCGAGAAAAAAGCTACCTGTGTTCCAATGGAAAGGCCAGTGGTGTCAGTAATTTACGATTTTAAATTTCTTAAAGTGAATATTTTGGTTTTAATATGCTTCAATTAAATTTCTTAAGGTGAATATTTTGATTTTAGTATGCTTCAATTGATTCTTTAAGTAATATACGGAGAAAGATTTCTTATTATTATTATTATTATTATATATATATATATATATATATATATATATATATGTTAACCCCTCCGTCTATGGCCCTGGGTTGGTTCGGATCGACGGGGGTTCTAGTTACGGAGGCAAGCAACGGATATTTCTTCTGATACTTTTCTTCTATAATTTTCTAATTCTTTCTCTGATACTTTATAACTTATCGACTTTACTAAGTTCCTCTGACGATAGCCCAACTCGAGGGGGAAAATAAAAAGTTTCTCTTACTGTAAATTTACTTCTTAAAAATTTACAGTTATTGCTCTGAATTTACAGGGGTAGAGGTTCGACCTCTTTCGACCATAGCTCAGGCCGGAATCTAAAAATATTAAGGAGGCAAGGGGCCTCTGCCCCCCCCTCCCTGCAGCGAGGCTGCTAACCAGGGGAGTCTCTTAGCAGTGACCAAGGCAGAGTCTCGTAATGAAGTGTCCTTCATTTTACAAATACATGTATAAAATATGCCTGAATGTTGGGGGATGGCAGTTGGAGGTTAAGTTTCCCCCCTTTTAAACACGATCAGGTGTTTGAAAGTTTCCAAATAAAAATTTAAAAAAAATAAAATAAAAATAAAAACTAATCTTTTTTTTTTTTGCCACGTCTTCATTTCTGAAGGCGATATTATTTCACGACTGAGTACATTTTTGTTTGGGTTTATTACAATTATGATTTCGATTATGGATTACTTCCCATTCGCTTATGATTGTCCCTTACAGTTCTATTAAAGTACATTCTTACATTATATATAAAGTCATTACATTCAATTATAGTTTCATTGAAGTACATTACAAGTTATTATTAATTAAAGTATTAGTTAATTACAATTAAACAGTTACTATAGCTTTGTTTTGTTTTTACAGTGTTTCATATTAATAGACAATTAAGATGTTAGAAATATAATACAAAGTACATGGCACACATGATATAGATTTATATACATAATATGTTATAATATGTTTAACATGTTATAAATTTGGATCAGAGCGAAAGGGGATGTTTATCTTAGAAACGTTCGGTTCTGCTGATTCGCGAATTTGAGCATTTAACTACTGTAAGCCTAATGAATGCCTTGTGAGGGTTGAACGCACTTAAAAAAAAATAATAAAAAAAAATATATGTGGACGTATTTTACATGTACATAATCCAATAGGTTGTGTGCGTAATATAGAGACGCGTAAAATATGGACTGATAGGTTGATAGGTATCAGTAGACAATAGGTAGGAAACAACATAACTAATGATGTATAGAGAATGAAGTTTCTTTTTCTTTTTATTATTATTATTATTATTATTAAGGAATTTACCATACATTCAATACGGAAGATGTCCAAATACTAAACACTGATTCAGTGTTCAAGGTATGGAAAACGTGAAGAGAATTAAGTTACTTTATGACGTCATAGTTATTGAATTTTGTACGTATAATACAAATCATTATTAGGAAGATTTACAAGAACGAATTAGAGGCAAAGAGTTATATGCAATGTGTATGCATAATCTAGGGACGAGGGTGAGATGCAAGACAATCATAATTAATTAATAACTTCTATAACAAATAAAAATGGATACGACTAAACCATAGGTATGGTATATCGTAGGGTTTTGACACGATCAAAAATAGGAAGCCACAAGTAAAATTATTATCCAAACTCGCGTTAAGCGATTTTGGTTCTTATGTAAAAATGAATATTGATTATTCATTTCATTTTTACATTGCTCTCCCCTTTTAAAAAAATGATATTTATACAATAATCTAATAGGGTACCATTAATACAATACAAATGAGAAAATAACATCCTAACTACTACAAGTTAGATGACGAATTTTTCTTTACATTACAAATTTTTATACAGAACAAGTGAGTTCGGTGGTTGCGTACAATGGAGAGTAATCAAATCTTTAAATGACACTTGCTTATAAAATATAAAAAATTCAAAGATTAATACTTTAATTTATGTAAACAGAATAAAAGGATTAATACATTAATTTGGACAAACAATTAAGTTAGACAAAGAATGATATTGTTAATTTAAAAAAAAAAAATTCTGTGGAGAAAATTACATACATAATGAATAGTAGGTAAAAGGGAAAAATATAAATTATTTTCCAAAGTTACCCTGATCGTGCAGTCTATAACTAATTTTATTGACTATTGTAGGTAAAAATCGAATTACGTAATGGATGATGTATAGACCTGTGGTCTAGTGTGTATGTGTGTGTATTAGATACAAAGTGTGTATCTTATAAATTTGAGGGATAGATTAGCGGAGAGGATTCTTAAATTAACTGAATAAATGCCTGAGCAAAAATTTATATATAGTAAGCAAAAATGTTTAGGACTATATAAATAGCAGAGTTAGCACCTACACGCTATGAAATAGTTTGTGATATCGAATGATTTTAGAATAAGGTTTGTATATATAGTATATATAGTGTGCATACATGCGTGTGTATGTGTAGAGATTTGGAAGGTTTTTGAATTAACAAAGTTTAAAAATAATGTATAATAATTTAAGATGGGTTTAGGGTTATAAAATCTTTTGAGTCAATTATTGTTGTTGTTATTATTATTATCATAAAATCCTTTAAGTTCAAGGTAGTATTTAAGTATTTAATTAAATCAGTTACACGTATTAAGGTAATAAAAAGAAATGTACTTAGAGGACTTACAATTGATGAAAGTAAATCTCACGGTTTAAAAATTGAATTTTGAAGATGGAATTAAATTCGACTAGTAACATTCCTAGCTATATATGAACTATATAACCATTAACATTAACCAGAAGTATCGGTACGATAATTGAATTAAGAAAATTAAGAATACAAATTAACAATAGAAACCAATTTATGCATTTTAATGAGCTAAACATAATTTTATAATATTCTTAAAAATAAAAGTAAATCGAACCTTAGATGAGTTTCGGCCAAGAAAAAAAAGTTATTGAAATGGAAGGAAAGCATTTCGAACAATCTTTTTTTTAATAATTTCAGGTAAATTTTACATTAAAAATTATTTTCATATACAAAAAAAAATATTAAAAAGGTTTAATAAGTTTTGCATGTTAAGTAGAAAAATTATACTCTTTCGTTAAATGTTGATAGACTGAATTATTTGATATTTTAGTCTGAAAACTTGTTTGCATATGATAAATACATATGTTTTATTGTGTAGAAGTTTTATTAAAATTAAATGACAAAAAAGAATAAACACAACTGAAATTTAGGGTGTGCGGTCCTACGGGTAAATTTCCCGACCATACAGAGTAAGATAAATTAGGTACATGATCGATTAATTATTACACTATTTCTGTCATCATATAATCGCAATAATTATAAAACTCGTTACCAACATTTGTAAAACGGTTTTGGTTGCCAACAATAAAATATGTCATTTTACCTATATATTTTTATACGCAACAATGGCATGAAAAAGAAGACAAATCGGTCCATTTCCTTCTTACAACAAAACAAAGAAAGGTTAACTAAAGACGCAACCCGGTCAATTCAGGTTGAATTAAATTATCTTTACAAAAAAAAAAGGTTGAATTAAATTCTTAAATTACATTTTCTTAAATTAAATTCTCTTAACTTACAAAGAAAAAGTTGAATTCAATTGACTGCATTGAAATGACTTGGGACTTAAAAACTGTCTTCTTAAAAACTAACTGCTTCAAAACTAACTGCTTCAAAACTAACTTCTTCAAAACTAACTTCTTCAAAACTAACTTCTTCAAAACTAACTTCTTCAAAACTGGCTTCTTCAAAACTGGGGCGGTTGTCCCTCTTGGATGCAACCTATTGACTTGACCTCTTATCAAGTATTTCTATGAATCTCTGGGGCGGTTGTCCCTTTTGGCGCAACCTTCTGACTTGACCTCTTGTCAATTATTTCTATAAATCTCTGGGGGCGGTTGTCCATCTTGGCGCAACCTTCTGACTTGACCTCTTGTCAAGTATTTCTATAAATCTCTGGGGCGGTTGTCCATCTTGGCGCAACCTTCTGACTTGACCTCTTGTCAAGTATTTCTATAAATCTCTGGGGGCGGTTGTCCATCTTGGCGCAACCTTCTGACTTGACCTCTTGTCAAGTATTTCTATAAATCTCTGGGGGCGGTTGTCCATCTTGGCGCAACCTTCTGACTTGACCTCTTGTCAAGTATTTCTATAAATCTCTGGGGCGGTTGTCCATCTTGGCGCAACCTTCTGACTTGACCTCTTGTCAAGTATTTCTATAAATCTCTGGGGCGGTTGTCCCTTTTGGCGCAACCTTCCGAATTGACCTCTTGTCAAGTATTTCTATAAATCTCTGGGGGCGGTTGTCCATCTTGGCGCAACCTTCTGACTTGACCTCTTGTCAAGTATTTCTATAAATCTCTGGGGGCGGTTGTCCATCTTGACGCAACCTTCTGACTTGACCTCTTGTCAAGTATTTCTATAAATCTCTGGGGCGGTTGTCCATCTTGGCGCAACCTTCTGACTTGACCTCTTGTCAAGTATTTCTATAAATCTCTGGGGCGGTTGTCCCTTTTGGCGCAACCTTCCGACTTGACCTCTTATCAAGTATTTCTATAAATCTCTGGGGCGGTTGTCCCTTTTGGCGCAACCTTCTGACTTGACTTCTTATCAAGTATTTCTATAAATCTCTGGGGCGGTTGTCCCTTTTGGCGCAACCTTCTGACTTGACCTCTTATCAAGTATTTCTATAAATCTCTGGGGCGGTTGTCCCTTTTGGCGCAACCTTCTGACTTGACCTCTTGCCAAGTATTTCTATGTCTCTGGGGGCGGTTGTCCATCTTGGCGCAACCTTCTGACTTGACCTCTTGTCAAGTATTTCTATAAATCTCTGGGGCGGTTGTCCATCTTGGCGCAACCTTCTGACTTGACCTCTTGTCAAGTATTTCTATAAATCTCTGGGGCGGTTGTCCATCTTGGCGCAACCTTCTGACTTCAAAACTTATTTGCAACGAAAACTGACTTGCAACTTATTTGCAACGAAAACTGACTTGCAACTTATTTGCAACGAAAACTGACTTGCAACTTATTTGCAACGAAAACTGAATTGCAACTTATTTGCAACGAAAACTGACTTGCAACTTATTTGCAACGAAAACTGACTTGCAACTTATTTGCAACGAAAACTGACTTGCAACTTATTTGCAACGAAAACTGACTTGCAACTTATTTGCAACGAAACTGACTTGCAATTTATTTGCAACTAAAACTTACTTCAAAACTGACTTGCAACTTATTTGCAACTAAAACTGACTTCAAAACTGACTTGCAACTTCTTTGCAACTAAAACTGACTTGCAACTTCTTTGCAACTAAAACTGACTTCAAAACTTCTTTGCAACTTCTTTGCAACTAAAACTTACTTCAAAACTGACTTGCAACTTCTTTGCAACTAAAACTGACTTCAAATATCTCTCTAAATCTATAAACTCTCTATAAACACACTCTCTCTCTTAATTTGCAAGTCAATTCAATTCAGTAATTGAAAAAAATTTGCAAACAAAAATATAAAATGTAAACGACATTTCACTCTAATGTACACGAAGGTACGATACTATTATGTTTGATACATAAAATAAAATTATTCTATACTGAATATAACAGTGAAAATAACCGAAATTCTCTCACTGAAATTAATTCTCTCTGAAATAAACTTTCTGTTACAATAAACTTTCTGTTACAATAAACTTTCTGTTACAATAAACTTTCTGTTACAATAAACTCTCTCTGAAATTAACTCTCTCTGAAATTAACTCTCTCTGAAATTAACTCTCTCTGAAATTAACTCTCTCTGAAATTAACTCTCTCTGTTACAATTAACTCTCTGTTACACTAAGGAAAATGTATCACTAGTGTCTGAAGTGTTCACTGTGTTTCTTGTAAATTCTGACTTAATACTCATTATTAACTGTTAATAATACTGACTTTTCAAGTGTTTATAAATTACTTAAGAAAACAAAATGTACTTAACCAAATTTTCTATGGGGAAATCCTTAGAGACGTGTCCTGAAGACGTGTCTTGCTGGCCACTTGTTCTTGGATAAAAACTAGGCGTGGAGAACTTGGAGTCGTGACACACCGGTCAAGGGTGGATGTTACGAACTAGAAGTCGTGACACGCCGGTCAAATGGTTTTATCCTGATAAATCTTCTTTTATAAATCTTTTTTATAAATCTTCTTTTATAAATCTTCTTTTATAAATCTTCTTTTATAAATCTTCTTCTTATCCTGGTAAAGGGTCGCCAGCTGTTAACCCCTCCGTCTATGGCCCTGGGTTGGTTCGGATCGACGGGGGTTCTAGTTACGGAGGCAAGCAACGGATATTTCTTCTGATACTTTTCTTCTATAATTTTCTAATTCTTTCTCTGATACTTTATAACTTATCGACTTTACTAAGTTCCTCTGACGATAGCCCAACTCGAGGGGGAAAATAAAAAGTTTCTCTTACTGTAAATTTACTTCTTAAAAATTTACAGTTATTGCTCTGAATTTACAGGGGTAGAGGTTCGACCTCTTTCGACCATAGCTCAGGCCGGAATCTAAAAATATTAAGGAGGCAAGGGGCCTCTAATCTTCTTTTATATATACAGGGGTTAGACAAAATAATATGAACACCCGCCGATTTCACCGGTTATCTTTACGGACTGCTCAGACACAAAGTAAACAGTCAAATGACTGGCAAACCTATTTAAATGCGTAACAGAGAGTGTATACGTCATGTTATAACCCTCACGTTGTTTTTACAGATCTCAGTGAATTATGAATTAGCAGTTATGAAAGACCTGTCAGACTTCCAAAGAGGGCAAATTGTTGGAGCGCGGATGGCTGGTGCATCGGTGACGAAAACCGCTCAGATGTTCAATGTATCCAGAGGAACTGTCTCTATGGTCATGTCTGCATACCAAAACCATGGAAAGACAAGCACCGACAAATGCAATAGTGGACGCAAGAAGAAGCTGTGTGATCGAGACCGCCGGGTGCTAAAGCGCATTGTGACAAAGAACCATAAGACCACAGCTCCAAAAGTGACTGCAGAGCTTAACCAGCATCTTGCAAGCCCGGTATCGACCAGAACTGTACGTCGCGAGCTCCATGGAGCTGGATACCATGGGAGGGCTGCAATTGCCAAACCCTTCCTTTCGCACATCAACATTGAGCGGCGCAGAAAATGGTGTAATGACCATAAGAATTGGTCAATGGACCGGTGGAAGAATGTAGTCTACTCCGACGAATCCTCCTTTACGCTATTTCCATGTTCCGGTCGAGTTTACGTCTGGAGACAGCCTAAAGATGCTTATGACCCCGACTGCCTGACCCCAACCGTTAAGCATGGAGGCGGATCTGTGATGGTTTGGGCAGCAATATCGTGGAATACTCTTGGCCCAGCTGTAGTACTGCATGGTAGGGTTAACCAGGTCCATCGCATGGTCCAAACGCTGTTTCCCAATGGCGGCGCCGTCTTCCAGGATGATAATGCACCAATCCACACCGCTGGGGTCGTTAAAAACTGGTTTGAAGAGCATGTTAGTGAAGTAGAACCCTTGGATTGGCCTCCACAATCCCCGGATCTTAACATTATCGAGCATCTGTGGTGTCAGTTGGAGCAGCAGGTCAGAAGCCGATTCCCACCGCCGGCGTCTTTGGAGGAACTGGAGCAGGGTTTGCTCGAAGAATGGCTCAGGATTCCTCTAGCCACTGTCCAAAAGCTGTATGAATCAATTCCCCGACGCATTGCAGCTGTTATTGCCGCTAAAGGAGGACCAACTCCATATTAAGAATAAAAACCGCCATTTATCAAGGTGTTCATATTATTTTGTCCAACCCCTGTATATATATAATATATATATATATAAATAACTTACTTTAACTTTACTTATATCATCATTTACTTTAATCTTTGTCATTTATCAGGGTTTTTTTATTCAAAGAATTGGTTTAAATTTCACTTCAATTTAAAAAAGGGGGGGGGGGCATATGCAACGGGAAGAGGGGGGGCATATGCAACGGGCAGGGGGGGGCGCATAGCGGTGTAATTACAGTATGTTGTTTAGGGGCCCAAAGGAAACTCCGAGCAGTGTGTAGAATAAGAATACAAAATTTCGACCCCCCCCTACAGTATACCTCACCACCACCACCGCTATACCGGGAGGAGATTGTAGACACCAATCGGATCTTTTCCAAATGGACGACCCCAAGAAATTTAGCTGAAAATTTGTATACTAATAAATTTTTATATTCTAATAACGAAAATTACATTATTTTCCTGGAGAAATATGCGCAACATACGAAACAAAATTGCATTTATATGCGCACTGGTTTGCATAGCGCATGGCCGTTATCTAGTCTACACCGCTCATGCGCCTTGATACGAGGTTGCTGTGTGGCCCCTGGTTAATTGAATGCCCGGTTAGATCAGTTGAATGGTCGGTTAGGTCAACTGTACGCCCTTGACGATTGGTTAGGTTAAGTAGTGATATTTTCGTTAAAACTAACGAAAATATCATGACTTAACCTAACCAATCGTCAAGGGCGTACAGTTGACCTAACCGGGCATTCAACTGACCTAACTCGGCATTCAATTGACCTAACCGGGCATTCAGTTAACCAGGGGCAACTCGCAAGAGATAGATCACAGCACTGCATTATCATAGGCTCACACTACAACAATAATATTCAGACTAAACTAGGTCTAAGCAGGCAACAAATAAACATTAATAACAACAAAAAATTACTGTTTATGCGAGTTCTTATGGAGAAAAAGGTATGCAAATGAAGATTTATTTATTAAAATATTATTAAATATTGCAAATTTTAATAAATAAAGGATATTATCTGCGTTTTATTTTGTAAAACCCACTAGAAATCCACGCTTCTCAAACTAGGGGTCGCGTAAATATTATTGGGGGTCGCAGAAACATTTGAAAATATTATTTTTTTCATAAATATACAGTGTTAGTACATATTGCTTTTATGACATTGAATGAAGGGTCGCGAAAAAATTTGTCTGATCCAAAGGGGTCGCAAGTGAAAAAAGTTTGAGAAGCCCTGCACTAGATAACACTACATATTTAGATAACGGTCATGCCCCATGCAAACTAGTGCGTATATAAATGCAATTTTTTTGCGCGTATTTCTCCAGGAAAATAATGTCATTTTGGTTATTAGAATATAAAAGTTTATTAGTATACAAATTTTCAGCTAAATCCCGTGGGGTCATCCATTTGGAAAAGATCCCACCAATCGACCAGGGAAGTACTCTGGGGGGAACATTAGGCAGGAGACAGGGAGTGCTGGAACTCCCGTTTCTCCTGTCACTGTCCTCCTTAGCTGTTCTTTTTCTGTGTCTCAGCTACCTTATGATTATGAACAGTTCACCATGCTCTCAGACACACGCTTCTCCCTCTGTTCCTCACTACACATACATGCATTTTACCCAATCTTTTCAAAATTAAAAAAAAATTTATATAGTTTTTAACAGCCTTGGAGACATTGATTTCGACTCTCCTTTTCCTTCTATCGGGGGTGGGGACATTTTTGTGGCATTCGCCCTTTGCCTCTCCTTCCTGCATAAAGAAAAAAAACATGAAGTAGATCACTCCAGTAGCAAACGAGTACGTACCAACATGTGAAAACCATTTTTAACGCCTTTCGCAGGGCATATTTTGCCATTCCTATTTTACCGTAAACACTCAAATTCCATCTCGCAATCATTGTACTTCATCTAATAAGCTACTGCACAATATAACCAATTAATCATTCAATTCAGTCTCATTTAATCTATGTATTTCCATTCGCTACACAGTAGCCGTAAAGTGACTTAATTTCTTTTCTTGTTTTGTTTAATTAAAGGAAAATTCAACGAAGCTTTTCATCTCCTTCAATGACAATTATTAATTTGATCTAAAGATCTGATGACCTCGAGCCAACAAGCAATCACTTAAATAGCTTAATTAACATTTATTATACTGTCAACTGACCAGTATATATATGTAATAACATTTATTTTACTGTCAAGTGACCAGTAGGCCTATACTGTATATATATTTTAACAAACAAATTTTGTGGAGACATTTAATGATTAAACTGTGAAAAGTGTGAACGTCAAGTGTGAAAATAGGCCCTAATAGCCTAAACTGTTAAAACTTTACTATCCAGACCAGTGGTTTCTAAAGTGAAACAAAGTGAAATAAAACCTATAAGGGAACTTGCATCATAAACCCAAGTCTGGCCTTTGGATTGATTGCCAGTCTCACGAGGAACGTATCCAGAAGACACTGATTACGAACTTGACCTGACCACCTTGGCGAGAGAGTCTGCTGAGCATTGGAGAGGAGAGACCTGCGAACCGGTTGGCGCTTCTGGTAATTGGTGAGTCATGCCTAGGGGTTCCTCTTCTGGGGGCTCTCGGAGGGAGTCTGTTGTTGGGGGTCGCCAGTCATCTCGGGCTCCTGCCTCTCAAATTCCTGCCTCTTCTCTGTCTGATTCTATCTGTGGTACCTGTAATATTGCAGTTGGAAATGATGTAATTGGCTGTGATCGATGTGGTGCCTGGTTTCATGCGAGTTCAATGTGTTTGAGTCTGCCTGATCGGATTGTTGCAAATATTGTTGAGTTTGGAGGTAAGGGGATAGCCTTTGTATGTACTGAATGTAGATTGGCTGGTCCTGATGGAGGTGGTGTGAGCTCAGCTGCGTTCAATCAACTATTCCAAACGGTTAAGACCTTGTGTTATGCTGTTAAGACTTTATCAACCTAAGTGGAGGTTTTGGCCTCCAGAGGAGGGCCTGCTGGTTTCGCTGGCCTTCCTCGAGAGCGGGATGAGGTGGTGAGAGTTATGATCAGGGAGGAAGTGCGTGAAATGGAAGAGCAGAGAAAGAGGAAAGATTCTGTTGTAGTTAAGGGGGTTGGGGCTGGTGGAGTGGATGAAATCAAAACAAAGCTCCAACAGGTCGCACTCAGACTGCTCAAGCGTGTGTTATTTTTGATGAAATTAAGCCCATAGGTCAAAACGGTATGTACTGATGTAAAGTTCTGAGTGAGGTTGACAGGAGGGAGTTGTTGGGATGTGCCAAGGATCTGAAGAACCACCCTGACCTGAGGTCCATTTATTTGCATAGGATCTAATTTATAAACAGAGACAGGTCCTTAGGACTCGGCGAAATAATACTAACAGGCGAAATACTACTCCCCAGGGCATTCCCGGCACTGGCACCGGTTCTAATGGCCCTTTAAACTCGTTGCAGGCCCTTATCCTGGGCCTTGCTCCTCATATGATTTTACCCACCTTAGAATGGCCCAAGTTAATGTCAATAGTGTGGTCAGCAAAATAAATGTGATTAATAACTTTATTTTTTCAAACAGGTTGCATATACTAGCTATAACTGAGACTTGGCTTTTGCCTTCTGTTCCCGACTCTTTTGTATCTGTTTTTGGTTACAAGATTGTCAGGACTGATACCGGTAGCGGATTGCCGAAACATGGTGTTTGTTTTTATATTAAAAATAGTATTAAGTTTATTTCCATTGAAACTGCATGCGAAAATGTTCATGTGATCCATTTGATTGATTTTCAACTCTATGTAATCATTGTTTATCGCCCACCTTCTAACCTTCCAGAGGATAATTTCTTACTGGTAAATTTCTTGCCGGGTTTTGGTATTGGCAAGGAAGTCATAATTATGGGTGACTTCAACTTGCCTTCTGTAAACTGGTCTTCTCCTGATAGAGGCCACATCACTGCAAATTATATGCTTTTTATTGATTGTTTTGATATATTGGGGTTGACACAGTGGGTTGTTGATCCAACATTCATTGTGTCTGGGAACACCTTAGATCTTGTTCTGACCACGGAAGATGACCGTGTAGGTTCCGTTTCTGTGCTTCCCCCTTTTCCTCACTGTGGCCATTCACCTGTAATGTTTGATATTTCAGTTTGATATTTCAGTTTACAACCCAAGATGGCACTTCTCAACCCTGTAAATATGCTTGGCACTGGGGAAATTACCTTAGAATTTCACAACTTCTTTCAGTGATTGATTGGGATTATGAGTTTCGGTACCTTGGCGTGCAGGGGATGTTCTCCAGATTTCTTGACATTCTGTATCCACTAATTGATCAATTTATTCCCATATTTCAGAAAAAACTATCTCATGCCAGACTGGGCAGACCACCATTTGCGCTGGTGCGCAGGAGAAGTAGGGCCTGGCAAAACTACACAGGGACTTTTTTGAGGAATTTTTACTAGTGGGCCACTTTAAAAAAAAAAAGGGGACATATATCTAAAAAGGGCAGACACCAAATACTAATACTAATATACTAATAAAATACTAATCACTAAATAAAATACTAATCACTACCTTATCTTCGGTATCCACAGGTATTCACTATCTATATAAGCAGTAACAGTAAAGTGAAAACCAACACTAAACATCGAAAAAAGCGAAAACGTTGCCTCCAGTTCCTCTAAACGCACATAAACAATCCCTCTAACCGCCACAGTCAGTCACTCAGCTGATCGCTCCCATTTTCTTTTCAAGTGCATGGGAGACCTTGCTAGAATCAATATTTTTACTCCAAAGCTTAAAATTGACTAGTGGGCCAATAGAATGTGACTAGTTGGCCAAATACAAGGGCAGGTGGGCCATTTGGCCCACTAGTATATATGTTAAAAAAGCCCCTGAAACTACAAGGAACTTCGTGTCCTATATGGTAGACGGTCCCTTCAGGCAGTGTCAGCTCTGGTAAACTTTAACAATATAAATTTTGCTTACAGGAATTTCTTTTTGACAGCTCAGCAGGAATTCGAGGGTGCTTTGTTAGCTAGATTTAAAACGGACCCTAAACTACTACACTCGTATATTAGGAGTAAAACAGTTGGTCAACCAGGTGTTGGTCCTTTGAGATTGGATACTGGTCTAATTACAGGTGACCCTTTGGCTATGGCGGAGTCTTTTGCTGAAGCCTTCATTGGTGTTTATAATAATAATGATCCTCCAAATCCAGCCCCTCATCAAATTTTCAATGGTAATCTGGTCAATGTTGAGTTTTCAGTCCGGACTGTGCACTCTCTTTTGATAATCTGGATGGAAATTCAAGCATGGGGCTCGATGGCCTTCACCCTCAATTGTTGAAGTCTTGTGCTCAAACTCTCTCTTACCCTTTGTACCTAATTTTTAGGAAGAGCCTCGATACCTCGACTTTGCCGGACCTCTGGACTGAGGCAGCGGTGGTTCCAATATTCAAGAAGGGCTCAAGAGATGATCCACTGAACTACCGTCCCATCAGCCTGACACCGGTCTGTTGCAAGTCTTTGGAGCGTATCATAGTGAATCACCTATATGCTTACCTCGAAATTAACAATTTACTTTAAGAATACCAGTATGGATTTCGTTCTGGGAGGTCGGTGGAGGACCAGCTCTTGTTGACTTATAACGATGTAACTGCATGGTTGGAGTCTCAGTATGTGGTGGATCTTATATTGTTTGACTTCTCAAAGGCATTTGATGTTATTTGCCATTCTGTACTAATGGATAAGTTCAGACATTTGGGTATTGGAGGAGTGTTGCTGGAGTGGATTCACAACTTCTTGATCCACAGATCAATGTGTGTGTCTGTTTCTGGAGTCAGAAGTCGCTTCAGAGATTTCTTGAGTGGAGTCCCGCAGGGATCCGTTCTGGGTCCTATACTCTTTCTTATTTATGTAAATTGTGTACCTTCTAATGTATCTTCTCAATTTAAGATTTTTGCAGATGATCTGACGATATATCTCAAGATCAATCTTTCTACTCTAGCAGGGATGCTGAGGGATGTATCGACTCGTCAAAGGGACATTAATACCCTGTCTCAGACTGCTCAATCTTGGGGACTGTCTATAAACTCAAGTAAATGTGTGGTTCTTCGATTCCATCGGGGAGGATTTGGTTGGAGCAGGGGCGTACCTAAAGTATTTGGCACCGGGGGCGGATCCTTCCTTTGGCACCCCCCATAAATAATTTTAAAGTTTAAACACACAGAAAAATATATTATGTTTGCAAGTAGATTTTTAAACAGTACAGTACTGTCATAAGCAAATTGGAAATAAGAAAAATGCAGGACATTAAAAATTCAGTGAACAGGTAATACTGCATTTTATTTTATACAAAAAACAGGAAATCCAGTCTCAACGCTCAGCCTATTCTTCAAAGGTAAATAGAGAGGATTCACAGTCTCTGCTTTCGAGCCTTAATTTCTGCAAATTGATCAATGACCTCATCAAAATTCACCTTCTTTGCATATTCATGTTCAATTGAAAGTAAAGCCAGATTTGTCAATCTTGTCTGACTCATGGTCGAGCGAAAGAAATTTTTATCAATTTTAATTTGGAAAAACTTCTTTCACATGAAGCAATAGACACAGACAGTCAAAAAGAATCTCAAACACAGTGACAAGCTTGGCAAAGATTCACAAAAATCCCATTTCACAATCAACTCCAGAAATTGCAATGCTGTCCATTTCTTTGCCTCTTCAACGCTGATTTTGGCAGCTTCCAAATGCCTCCAAAGTCGTCCAATTTCCACACTGATATCTTCATCAGAGAATTCATCGAAAATCTGAGTCAAATTTGGAATATACTTCCGAAGTTCTTCTTCTGTTGCAACAACCAAAGTGTCTGGCTGAATAACAGCGAAGATTGACAGAATTTGATCCATTGTCTTAGAACAATCTCCAATTCTTGATGAAAGCGATCAAGACATTCAAACATAGCCCTTTTTACTTCCTCTGGCAAT
The DNA here is from genome assembly GCA_023014485.1 of Bathynomus jamesi. NCBI lineage: Eukaryota > Metazoa > Arthropoda > Malacostraca > Isopoda > Cirolanidae > Bathynomus > Bathynomus jamesi. The sequence goes on along the minus strand of JAJOZX010001516.1, from coordinate 409,238 downwards.
ATGAGACCAGCATCCTTTGCCATCTCTCCTGACATCCTTTTTCGGAGCTTTGCTCTCCCTCTTCTCTCCATAGAAATGTCCATTTCCTCACACTTTGTAGTTGCACAATTTCATTGCGCTGATCTTCAAGAAACAGTTTTAGAGCTTGGAGCTTCACAATGCACTTTTCAAGGCTGATTCCAACTGTTTGCAAATATTTTTGTGTGAGATTCATTTCTTCCAGGACTTCACACCAGAAAGAAAGGTAACTCAAAAAAGAGAAATCACATACAGCAGACAGCAAAATCTGAGCTGATCCTCTTATGTCCACATTTTCTTTGGGATCGCACAGTACTTCAAGGGTTGAGGTCAGCTTTTCAAAATTTGCCTTCACTGGTTTCACAGCGTCATAATGAGCACTCCATCTTGTCTGGGAAAGTCTTTTGACTGTCATGCCTACATTCTCCATCAGCACTTCCCATTGATGAGTTGAGACTGAAAAGAAGGAATAGACTCTCTCCAAGGTTCCAAAAAAAGTCACACATGAAGAAACGCTTCCAAATGAGTGCACTCCGCAAAGGTTCAGAGAATGATTTGCACAAGGCACAAACAAAGCCTTGAGATTAATCTCTCTGATCTTTGACTGAACACCACCATGAATCCCAGCCATAGTTGCAGCGTTGTCATATCCTTGACCACGGCACAGGTTTGTGTCCAGTCCATCTCTCTCCAGATGTCTCCAGATGTCTCCAGGTGAGCTCAGCAGCAGTCTTTCTGGCAATAGGGAAGAAGCCCAAGCATGATTCCTTTACTTCAACTTTGTCACATTCATTTTTAAATTTTTTTTCTTACTTTGGCGAATTTTTCATTTGGTTTGAAAACTTGTACTGGTATTTCAACTCTCCTGATGGCACCCCCCCTCCTGGCTGTCACCCGGGGCGGACCGCCCCCCTCGCACCCTCCTTAGTGCGCCACTGGATTGAAGCGAGTTGGGTCCTTATTCTCAGTATTACCTTGGTGATACCCCGATTCGATTTGCTGACTCACATGCTGATTTGGGAGTCATGGTGGATACCACCTTGCGCTTCCACCATCATGTGCGGGTCCTAGTGAACAAGGCAGGCGGACTTGCCTCTAATCTGTTGAGATCGAGTGTATGTAGGTCTCCCGAGTTCATGACGACCCTATATATGATTCATGTGAGGCCTCTTCTGGAGTTCTCATCTCGTGTGTGGTTCACGGGTGACTTGCAATTTCTCGAAGCAGTACAGCGTAGGTGGACCAAGTGCATAGTATAGATGGTATGGAAGACCTTCACTATGCCACTCGGCTTAGTAGACTGGGTGTATTCTCAGTAAGGGGGAGACTGTTGAGAGCTGACATGATAAAGTGTTGGAAGCTTTTTCATGGCGGCAATCAGATTCTTTTGGATGCCCTCCTTGTTCTTGCTCCGCAAGTAGGTACTCGGGGCCATGGTTTAAAACTCGCGCACATATTTTCTTCCATTAAGTGCAGGAGGCGTTTCTTTGGTATTAGGTGTGTGGAGCTGTGGAATTCTTTGCCTGAGAGTGGCTCCAAACTTTTTGAATTTGTATGAGTGCCGGTACTCGTGATCTTGTCTCTGCTGTTTTCCTAAATTCTGCTTAGGGTACACTTTCCAGTCTTTTCTATACTTTTTATTCTCTCACTTTGTCTAATATTGTTGACTGGCGTACCTGCAGATGTGGGCTCGCTCTGTTCCTCCGTTGAGTGTTCACTCTGGTAGTACCTACCTGTGTCAGAGAAACCAACCAGGTGAGTAACCAGGTGAATGTATTAAATTAAATGGAAAACAGTTGCTTAAAATCTATTTAAAATACATATAATTCAAAAACTATATATTTTATACTTAAAACTGCCTATACACAGACAGATAGAGATAGCAGTTTGATAAACAGATAGTGGGTCGTTTGGTAGAAAAAAATAAATAAAGGTTTACGTAAATAACCACGTTTTCTAAATATAAAATTACAGAAAATGTTCAAACTTTATGGATATCTAAAATAAATTATTTTTTCTGCTAATTTGGTAAAATGAGAGATAAGAAATTAATGTGCAAAGGAATACAAAGGACACCAAACAGTAACAGACTGGCTGGGCCATATGAGACTGTCTGCTTAAAGAGAAAGGCTAAAAGATGGGAGAAATTTAAAGACGAGTGAAAATTTTAAAGCAAAGCAAAGAAGGGAGGTTGAAAAAAGGGAGGAAAATTTAAAGAGAAGTGAAAATTTTAAAACAAAGAGGAGAGAATCCGAGTGGAAATTCTATAATACTTTCATACACTTACAAACAGGGGCGTACATAAAGTATTTGGCACCCGGGGCGGATCCTTCCTTTGGCACCCCCCATAAATAATTTTAAAATTTAAACACACAGAAAAATATATTATGTTTGCAAGTAGATTTTTAAACAGTACAATACTGTCATAAGCAAATTGGAAATAAGAAAAATGCAGGACATTAAAAATTCAGTGAACAGGTAACACTGCATTTTATTTTATACAAAAAACACAGGAAATCCAGTCTCAACGCTTAGCCTATTCTTCAAAGGTAAATAGAGAGGATTCACAGTCTCTGCTTTCGAGCCTTAATTTCTGCAAATTGATCAATGACCTCATCAAAATTCACCTTCTTTGCATATTCATGTTCAATTGAAAGTAAAGCCAGATTTGTCAATCTTGTCTGACTCATAGGGTGGCCATTTCCAAATTTCCAAAAAGGAGGAGACTGCGTATGTGGCCGTACATTAACATATATATATATAATATATATATAATATATATATATGATGAATAAAACCACGAAGGAAAGGAAACACAGAATGGTGCTCAAGCGCTTTCGTCTAATGACATCCTCAGGAACACTGAAGTACATAGAGTTACAGCCTATATATAGGTTACAGAAAAAAAAATATATATATATATATATGATGAATAAAACCACGAAGGAAAGGAAACAAAAAGGTGCTCAAGCGCTTTCGTCTAATGACATCCTCAGGAACACATGTAGTACATAAAAGGTTACGGCCTATATATAGGTTACAGAAAGAAAAAAAAATAATAATAAAAGAAAAATAAATAAATAAATAAATAACATACATACACACAAACATATATATATATATATATATATATATATATATATCTATATATATATATATATAAGCACACCGGACAAAAAATTAGTCACCCCTCTCAGAATGTACCTAATAACGTGTGACGGCGCCTCTGGCCTTGATAACCGCACGAATCCGGCGAGGCAGAGAGACTACGAGGTTGTGCATGTACTGAACATCGATTTGCTGCCACTCGTTCATCAGCCGGTCCCGAAGTTCCGCCAGAGTCCGTGGGTGTCTATTCCTGCGCTTCACTTTCTGTTTCCAGCCTGAACAACACCTTCGACGCATTCAGGATTAAAGGCTTCATTGGACCTGCGATGTACTCGTCGCCTCCCATCATTGGAGAACAAACAAAAACGGGACTCATCGGACCAAATTACACGTTTCCAATCTGCCGCAGTCCATTTTTGTGCCTCTGAGCCCATTTATAACGTGCCAATTTGTGACTTGCTGTTAACAGCGGCCTCTTCCGTGGTACCCTGCTCCAGATGTCCATCGCATGCAGTTCTCGTCGCAATGTCCGTTCGGAAATTGGTCGCTGGAGAACCTCATTGGTTTCTTGGAGCAATTGTTCTCTGGTTTGAAAACGATTTGCAGTTACTAGACGAGAAACATGGCGGCGGTCCTATTGTCGAGAATTGTTTTCCGGCCACAGTTACGCCGTCGATTTCAGTTGATTGCGAACTACACCACTCTTTGTAAACTCGCTGGACAGTACGCGTTGACACACCAACAAATTGGGCTACTTCAGACATTTTGTGTCCGTGGGCTCTGCCAAACACGATGGCTCCTTTTTGCCACTGAGTAACGTCTGCCTCACGACCCATTTTGCAGACTATATCCAACACACACTTTGTTCTTCACCACCTCACGAAACAGATCTGATCCTGTGTGCTACGTCACCGCTACTTGTCACTTACCAATGCTACATCAGCGCCCTCTGTGTGACCTTGAACTTCCTACTATCGGTGCTATTAGGGGTGACTAATTTTTTGTCCGGTGTGCTTATATATATATATATATATATATATACACACACACAATATAATATATATATATATATATATATTATATGCAATAAACGGAGAAGTAAAAATTAACAAAGAGGCATACAGATTTGTAAGGAAAAATATCGATTTTTAGCACAAGATCAAATGAATTATAAAAATACAAATTTATACTGGAAATCTGCCCGGGTTTTAACACTGCCTTTTATAGTCAAGTTTCGATATATATAAATAAAATGAAGATTAAAAGTTGATCAAGTGGCATACAAGTTTACCAAAGATTTAGCATCCTACCCTTTTATCTAAATCTGTTTTGAAGGAATTCAAAACAACAGGATCGAGTTGAAAAAGACCTTTGCTTATGTTGAAGTTATTTGAAAGTTGGATAATGGCAGACTCAAGAATATTTCTGTTAACAATGTTGCTAGAGTGAATAAACTGAAGCATTATTCCAATCAATACAGTGGGATAACTCTGACAAATGGACAAAAAGAGCACTGGACAACTGTCCTGTTCTAACGGAATATTGATGCTGTTTTATACGTGTGTGCAAATCCTTTCCCGTCTGACCTATGTAAAAGGAATCACATTGTTTACACCCAATTTTATAGATAATGCCTGAATTATTGGTAGGGCTATTTTTTACTATGATATTTTTCACAATATTGTTATATGAAAATACTACATTAATATCCAAAAGTTTAAGTACATTAGCAATGCCTAAAAAGCCCGGGAAAAATGGAAGTACTAAAATATTTTTTGACAAAGTACGAGTGTTATTATTGACACGATAGAAGTTCGTTTTGCCTTGTTGAGACAAGATTCCATAAACGCAGATGGATAACACAGATCACTTCCAATACCGTTGATTTTTTCCAATTCGGCATCGATGTATTCCGGACTGGCGATCCTAAGGGCGCGGAGAAACATTGATGAAAAAATGGCCTTCTTAGTGGGGGTGTCATGTCCCGAGTAAAAGTGTACGTAGGACAAATTGTTTGTTGTTTTCCGATAGATACTAAACTTAAAACCTGGGCTTTCCCTATGTACACGCACATCCAAAAATGGGATTGAATTGTCTTGTTCCACTTCTAAAGTAAACTTAATGGAGGGGACTTGATCATTTAACTGAAGGAGGAACTTATCCAGGTCACGATTCATGGGCCAGATACACAAAATATCGTCGACGTACCGCAACCAAGGGATGCCAACCCCCAGGATTCTCGGAATGTAAGTAATTTCGAAAAACTCCATATAAATATTGGAGAGGAGGGGCGATAAGGGGTTGCCCATGGCCATCCCAAACACTTGTTGATAATACTCGTTATTGAAAGTGAATTTACAGTCTTTGATGCAAAGCTTAATAAGTTCCAAACAATGTGTGAAGGTAGTGGCAGGTCATACTTATGTAATTCTTGGGAGAGAAAGTCAAGCATATCATCAATCGGCACTTTTGTAAACAATAAACAAACGTCAAAACTGATCAATCTATCGTTAGTTTCAGTACGTGCATTATTCAATTTTTCAGTAAGATCCATGGAATTTTTTACATGTGAATCAGAGTTCCGACAATGGGGGACAAGACTTTGACAAGCCATTTGGAGAGTTTATAAGTAATAGAGCCCACCGAGCTAATAATAGGGCGCATAGGGTTGCCAGGTTTGTGGGTTTTAATAAGACCGTAAAGGTAGGGCAGAGAAGGTGAAGTGGACATGAAAAGCGGAATTAAGTCCTTATGATCTTTGAGAATGCGTTTCAAGCCACTATTAAATGATTTGATGACGTCATCCTGCGGGTTCTTCTAAGTTTGCTGTATGTGGCGGGGTCCTGGAGAAGCTCGTTCATCTTTCCGATGTAGTCCACTTTGTCCATAATAACTATGGTGTTAGCCTTGTCTGCTTTAGTAATATGGAGCTCCCCATCTTTTTTTAATTGTGAGAGGCCATCGCGAAAACGTTTAGGAAAGTTATCTTCGTAATTACCATTCGCCGCACTATAAACGAGGCCTTTAACTATGTTAAACAAATACTGAGGGAGATTACACTGTTTTTCAAAACACGCGAGACTGTAACAAATTTGTAAAGCCGAAGGTTTTTTAACAATAAAAAAGGACATACCATATCCAAGGGCACTTTTTGCATCGTCACTAATGTTTTTCGAAGAAAGGTTCAAAACACACTTTGAGCTTGCTTTTTTACTCCACTGACTATTTCGAATGAGACTTTTAATTTTCGATCCAAAATGTTACGAAGTGAAGTAGTTCTCCGACGCAACTCGTTGTAAATTTCATCAAACAAAGGTTGGATCCACGGTTGGGGAATAACGGTTACAAAATTATGTTTGGCGATGTTTAAATTTTTGAAGGCGGACCACTCATTTTGTCTGGTGACTTCAATATGTTTCTTTAAAATTAATCTGCTGAAGTTGTTGAACGGATGGTCGTCAATTTGTCTGAGGCGAATCGGAAGCAGGGATTTGGGAAGAACTTGCTCCTCTAGACAATTAGTAAGAAACTTTCGTCGGATACGAATTGCATGCCCCTTCATTAATGTAGAAGAAAACACGGACACAAACGGAGACAAGAGAGGGAACAGCAAGCCGAAGGAACGCGTGGTGTTCATTATATGAAAATTATTTCACGAAAGTAACACGTGAAAAATATTTATGATGAATAAAACCACGAAGGAAAGGAAACACAAAAGGTGCTCAAGCGCTTTCGTCTAATGACATCCTCAGGAACACTGAAGTACATAAAAGGTTACGGCCTATATATAGTAGGTTACAGAAAGAAAAAAAAATAATAAAAGAAAAAATAAAAAATAAATAACATACATACACACATATATATATATATATATATATATATATATATATATATATATATATATATATCTACACACACACACACACACAATATATATATATATATATATATATATATATATATATATATACATATATGCAATAAACGGAGAAGTAAAAATTAACAAAGAGGCATACAGATTTGTAAGGAAAAATATCGATTTTTAGCACAAGATCAGATCACCAGACAAAATGAGTGGTCCGCCTTCAAAAATTTAAACATCGCCAAACATAATTTTGTAACCGTTATTCCCCAACCGTGGATCCAACCTTTGTTTGATGAAATTTACGAGTTGCGTCGGAGAACTACTTCACTTCGTAACATTTTGGATCGGAAAATTAAAAGTCTCATTCGAAATAGTCAGTGGAGTAAAAAAGCAAGCTCAAAGTGTGTTTTGAACCTTTCTTCGAAAAACATTAGTGACGATGCAAAAAGTGCCCTTGGATATGGTATGTCCTTTTTTATTGTTAAAAAACCTTCGGCTTTACAAATTTGTTACAGTCTCGCGTGTTTTGAAAAACAGTGTAATCTCCCTCAGTATTTGTTTAACATAGTTAAAGGCCTCGTTTATAGTGCGGCGAATGGTAATTACGAAGATAACTTTCCTAAACGTTTTCGCGATGGCCTCTCACAATTAAAAAAAAGATGGGGAGCTCCATATTACTAAAGCAGACAAGGCTAACACCATAGTTATTATGGACAAAGTGGACTACATCGGAAAGATGAACGAGCTTCTCCAGGACCCCGCCACATACAGCAAACTTAGGAAGAACCCGCAGGATGACGTCATCAAATCATTTAATAGTGGCTTGAAACGCATTCTCAAAGATCATAAGGACTTAATTCCGCTTTTCATGTCCACTTCACCTTCTCTGCCCTACCTTTACGGTCTTATTAAAACCCACAAACCTGGCAACCCTATGCGCCCTATTATTAGCTCGGTGGGCTCTATTACTTATAAACTCTCCAAATGGCTTGTCAAAGTCTTGTCCCCCATTGTCGGAACTATCTCTGATTCACATGTAAAAAATTCCATGGATCTTACTGAAAAATTGAATAATGCACGTACTGAAACTAACGATAGATTGATCAGTTTTGACGTTTGTTTATTGTTTACAAAAGTGCCGATTGATGATATGCTTGACTTTCTCTCCCAAGAATTACATAAGTATGACCTGCCACTACCTTCACACATTGTTCTGGAACTTATTAAGCTTTGCATCAAAGACTGTAAATTCACTTTCAATAACGAGTATTATCAACAAGTGTTTGGGATGGCCATGGGCAACCCCTTATCGCCCCTCCTCTCCAATATTATATGGAGTTTTTCGAAATTACTTACATTCCGAGAATCCTGGGGGTTGGCATCCCTTGGTTGCGGTACGTCGACGATATTTTGTGTATCTGGCCCATGAATCGTGACCTGGATAAGTTCCTCCTTCAGTTAAATGATCAAGTCCCCTCCATTAAGTTTACTTTAGAAGTGGAACAAGACAATTCAATCCCATTTTTGGATGGGCGTGTACATAGGGAAAGCCCAGGTTTTAAGTTTAGTATCTATCGGAAAACAACAAACAATTTGTCCTACGTACACTTTTACTCGGGACATGACACCCCCACTAAGAAGGTCATTTTTTCATCAATGTTTCTCCGCGCCCTTAGGATCGCCAGTCCGGAATACATCGATGCCGAATTGGAAAAAATCAACGGTATTGGAAGTGATCTGTGTTATCCATCTGCGTTTATGGAATCTTGTCTCAACAAGGCAAAACGAACTCTCTATCGTGTCAATAATAACACTCGTACTTTGTCAAAAAATATTTTAGTACTACCATTTTTCCAGGGCTTTTTAGGCATTGCTAATGTACTTAAACTTTTGGATATTAATGTAGTATTTTCATATAACAATATTGTGAAAAATATCACAGTAAAAAATAGCCCTACCAATAATTCAGGCATTATCTATAAAATTGGGTGTAAACAATGTGATTCCTTTTACATAGGTCAGACGGGAAAGGATTTGCACACACGTATAAAACAGCATCAATATTCCGTTAGAACAGGACAGTTGTCCAGTGCTTTTTGTCCATTTGTCAGAGTTATCCCACTGTATTGATTGGAATAATGCTTCAGTGTTATTTCACTCTAGCAACATTGTTAACAGAAATATTCTTGAGTCTGCCATTATCCAACTTTCAAATAACTTCAACAAAAGCAAAGGTCTTTTTCAACTCGATCCTGTTGTTTTGAATTCCTTCAAAACAGATTTAGATAAAAAGGGTAGGATGCTAAATCTTTGGTAAACTTGTATGCCACTTGATCAACTTTTAATCTTCATTTTATTTTATATATATCGAAACTTGACTATAAAAGGCAAAGTGTTAAAACCCGGGCAGTTATTTGCATATATATATATATATATATATATATATATGTGTGTGTGTGTGTGTGTGTGTATATATATATATATATATCTATATATATATATATATATATATATATATATATATGTTGTTGTATGTATGTTATTTATTATTTATTTATTTTTTTTTTTATTATTATTTTTTTTTCTTTCTGTAACCTATATATAGGCCGTAACCTTTTATGTACTTCAGTGTTCCTGAGGATGTCATTAGACGAAAGCGCTTGAGCACCTTTTTGTGTTTCCTTTCCTTCGTGTTTTATTCATCATAAATATTTTTCACGTGACGTGTTTACTTTCGTGAAATAATTTATATATATATATATATATATATATATATATATATATATATATATATATAATAACGGAGAAATAAAATTAAAATTAAAAATTAAAGGATTGTAGGAGGGCATACAAATTTGTAAGGAAAAACTATTTATTTTTAGCACAAGATCAAATGAATTGTTTCCAACCAATGTTATAAAAAAAAAAAACCATTTGATCTTGTGCTAAAAATCGGGTTTTTTTTTTTTTATCTATAACATTGGTTGGAAACAATTCATTTGATCTTGTCCTAAAAATCGATAGTTTTTCCCTACAAATTTGTATGCCCCTCCCACAATCCTTTAATTTTTAATTTTAATTTTATTTCTCCGTTTATTATATATATATAATACTTTTTTTTTCTGTAACCTATATATAGGCTGTAACTCTTTATGTACTTCAGTGTTCCTGAGGATGTCATTAGACGAAAGCGCTTGAGCACCATTCTGTTTCCTTTCCTTCGTGGTTTTATTCATCATAAATATTTTTCACGTGTTACTTTCGTGAAATAATTTTCATATATATATATATATATATATATATAACTGAAAGAAATGAATATTCATTTTTACTCCTTGGGTAGACTGACTGTCCGACTCGTAGTCATGAAATTGAAAACAAATGCGGCTTATCAGCAGTGTTGCCAACTACATATAATAAAAATACGTTAACGGTTATTATGGCCTTCAGTACCCGCTATTTTAAGTGTACCTGAGGTAATTTATATAATTCTTTTTAGCCAGACCCCAAAAAGGAGGACAAATTAACGTCCGGCTCAAGGTGGCTCCGGATGGAGGACAGAGTGCTCAAAAGGCGGACTGTTCGGCCTAAAGCCGGACGTCTGGCCACTCTACTGACTCATGGTCGAGCGAAAAAAAATTTTATCAATTTCAATTTGGAAAAACTTCTTTCACATGAAGCAATAGACACAGATAGTCAAAAAGAATCTCAAACACAGTGACAAGCTTGGCAAAGATTCACAAAAATCCCATTTCACAATAAACTCCAGAAACTGCTATGCTGTCCATTTCTTTGCCTCTTCAACGCTGATTTTGGCAGCTTCCAAATGCCTCCGAAGTCGTCCAATTTCCACACTGATATCTTCATCAGAGAATTCGTCGAAAATCTGAGTCAAATTTAGAATATACTTCCGAAGTTCTTCTTCTGTTGCAACAACCAAAGTGTTTGGCTGAATAACAGCGAAGATTGACAGAATTTGATCCATTGCCTTAGAACGAATCTCCAATTCTTGATGAAAGCGATCAAGACATTCAAACATAGCCCTTTTACTTCCTCTGGCAATGTAAGACCAGCATCCTTTGCCATCTCTCCTGGCATCCTTTTTCGGAGCTTTGCTCTCCCTCTTCTCTCCATAGAAATGCCCATTTCCTCACACTTTGTAGTTGCATAATGAATGACCCTCTCCACAATTTCATTTCAAGAAACAGTTTTATTGCTTGGAGCTTCACAGTGCACTTTTCAAGGCTGATTCCAACTGTTTGCAAATACTTTTGTGTGAGATTAATTTCTTCCAGGACTTCACACCAGAAAGAAAGGTAACTCAAAAAAGAGAAATCACATACAGCGGACAGCAAAATCTGAGCTGATCCTCTTGTGTCCACATTTTCTTTGGGATAGCACAGTACTTCAAGGGTTGAGGTCAGCTTTTCAAAATTTGCCTTCACTGGTTTCACAGCGTCATAATGAGCACTCCATCTTGTCTGGCTTAGTCTTTTGATTGTCATGCCTACATTCTCCATCAGCACTTCCATCGATGAGGTGAGACTGAAAAGAAGGAATAGACTCTCTCCAAGGTTCCAGAAAAAGTCACACATGAAGAAACGCTTCCAAATGAGTGCACTCCGCAAAGGTTCAGAGAATGATTTGCACAAGGCACAAACAAAGCCTTGAGATTAATCTCTCTGATCTTTGACTGAACACCACCATGAATCCCAACCATGGTTGCAGCGTTGTCATATCCTTGACCACGGCGCAGGTTTTTGTCCAGTCCATCTCTTTCCAGATGTCTCAGGATATCCCCTGTGAGCTCAGCAGCAGTCTTTCCGGCAATAGGGAAGAAGCCCAAGAATGATTCCTTTACTTCAACTTTGTCACATTCAATATGGACATATCTGATCACTTCACACATCTGATCAGTGTGGGACACATCTGGAGTGCTGTCAAAAAGAATCCCAAAATACTTTGCTTTCTTGATATCAGCCACTATTTTCTCTTTGACGTAATTCCCCAAAAGGCGAATGAACTCATTCTGAATCTTTGGAGATAAATACGAAACCACTCTCCTCCCAGATAGAATAGAATGCTTAATCCTTACAAAATGTTCTTTCAAAACTGGATCATAATTTGACAGCAACTCTACCAATTCCATGAAGTTTCCTTTGTTTGCTGATGACATGTCCTCTTTGTGACCACGAAAAGGAAGATTCTGGTGAGCCAGAAACAAGGTTACGTCCAAGAGGCGATGTAAAATATCCCTCCATTTCTTTCTCTCCTTGTCCATTGTTGCTTGATGAACTTTATCAATGGTTTTTTGAAGCTTCAACCCTGCTCCCAAGGTCTTCCATTTTCCCAGGCATGAGAGATGCTGCTCAGAAGCCTCATCGTCATACACCTTTGGGTTTAGCTTCCACCATGCTTGAAACCCAGTGACAAAGCTGGATGTTTCAATTCCTTTGTCATCAAGAGCAAACAGTCTGCAGCAAAAACAAAACAAACTTTCTTTTGATGGAGAGTAAACCATCCATGTTCTCAAAACTTTCTCGCCATTTGGCAGAGCCTTAGAGGACCATGCAGTGGTCAGCTGTCGACTCTTCCCTTTGGATTTCTTTCCTTGTCTTTGAACTGCACTGAAAGGTCCATCCCTATTTTGGAAGGGTTCACTTCCCCTCTTAATAAGATCAACTCTCAAGTCATTTGGAACCGGGATTGGCCAAGCAGCGACATCAGAATAAATTGAAAATCTATCCGTCTCCTCTTCTTCATCAGAGTCTTCCTCCTGTTGGTGTGGACTTCTGCTGGCGTCTCCTTCCTCTTCATCAGTTTCACTGCTTTTAGAAGATGAATTGTCATCCTCCAATCCTTGCTCTCTCTCATTTGAATCCTCTTGTGAAGATGCTTCTTGTATTTGCCCTTCAGATTCACCAGGCTGAATATCTTCAAGACTTTCTCCTGTTGCACTTGATGTTGAAGGCGTCATATACTTCAAAATTGATCCGGACATTGCCTGAGCTACCTCTTCTCTTGCCTTCTTCATTTTTCTTTGTTGGAATCCACTGGGTCGATTTCGCTTCATAGTGGATGTTTTCTGTAAAATTTTAAAATCAAAAGGTATAAAGCATGAACATGCATAACAAGCATGAACTATTATGACTTGAAATACATTAAATGAACAAATTGTCTGTGATTATTATTTTTTTTTTTCGGGGGGGGGGGGGGGGGGGGGGGGGGGGGGGGGGGGGGGGGGGGGGGGGGGGGGGGGGGGGGGGGGGGGGTTAAGTGCAAACACGACTCCTAAAAAAGCAGAAAACTATGAGCATTACTCACAAATAACTAGACCACTGACAAAATGAAAATTAACAGTATATCCAGTAAATAAAGAAGTAAAAAAAATTTATTACAACAGAAAAGCTTCAAATAAGTGGTTCTCAAACTTTTCCCAACCAGATACCCATTGAGTTATCAGATTATCAACCCAGACAAGCAGAGACAATTAAATTATCAATGCCAATGCATTAACACTAATTCAATATAATATCGTATAACGCTTGCTATTATAATTGATATCATTATTTAATAAGCAGTAAGCATTAACAACATATTAAATATACAATGATACTACACTGGACATTGTAAAATTGTTGAATTTGACTAAGCCAATAACCATTAGTACTAATTCAATATAGAATAGTACTGTAGTTGTTGATATAAATCTGAAACAGTGTTTACTATATTAAGCATGTAAGCATTAACACATCTTCATGCAATCACATCATCACCCTCTCTGTCTTAACATCACCATGTAGTTGCATTAAAAAAAATCATGCAGTCATATCACCACCACCATCGTAAGATCACCACATAGTCATCATAAAAAACTCACTCAGTCATACACATCATCGTTACTTCAGTAGTCATGGTTGTAGGAAAAAAGTCACGTCTAAAGTTTAGTGCAAAGTGTGACTCTCCTGTGTCTTTTTACTGATAACCAGTAGTCACAGGGACCACCATCCATAAACATGAGTTTCTATAACATCACGACGATGCATTTACCGGGTACTATAACATCACGACGATGCATTTATAAACACTTAAACATCACTATGATACCACATTGTCAAAAATTACTGGACACTGGTATAAGTACCATGATATTGTTATAAACACCAGCACTTTATGCTTTATCATAATTATTTAATGAAACATACCTCATGTATGTGGAGTCAGTGTCAAGTGAACAAGACTTGGAATGTCAGTTGCAGCCAGCTGGCTATGCTCAGCAAACTGATGACTAAAACGTCAACAAACGTTCGCCTTTCGATGTAATTTTTATCAAGTATTTAATTTTTCATTTGTAAATTTTGTGTTGCCAATAAAAATAAAAAATTATTTTATAGTGCAAATTAACATTAAGCTGTTGTAGTAGTTTGAACATTTTTAAATTTTTTTTCTTACTTTGGCAAATTTGAAAACTTGTACTGGTATTTCAACTCTCCCGATGGCATCCCCCTTAGTACGCCACTGCTTACAAATGCTTCTAACTGGGAGTTTAAGGCAAGTTAAGCATCTAGTCTCTTTTTAAAGGACTCGACCGAATTACTCTGGGCTAGTTGGCTGGAAATCCATTATACAAATTAATTATACGATTGAAAAAAAATTCTTATCTTCATTATAATTAAAATGTTTACCTACTAATTTGAAACCATTACCGCGAGTTCTATCTGCATTTCTGAAGGTGAAATATTTCTCGGCGTCGACGTTATCGAAGCCTTTAATCTTTTTAAACACCTAGATTAAATCTCTTCGAATACGCCTTTTCACAAGTGAAAATAAGTTTAAAGTTTCTAAACAGGCAGCGGATGATTTGTTTCTAACTCTAGAAATCATCCTTAGTCTGTCTATGTTCTGTTGTAAATATGGGGACTAGAACTGAATGCGGCATTCCAGGGAGAGGGGGCGTAGTAAGGAATTATATGATGTTAGCACTGTTTTCCCCGACGTAAATTCAAATGATCTACCAATAAATTCGAAGATTCTATTTGCTTTTCTGACCGCTGCGATACATTGCTTACACAGTTCAAAAGTGTCGGTAACAAAAATACTTAAATCTTTCTCTTCCGTAACCCTTTAGTGTCTTGTCTCGCATAGAATACTTTTCTTTAACATTGTTTCTACCGATATGCAAAGTTTTACATTATCTATATTAAAGTTCATTTGCCAATTTTTTGCCAACTCGAGTAATTCATTAATATCTTCTTGAAACTGCAAACGTTTTGCCGCTGGTTTTGTTCGTCCTCCTAGTTTGGTATCATCCGCAAATTTTGAAATTATACTCTTAATTCCTATGTCGATGCCATTGACATAAATAATAAAAAGAAATGGTTACAAAACTGATCCCTGAAGCACGCCGCTAGTTACACTTTTCCAGTTAGACACTTTGCATTGTTTACATCCACTCAGACAATTTTCAATCCATTTGAGAACATTACCATCAATTCCGTGAGAATGAAATTTAGCTAATAATTTTCTGTGGCACTTTATCAAACGTCTTTTGAAAATCGAAATATATCCTATATACTATTGAGCTAAAATGTGTCTGTGTCTGTGTGTCTGTCCGCTTTCTTCGGAACCGTGCACAGCCTAAACGGCATATCGGAAAATTCTGCAACCACCACCAACTGATAGCCCATGAGCTTCCGATGTGCTCTGTGAAGTTTCCCGGTCCTAGGTCACAATTACTGGTTCCGAAGGCCCCAGCATCGCGATAAAACTACAGGAAAGAACGCAGCCGTGAAAATCTTGAGCTTCACACATACTGTGACATATACTGCTACCCGCCCGGGGGTAGTGGGGGAGGGGGGGGGGGGGTTGGAGCGGGGGTAATGGGGGTAATGGCGTTTTTTTACTTTTTGTGTGGGGGAGGGGGTGGGGTAATTGGGGGAGTGGGGGTGGGGTAATGGGAGTAATGGCGTTTTTTACTTTTGTGTGTGGGGGTAATGGGGTAATGGGGGTAATGGCGTATATAGCAGTATATGTCACAGTGCTACCCGCCCGGAGGGCCAAGTTGTACAACGATCGCGAACGATAGCGAGCTACCGCTTGTAATATCTACTCTTTTACTCTCGTGATGTATATTTACATTATTATTAAAGAAATCGAACAGGGATCTTTTCGGTTTGACGGTCTGTAATATTTTTTAACATTACTTGTTTTGGTACTTGTGGGTTATCTGTCGCCACTTTTTAATATTTTTTTTATTTATTTATTTTTATATATTAAGAGAAGAGGATTCTTTATACTGTACGGCATTGACGATTGGTTAGGCTAAGTCGTGCTAGTTTGGTTAAATACCGTTTTATTTAACCAAACTAGCACGACTTAACCTAACCAATCGTCAATGCCGTACAGTATAAAGAATCCTCTTCTCTTAATATATAAAAATAAAAAAATAAAAAAATATAAAAAAGTGGCGACAGATAACCCACAAGTACCCTTGTTTTTTATTATCCAGTTTTAATCGAGGATTTCAAAAATAACATTCATGTTTTAGAGAAACAAATAGTGAGGCAGTTATACATTTTAGTTTAAAGAATATCATATACGCTTTAGGTTAAGTCATGATATTTTCGTTTGTTTTGACAGTAAACTAACGAAAATATCATGACTTAACCTACTCAATCGTCAAGGGCGTACAGTTGACTTAACCTGGCATTTTGTTAACCTTACTGGGCATTCAGTTAACCTAACCAGTTGGTTAAGTCTAGAATTTGACGGTCCCGTAGCCATGACTCGTTTTTTCCGCCGGCCTCAAACCAAAAAGATCCCAATACGGTTTAAAAATATATATTTTAAATTTGTTAAATTGCATATAACTGCCTCACTATTTGTTTCTCTAAAACATGAATGTTATTTTTGAAATCCTCGATTAAAACTGGACAATTAAAAACGAGTAATGTTAAAAATATTAGAGGCCGTCAAACCGAAAAGATCCGAATGCTGAAATTAAAAGCAGTTTAATGTTAAAAAGGAACGCGTATTTCAAATTTAAGGAAACAAATTATCTGACTGATGAAAATGCATATAAGTTATTGAAAAGGCGAAGCAAGAACTTATTAGAAAAAATAAGTGCAACTGTGAGCTGTATCTAGTGAACTAAATTAAATCGAATCGGAAGGAATTCTGTAATTATGTTAGGAATAAAAAAGTAGCTTCGCAGAATATTGGTTCACTCATTGACGAAAACAACAAACAAATTTACGATGACTTACAAATGACGAAAGTTTTAAATAAATTCTTTTCTTCCGTGTTTACTAACGAAAATATGAACAACATTCCCGTTCCCATAATCACGCTCAATGATGATCACTTAAAGATTCGTGATTTTACCATTAGTGAAAATGAAGGACTCTCGGTCATAGATAAAATTGTTGGTTTACGTCGTCGTCGTCGTTGGCCTAGGCAAGCTACGGCTTGGGACCGTAGCGCATCTATCCGGTATAGGTTAACCTGGATGATGTAGCCATAAGCACTGCCGCTAGTTAAGTGCCAACCAGTGATTATCTCACTAGCCGTATTGAGTCCGTTAGGCGAAACTACGACAGTACCAAAGGTGGAAAATATAACCTTTGGTTTTCTATTATTTATTTGTAAAATGGACATGGTATTAGATTAAAATAAATATTTGAATATAAATAATTAACTGACAATTGTGATATATAATTAATTATGTTTACATACAATAAAATAATATAGTATACATAAAATTAGTATTAATGTGGTTCACAATTGAATTATAATGGGGTAACTAATTTAAAATGAATTTATACTATTCCGAAATTCAAGACGGTAAAATTAACATTTATCTTGAAACTAAAATAAGAGTATTCACTACACACTCCCCCACCAGAGAGGAAGTTCAAAGAGTTCCGAACGACACAGATTTCCGCTGAACCTTTTTGGTAGCTACTTGTACCTCACTTAAGGTTGATTCCAAAAACGCAGGCTTAAGACGATCGATAGAAACCTTGTCGACCTTGGAACCGCGCTGGATGAGGAATGATTTGCGCGTACGTCGGAGAACTTCATAGGGTCCGTCATATGGACATTGGAGAGGCCGTTTTGGGACAGGTACACGAACGAAAACGTGGGTGCAAGACTGGAGGGCTGGGAAATAAAGATGTTCTGTTGGCTAGTCAATCGAGGGGGAACAGGCTGAAGGGACTGCATGTGAGAGGAAAGTGTTTGAGCGAATTCCGTAGGATCGCATGACTTATCCCCTGCAGTGAAGTAGCCACCTGGTAGCCGCAGTGTTGTTCCATAGACTAGTTCAGCCGCTGTAGTCTTCAGATCACTCTTAAATGCAGAGCGAATACCAAGCAAAACGAGTGGAAGCTTATCCATCCAATGGGAGTCTTCGTGACACATAAGGGATGACTTCAGCTGGCGATGGAAGCGTTCGACGAGGCCGTTAGCTTGCGGATGATACGCACAGGTATGCGCATGTACTGTACCCAACAAGCTGGTAAACTTCTTCCAAAGCGAAGACTCAAATTGGCGACCTTGGTCAGTGATGACTTTTGTCGGCAATCCAAATCTTGATACCCATCCATGAAGAAAGGCTCTTGCAACAGTGTCCGCTTGGATATCAGGAAGTGGGATGGCTTCAGGCCATCTGGAAAAGCGGTCGAGACAGGTGAGCAGATAACGTTGGCCTTGAATCACTGGAAGAGGGCCAACAATGTCTACATGAATTACCTCAAATCGCTGGGATGGGGGCGGAAATGCGTCAAAGGGGGACCTGGTGTGCCTTTGGACTTTGGCACGCTGGCAGGCAAGGCACGTTTTGGTCCAATGTTTGACATCCTTCCGCATCGAGGGCCAAACAAAGCGAGAGGTAACCAGGTGTTGCGAAGCACGGATACCAGGATGGGAGGGGTTATGAAGATCCGTGAAGACTGCTTGTCTGTGACATGGAGGGACATAAGGGCGAATAGCAGCTGTTGATACGTCGCAATAGAGGGGCACAGACAATCCTGGCATACTCATTTTCTTGAGGGAAAGTGAGTGAGTGGAGTCTTCTCTGAGCAGTTCTTGTAGTTCCGTATCCTTATCTTGATCCTGTGCAATAGCATTCCACAGTGTAGAGCTGAGGGTAACAGAAGTAATCTCTATCCTTGAAAGTGCATCCGCTGGAGTGTTCAAGACACCTTTGATGTGGCGGATATCTGTGGTAAATTGCGAGATATAATCGAGTTGCCTGATGACTCTGGGAGAGTGGTTACAGCTGTTTTTATTGAAGACAGTGACCAAAGGTTTGTGGTCGGTAAAAACACAAAACTCTCGGCCTTCAAGGAAATGTTGAAAATGCTTCACGTTTAAGTAAATAGCAAGAAGTTCACGTCCGAAAGTACTATAACGCGTTTGGGCTGGCTGCAGCTTTTTCGAGTAAAACGCGATGGGTGCTTGTTGACCGTTAATGGTTTGTTCCAACACTCCACCGATCGCAACATCTGATGCATCGACCGTCAGAGTTAGGGGGGCATCACTGATAGGAAATGACAGAGACAATGCACTATTGATAGCATTTTTGGCATTGTCGAACGCCTGTAAACTATCGCTACACCATACCAATTTTGTTACCTTGCGTTTGTGTGTGATCATAGCGTGTAGAGGAGCAAGAACACTGGCACAGTTTTTAATGAACTTGTGGTAATAATTTACCAAACCTAGAAACCGACGTAACTCACGCTGATTACTTGGCATAGGGTAATTTTTTATCACTTCACACTTGTCCTGAAGGGGGGTAATTCCGTGCTGCGAAATCGTGTGACCAAGAAATTCCAAGGTTGGCTGTGCAAACACACACTTAGATGCATTAATAGTAACACCGTATTGTTCTAAGCGTTGAAAGAGGAGTGAAAGATGTTCCTTATGTTCCTCTTCCGTTGAGCTGGCCACAAGCAAATCATCGATGTAGGCATAAACAAAGTCTAAGCCTCTGGTGACCTCATCTATAAACCTCTGAAAGGTTTGCGCAGCATTCCGTAGCCCGAACGGCATCTTCACAAATTCGAATAACCCAAATGGTGTACAAACTGCAGTCTTGGGAATATCCGAAGGCTCTACGGGAATGTGGTGGAAAGCCTTAACGAGATCTATTTTACTGAAGATAGATTTGCCGTGGAGAAGAGAAGTAAAGTCTTGGACATTTGGTACCGGATATCGGTCCGGGATGGTTGTCGAATTTAAAAACCGGTAATCCCCACATGGTCTCCAGTCTCCTGACTTCTTCTGGACCAGGTGTAGGGGAGAGGACCAACTGCTTTGGAAGGTCTTATTATCCCAAGATCTATCATAAGCTGGAATTCCGATTTGGCAGCTGTCAGTTTGTCCGGGGCAAGACGTCTGGGTTTTGCAAACACAGGGGGACCTTTTGTTGTAATGTGATGGGTAATGTGTGTGCTTAATGGTATCACCCATCTGCATAGGTTGAAGAATTCCTGGATATCGCTGGAAAAGGCACTGGTACATGGAATTAGGGGGAACGAGGGAAAGTGCAGAGTTCGAGGCGTCCGGAAGGGCAACCTGTTTGGCAAGAACAGAAAGCAGTGTGGCCTGGTCGCATAAGCGTCGCTTGTCAAGATCCACCAGGAGTTTGAAATGCTGGAGGAAGTCAGCGCCGATTATGGGATGCTGCACTTGAGCACAGATGAAAATCCACTTGAAGGATCGGTGAAGGCCCAAGTTTAGTTCACGCGACTGAGTACCGTACGTGGGTATGCGTGAACCGTTAGCAGCGTATAGAGGCGGAGATTCCGAGTGCGTATGACCAGATTTTTGAGGGAATACACTGACTGACGCTCCGGTATCAACCAAGAAATTGACACCAGAGTTCCTGTCCTTTATGAATAACAGGTTGGCAGTGCGAGTACTAGACGCCATTAGGACTCGCTGCTGGGGTTTTCCGACGAAAAATTGCAAGGGGAGATGCACTTCCTAGCCTTTTTTCCAAATTTCGAGTGGTAGAAGCAGATCTTCCCGGAACTCGAACGATGCCTCTTCGTAAATCTTGACCGAGAATGGCTTCTTTGTCGTTGATTTTGTAGCAGAGAACAAACGTGGTTGAGTTGTTGACTTAACTCTTCCACTTTCAACTCCAGTTCCGATTGTGTGTTCACGTTGTTGACCGGAGCTGTGTCAATCTCCACTACTTTGTCGGCAGTTTTTGCTAGTTTATCAACTGGAGTAGCAGGATCCATAGTGGCCAAGACACGCTGAGCTGATGGAGGAAGTTTCTGCAAGAACAACTGTCTAAAGATGTCCTTATCGAAGGTTTGTGCGCGTTCGCCTAGAGCGCACTGCATAGCCCTCAGCATTTGAGTGGGCTTACGGTCTCCAAGTTCTTCTTTTGAGATTAACTGATGTAGTTTCTCACGCTCGGAGACAGTGGTGCGGCACAGGATGGCAGACTTCAGATCGTTGTACGGGTCCTCACTCGTGGAAGGAGATACGATGACGTCACGGACTTCAGAGATGATGCTCGCTGGTAGAGAGGACAAAACATGATCGTATTTCGTCCTGCTAGTGGTGATCCTTCCCAAGTTGAATTGTGATTCCACTTGGTGGAACCAAATAAATGGATCACCCGGCCAGAAGACGGGGAGCTTTACGCTCAAGTGGGAGATGGCACCAGCGTCGTCAGGCATCTTCTCCTATGCTTGCTGACGTACAAGCAAGACGACAAGTTACCAACGAAGGAGTGGAGGTTGAGACGAGCGCAGGCACAGAGCGCACGGGCAGGGGTGAGGGGCAGAGGGCACGAGCGACATTACAGTCTGGTCCTAGTCGCTCGGGTGAAGGGGGTGATGGGCACGAACGACGTTACAGTCTAGTCCTAGTCGCTCGGGTGAAGGGGGTGGTGGGCACGAACGACGTTACAGTCTAGTCCTAGTCGCTCGGGTGAAGGGGGTGATGGGCACGAACGACATTACAGTCTAGTCCTAGTCGTTCGGGTAGAAGGGGTAATCCAGCTCCGGGGTCACCAATTGTTGGTTTACGTCGTCGTCGTCGTTGGCCTAGGCAAGCTACGGCTTGGGACCGTAGCGCATCTATCCGGTATAGGTTAACCTGGATGATGTAGCCATAAGCACTGCCGCTAGTTAAGTGCCAACCAGTGATTATCTCACTAGCCGTATTGAGTCCGTTAGGCGAAACTACGACAGTACCAAAGGTGGAAAATATAACCTTTGGTTTTCTATTATTTATTTGTAAAATGGACATGGTATTAGATTAAAATAAATATTTGAATATAAATAATAACTGACAATTGTGATATATAATTAATTATGTTTACATACAATAAAATAATATAGTATACATAAAATTAGTATTAATGTGGTTCACAATTGAATTATAATGGGGTAACTAATTTAAAATGAATTTATACTATTCCGAAATTCAAGACGGTAAAATTAACATTTATCTTGAAACTAAAATAAGAGTATTCACTACAAAATTAAGGATCTTTTCCGTTTGGGGCAAGCAGCGAATTTTAATGAAAATCGGTATACTTTTTTTTAATGTAGTTTTGGTCACTGATTTCAAACATGTGAGAGCACTTTAAATAATTAATGTTTTTAACGAAAATATCATGACTTAACCTAACCAGTCGTCAAGGGCGTAGAGTTCACCTAACCGGGCATTCAAATGACCTAACCGGGCATTCAATTGACCTAACTGGGCATTAATTCTTGATTTTTTTTCTGCTACTTTTACAGATCTGCCGGGATCCTTCAGAAAACGTATGCTTCGTTAGGGTAATTTAAAGATGCACTTTTTACCGTTTGACCGACGCTTTTGGTAACGAAAGAAGTGGATATTTTTATCAAAGAAACACACTTCCCACACTTAGAGCACTTTTTCTTAAACAGTATCTGTTTGTGACTCTGGCTAAATTTAACACAATCCTCTGTAACTAGTTTAAGCTAGTTAAAACGTATGTAGGACAAAAGCCCCCTACGACAAAAACCTCCCAGGACAAAAGCCCCCTAGGAAAAACGCCCCATAGGAAAAATAATAATAATAATTTTTTTAATCATTATTTTTATTCTTTATTATTTACAGTTTATGAACACTTCTCTGACATGTAAAATATTACATTTATTATATCATAAGCTGCAATAAGGAAGGCATTATAAGTATTATACAGTAGCACACATTAATGCTAATATTTACACAACCATAAAAAATTACATTATAAAAGGATCATCATGCCTTATCTTGGCAAAGTCAGCTTTATAAGTATTATACAGTAGTAGTAGCACACATTAACACTTGCATTATAAATTTATAGCTCACTATTTTACAGGAGCACAAAATTATGTACACAACCATAAAAATGAACATTATAAAAGGAACATCATACCATATCTAGGGAAAATCAAACAAATAAAGCACAATATTAAAAAGTTCATTAAGTGTTAAGGTTCATTTAAAGTTCATTTTACTTCCACCTAATGCTGTGACTTACACCATTCAGAAATTCCTCCAAGGTCTTCCTCTCATTCACATAGTCCAGACATAGGTTTTTCAGACGCTGTTGATGCTCCTTTGTGGCACGTTCCTAACCTAACCTAACCTAACCATTCAGGTAGACAAAACAGTGATCAACTAGAGTGAATCAACATAGACAAAGATTATAATATTTGTTTAGGATTACTTCATAGCACACGAACAATAATATAAAAAATGGAGGCTTTTGTCCTACTTTGCACTTTAACTGAGGGACTTTTGTCCAGGGGGCTTTTGTCCTAGGGGCTTTTGTCCAGGGGGCTTTTGTCCAGGGGGCTTTTGTCGGGACCCCATTTTAAACACCTATTTTCAAGGTAGATTAATAAGATTATCAGTTATTTTAACCTATTATATTTTACTACATAAATCACTGTTTTCATGAAAATTTGAAAATAGTATACAAAAGTAATGAAGAAAAACTTGAAAAAATAAAATTTTGCACAGACTCAATTTTGCCTTCATCTTTCGGTTTTATTTTTATCAAAAACATCTAGAGATTTTCACAACATTTGAATTTTTTCTCAAATATATTTCTAATTATATAATAGGTTTAGGTATACACACTACACACTAGTCAATGAAATGTAATATACTGTCTTATTAACCTACAATTAGTCTTTCCAATAATGTACTTGTTCATCCTCGAACAAAATTGGTTAAAGCTTGTGATATCCTGATGAGAACAAATGAGTTCGAAACCGGTCGGTGTCTAGTTTTTCATCGCTATTTGTGTGCTCAAATTATACATGTTTCATTCATTCTGTTTGAAGTCTAACCACTGATAGCAGAAACGAAATGAATTTTCGGCATCAAAATTATAATAGTGGTTATTTAAATATTTATCATTCACTAACTATGTGAATACATTACAATCTGTCACAACCACAATAGTTTATATAGCACACTTAAGGCAGTGGTTAACTTCTATGCCGTTGGCTCAAG
Source organism: Bathynomus jamesi (assembly GCA_023014485.1). Lineage (NCBI taxonomy): Eukaryota > Metazoa > Arthropoda > Malacostraca > Isopoda > Cirolanidae > Bathynomus > Bathynomus jamesi. Next base: position 384,739 of record JAJOZX010001516.1, on the reverse strand, counting down.
TGGTTAAAGATCATATTTCTATATTTTTGTCACGATTTTATTTAATACACTTCTTTTGATACATTTGCTATATTAGCATGTATGTATCAGTTTGTTTCTAATGTACCAGTTTTTATCAATAAATCAAATTTTAATTTAATTTTTTTTTATCAGAAATAATTATTATTATTATTACTATTATTACTACTATTATTAATACCCCTGTCTGTAGTTATGATACATGTCCAAACTTGCCTCCCGGCCGCGAATGTAAAAAACGCAAATGTCATGCTAAAAAAATTGCTCGCTCGGCCGATTTGGCGCCTCCCTAAAACCGGCGCCCAGGGCATGAGCCCCCCTCTTGCCACCCCCCTCACTACGCCACTGCCCACATGATTACTATTCTCTCTAATCCGATTCCTTGACTGACCTTTGACTTTGTACCATTCATCAGGCCTAACTTTACTTGGACCTGCATCCTTAGCACTATCACTGAATAGTACCACCACTCCTTCGTGATATTCTCCAAGAAAATCCCTACCTGTATTTAACCAGGATTCAGTAATTGCTACAACCTCAAATTTTTGGTTCATAGTTCATCAAATTTAAGTCTAAAACTTCGAGCGTTAATTACTGTAAAATACATTTATAAAATTTTGAGTACCGCAGTAGAATCTCGAGGTTCTTCGTAGAGCCAGTCGCTCACTGTAAAGAACATTTATGTTTAGGCTGGTCGCTTAAGTAGGGGTTTCAACGTTGTTCGCCTGAAAAGCCATCTACCAAGACGAGCTGCTCCCACGCCATTCAGTGAAGACCATCACGCAAAAACAAACCCATTTTATCATAAAAATGAATCCACAAATAGACGAATTTAACATGTTTCTCTTGGCAAAGAAACTGAAGAATATTATTAATTACGTAGCTCCGCGACGTAGCTCGTCGGATCATGCTATTTTAGGAAGAATTCCTGAAAAATTAACTTATTAGTCCTATCCTTTAGAGTCCGCATCAGCCTCTTGTATTTCTCTATTAGTTCCTCTGACCTGGAACTCTTAACATCGCCAGTCCTAACGTGCAACATAAAGGATAAAAATCGTATTTTCATCAGCATCCTTACCAAACTCGTCAATGGAGTCCGTGATGTCGTCAACACGAGCTCTATGAGAGCAGTACCTCCTTCTTCGAGTTGGGGTCCTGCTGCAGGACTCCTGTAATTGCCCTCGAATAATGGAATCGCCAACTGGCCTAATCTCTTGAGTGTCATTCTACTCTGGCTCTAAAATGGAAAATCTATTAGTTGTAACTACTCTTAAGCAAGGTTTATACTGTCTATTTGCTCATCTTACACTAACATGTTATCATTTTTATCTTTCATATTACCAATCCCATTAAAATCACTCTATACACATTCTCAGTGCTCCCAACCACATGACTTAATACATTCCAGAAATCATCCTTCTCTTCTACACATCTATCATCATCTATGATGAACGTACCATAGTCAGTGGGACTTTCATTCAATTAAAACAAACATATATTACCACCACATTTACAGTACACTCCCTCAAATGTTCATGGCACTCATCTTTCATTGGCAAAGCAACACCCCTCTTTCTTATTTCTTCTCGCCCTAACCCGATTTCACACTTTCCTTTCGATCCTACATCATCATTCCCTTTCAGTTTCGTTCCCCACACATCAGGCAAATAAAAACGTCCATCCCCCGCAAATCTTGGCCACTTGCACCTTCTTTGCATCCTCATTTATACTTCTAACATTCCACACTGCCACACGTGCCCGTAAAATCTTCCGAAGGCAGCGTTGGCGTGGGTGCGCTGCCCAAGTTCGAGATACAGTGCATCGCTCATGGAAGAACACTTTTCCAGACTATAGTCTAATCTTCAATCGTTACGTACAAAGAGGCTGAGGATATAACCCCATCCCAGGGTCCTGGTACACTTGCCTCTTACGACACGCATGAAGAAGACGAGGGATCAACTATTAGCCCTCGGATCCTATGGGATCAAATTAATTTAACTCCATCTTCCTGAATTTTTTCTTCTTTCCAGTTTTAAAAAAATCAGTTTATATATATATATATATATATATATATATATATATATATATAGTTGAGCCCAGTAAAGCCTAAAGCTTAAGGGCCAAATAAAATAAAAAAATAGTCCAGCTTCACAATTATTTGTCATTGTAAATTGTAAAACCAGTGTATTTATTTTATTATTAATAAAGGTTATTCAATTCAATCAAATCAATTATATATATATATATATATATATATATATATATATATATATATATATATATATATATATAGACGGATTAATTTCTTCACTTAATGAGGCAACAGTGGGATGTTGTATAGATAACAGAAGGAAAAATAACTTAGTTTATGCCGATGATATGGTGTTAATAAGTCCCTCTATTAAAGGTCTGGATCGGCTACTGAAAGTCTGCGAAGTGTATTCGCAGAAACATGATATTCTTTTTAATGTTACAAAAACTAAGGTTATGCAATTCGATCCTAAAAGCTGTAATCAGCCAGCTGATATAAGGTTTAAAATGAATGGTGAAATCATTGAGGAAGTACAAGAGTTTATTTGGGTCAAACTATTACCAGCTCCTTGAGTGATGACTCGGATATAAGAAATCAATCTCGAAGCCTGTGTGCTAAAGCGAATATGACCATAAGAAACTTTCGATTCTGTACAAGTGAAGCTAAAGACACTCTCTTTCGTACTTTCTGCAGTAATATATACGGACAGCAACTGTGAGTGAATTATAAAAAAGATTCTGGCAGAACTCTAAATTTGCTGGACAACGGGTCTTTTAGACTCTTACATAAATTACCCCCGAGATGCTCAGCTTCGCAAATGTTTGCTACCCGCAATGTCCCGAGCTTCCCGGAGGTAACAAGACGTGCTCAATACAGTCTAATGCAGGGGTGGGGAACCTGCGGCCTTTTGGGGTACTAGTTGCGGCCTTCTGCCTGTTTGACATTCAGAATTCATACCGTACGATAATGGACAGCAACTGATACCCCTTTAGGGCTTTAGGCTATTTCATTAGATCATGGTTTCAGCTTCACTGCTTCTTACACATACAAGCCTTCTTTATGGCTTGAACAATAGGAAATATGGCAACGCTGCCAGTTGAAACTGGCAGCGTTGCCTTACGGCTTACGCCCTTACCTATCAACGATCAACTCGACTGGCTGACTGGATGACAGTTACTGACGATTCTCCGATAGTGACACGCACGCTTGTTTCCTTTAAAACTGTAAATCTTTGATCAACTCGTGTACCATTTTTATTTATAAATCTTCTGGTACCCCAATCATGTCAAAAACTGTGAAAATAAAATTAAAGGAAGAGAACAGAGTATTCCATGAAGAATTGGAATTGCAGTATTTCATAGTTGCTGAAAAAGATAAAATGATGTGTTTGCTCTGCAACGCCATAATTGCAACAGTGAAGAAACACAATGCATATCAGCATTATGCAACTCATAAGAACCACAAGTATGCTATATTGGAAGGAGAACCCCGAAAGTCTGCACTTACGAAGATGAAACTTCAAAAGCAGCAACAACAGCAAGTATTTAAAACGATGTCAGGCCTAGGGACTGAAATCACTGAAGCAACTTATAAAGTAGCATATATACTTGGAAAAAGAGGTAAGCCATATAGTGATGTGGAAATCATAAAAGAATGCATTGTTGAAGTTGTAGCCTCTTTAGATCCAGACAAAGTTAACAAATACAAACAACTACCTCTTTCAAGAAGGACCATAACTGATCGGCAACATGAATTAGCCCTCAATGTAACTGAACAACTTCATACAATATGCCAAAGCGAAAATACTTATTATTCGATTGCCTTGGATGAGTCCACTGATATTACTGACTCAGCGCAAGTGTCATTTTTTATTCGTGTTATAACTGCAGATTTTCAATGCTACGAGGAGTTACTGGCTTTGGGTACCATTACGGGGAAGACACGTGGAATTGACGTCTTGTCTCTCTTCAAAGAAAAATGCCGTGAAGCGAAACTGAATTTATGTAATTTAATAAGTGTATGCACAGATGGTGCACCTTCCATGAGAGGAAAATGTGCAGGATTTGTTGTGCTACTACAAAAAGTACTGCCAAATCCAGATAGCTTGATTTCCTTTCACTGTATTTTGCATCAACAGAATCTCTGTGCCAAATCTACTGTTTTAAGTGACACATTAAGTAAAGTTATACGTATTGTGAACTACATTAGAGCAAATGCATCACGACATCGCCAGTTTCGCAATATGCTTATGCTTGATGATGAAACATTCACTGTGGATCTTCCGTATCATTCTAAAGTGCGCTGGTTGTCACAAGGGCAAGTCTTTGAAAAACTTTTGTCTTTGCGAAAACAAATCACAAGATTTTTTGAGGAACTCAATGAACCATGTGAATTGTCAAAAAAGGATTTCTGCAGAAATGTTGCATTTTTGTATGACGTAATGTCAAAGCAAAATTACCTGAATATTTCTTTGCAAGGTAAAACTAAATCCATATTTGAAATGTGGCAAAAAATCCAGGCTTTTCGGAGGAAGTTGCGCTTTTTCAAAACTATCCTTACCCGATCGGAACTTTCAGCTGAACACTTCCTGAACTGGCAAAGGTAATTGATGAAGAAGATACAAGCAAATCATTAAGGGAATGCGATGTGAAAGAATATACAGCTGTCCTAGACTCCTGATTGAAGAATACGATGAAAGATTTGAAGATTTTGAGAAACTTGACTTCACACTGAAACTAGCTTTCGAACCACACCTGGTTGATGTCTCCAAAGCACCTGAAGATTTACAGATGGAGTTGATTGAGCTATTAGAAGATAATATCCTTGTCTCTATTTGATACTAAGAAGGATCCTGTTGAAATATGGAAAAGTGTCGTTGAATACCCACGTCTGCGCCAACATGCTCGTCGAATGTTGTCTTGTTTCGGCACAACCTACTGTTGTGAATCAACGTTTTCATATGTGACTCAAATCAAAACGCGCTTGAGATCTCAGATGACGAATATTCACCTGGAGGACGAACTAAAACTACGGTCAACGATGTTGGAACCAAATGTACGACTCCCGTCCCGCAATAAGCAGTCACAAAAAAGTCATTAAATGGTTTATCACTTTTTCACTTAATATCATATTAACATCATTTCACTTAATATCATTTTTCACTTAATATCATATTAATATCATTTCACTTAATATCATTTTTCACTTAATATTAGTTCTATTGTCAATTATTCCCCCCAAAAATAAATGTGCACTTGCTGAATTTTTTTATTTATTATAAAAGCCCTCACGTATTATCAAGTTTGATTTAAAATTAGTAAATATGTAGATTGTAGACTAAAATATGACATTTTGTTGTACTGTATATGTTAAATTCTCAGCATGCGGCCTAATAGGGTCTTGGTTAAATGAAATGCGGCCTTCCAATGAAAAAAGGTTCCCCACCCCTGGTCTAATGCAAAGAATTAAAAAATCAACCAACCCGATTATCCAAGCTATCCATGAGTCCTGCCATTTATTCTCTAAGCTATGGACTTTTTGGCACGAAAACGTCTGTCTGTAGCTCCACTTAACTTCGACATTACAGTATTATTTCTAATCAATTGTATATATTTCTATTCTTAGTATATGAACTGTCATTGTATTAATAATATTTGTCATATGGACAATAAACCAATAAACCTTTTCATTTTCATTTCATTTCATATATATATATATATATATATATATATATATATATATATATATATATATATGGGATACACTGGACACTGCGTAATTTAAATAGCTGTTCGTTGTGCAGATTTTACAGACGCCTTATGAAAGTCGACAGAGCTCAGGAAATTAACTGGTTTTTATCGAAAATAATATTAATATCTCTCTACTGCATTTTATTTGGAGGAACATGCCCGACAAAAGTCTTTCCCATTCTCTTCTACAGAAGAAAAAATAGAATATTTCAGCACTGCGTGACTGTCTGAGACACGTCTATTTTTAAATTGCAAAAGAAGAAGAAAACCGCGTTTCTTCTTTATTTCAGACTCAAAAAATGCATAAAGCATACGAGTGGTCCATTTTATGTTTAAGTAAAAATGAACGCGCATAACACTGTATTTTTATTTGTCATAAAATGTATATTCATTGCTAACGTATACCACACTCATATGGAGAGTTACGCTATTTTCAAAAATGCTTCTCTCTCTCTCTCTCTCATATATATATATATATATATATATATATATATGTAAAGAACGACGCTTGTGTAGAAGAACGTTCCGCACAAGATAAGGAGGAAGAACGAACAAATGAAAAATGAGGTAACCACCCGGGATCTTCCGATTGCCGGTCAGATATGCTATCCACTACACCATGGGCTTCGATTAATCAGAAGTCGTAATTCTCCTACATACGAGCAGAAACCAATGCCCTGAGGGGGCACCTTCGCATGCCGTACCTATATATACATTTTAACTGCAAACAACACACAGTATAATTAATGTAAAATCGGAAGATCCCGGGTTCGATTCCCGGGTGGTTACCTAATTTTTCATTTGTTCGTTCTCCCTCCTCATCTTGTGCGGAACGTTCTTCTACACAAGCGTCGTTCTTTACATTAATTATACTGTGTGTTGTTTGCAGTTAAAATGTGTATATATATATATATAATATATATATATATATATCATATTTGTGTTCAAAATTAGCAACTTTTATAGCTTTTATGAAAATGCATATTTTTCTGCGAACCTTTTCCGCAGCTATGCGTTATAGAAACCTATGTAAGAAAATAGTTTAATTTACGAAGGAGCTAAGTAATCTTCCTTGTGGTAAACATTTACAGACTGTTAAAATGTCATCTTTTGTAAGGGAAGATGCTGTAATACCGGATACCAAATTTATCGGAATCATTTTTCGTTTCCTCATTTAACAGACTTTTGGTGCTGTTATACATACCTTTAGACTCAGGCAGGGTTTCTTAACCTTTTCATGCACCTTAACTTTTCATGCACATTAAACATTCATTGCTACGTTTGATAAAATAAATTGCTTTTTATGAGGCAGGAGGGGTCAAGGACTTCACTATAGTGCTCGCGATCAAAGTTTTAGGTGATGGTGGAGAGTACTGTACACAACTTAAAGAGCACTTTGGTGCTCGCGAGCACCAGGTTAAGAATCCCTGCCTGAGTTTAGAGTGAGAGAGAAATGAATTACGCAATAAATTTGTTAAAGATAATGATCAGAATTGAAGCTGTAATGCGACAAATGTTAGGATCAACTACAATTAAGAAGAGTTGGTCTTTCCCAGTAATTTAGTTCTTTGCAGCCATTAATCTGAGTTGTGAAATTTCTTTGAATTTCTTCTGGTTTATTAATTTCTTTTTTGTATGGAGGTTATCAAGAATGAGCAGTATTCAAATTTTGGCATGATCAGTATTTTGAGCAAGGGAATCATTACTTCCTTGACCCTTCTTTTAAATTAGGTTCTCAGTATCTGTCCCGTAATTCTTTTTATTTTGTTTATTACATTACATTACATTTCATTTGGAAGACGTGAAGCCACTGGGGCCTATCAAGGTTATCAAAGTCATAAGCTATATTTTATAATAATAAAAGAATTGTCGCTCTCTTATTTTGTGTGTCAAATTTTGTATCGTCGGTCATTATAACTCGTAAATCTTGTTTTTCTCTGAATTTCCTGTCTATTTGGGACATAATATTCTCTCTGTTTAAGTTCCTCTTTTCTTCCAAATTTTAAGAGCTAAAATTTGTGAGTGTTAAATTTCGTATTATCGTTTGACTCTGTATAGTCTGTTTGTGTCCGTTTGTAAGCTGCCACATTTTCTGCATTTTTTTCTGCTGATTTTTGTAACATCAGGAAAGGATGTTACTGTACTGGTGTTTGTTACTGCGTTGCCTTTAATATACAGAAGGATACCAAAAGTAAATAGACACCACGATGATTGTCTTCAAGAACAAATGGCAAAGCTCGTCTCTATTTATGTTTCTCAACCCTCTGTATATATATATATATATATATATATACATGATACACACAGACCGTGCATGGAACAAGGAACTCTTCTGGGAAAATTAAATCCACTATAGTCCGAATAAGTAATGGTAAATAACAAACACTACAGCTTTTTCTTTTTCATGATGTTAGCCCGACGTGGGCAACGGGTCACTCGCAAAGAGGCCCCAAAAATATAGCTTTCCTCACCAGCTATCTGCAAAGCAGATAGGATCCAGCTTTGGGACAGAATCTAGAATCGGAATGGGCAGGATCAAGGATCCTATCTGCTTTGCAGAAACTGGTGAGCGAAGCTATATTTTTGGGGCCTCTTTGCGAGTGACCGTTGCCCACGTCGGGCTAACATCATGAAAAAGAAAAAGCTATAGTGTTTGTTATTTACCATTACTTACTCGGACTATAGTGGATTTAATTTTCCCGGAAGAGTTCCTTGTTCCATGCACGGTCTGTGTGTATCATGAAAAAACCTCAAGAGACCATTCTGAGTTTATTATCATATATATATATATATATATATATATATATATATATAATATATATGCTCTTTCTGGCATCTAACCAAGAACCTCTCCAACAACTTTACTTCTTCCTCTTTCCCTCCTCTTTTCCATTCCGACGGCTCAGTTGCCGTCTCTTCTCCCGATAAAGCTGAACTCTTCACTCAAACTTTCGCCTCCAGTTCAACCCTGGACGATTCCAGTGCTGTTCCACCATCTCCTCCTCCCTCTGACTTAATTATATCTGAACTTAGAATCTCTTCCAAAGATATTTCTTCTGTCCTATCTGGACTCAACTCTAGAAAGGGGTACGGTCCTAATGGTGTCCCTTACAACAGGAGGGACACCATTAGGACCGTACCCCTCCTGTTGTTTTCAAGAACTGTGCTTCTGTGCTGACACCCTGCCTAGGCAAACTCTTCTGTCTTTGTCTCTCATCTAGTACTTTTCCTTCCTGCTGGAAGTTCGCTTTCATTCAGCCTGTCCCAAAGAAGGGTGACCACTCTCAACCCTCAAACTATCATCCAATTCCTTTGATTTCTTGACTTTTTAAAGTTTTTGAATCTATCCTTAATAGGAATATTCTTAAACACCTCTCTTCTCACAATCTCCTTTCAGATCGTCAGTATGGGTTCCGCAAGGGACGCTCTGTTGGCGATCTTCTTGCATATTTCTGACTCTTGGTCATCCTGCCTTTGGGATCTCGGTGAAACTTTTGCTATTGCACTAGACATATCAAACGCTTTTGATAGAGTCTGGCATAAATCTTCAATTTCCAAACTGCCCTCCTTCGGTTTCTATCCTTCTAGCTGTGTCTTCATCTCTAATTTCCTTTCTTGCTGATCGATAGCTGTGGTTGTAGATGGCCACTGTTCTTCTACTAAAGCTATTAATACTGGTAGTTTTCAAAGACCTAGCTGGCATTGGTCCTTGGCCCCTCCTTCCTGCATATATATATATATATATATATAATATATATATATGATACACTGAGTTCATTCCCATATATATGTATGATACACTGAGTTCATTCCCATATATATATATATATTAGTGATGTAGCGGATGTCATTTTTTTCACATCCGCGGATGCGGATGCGGATGCGGATGTTTGATTTCAACATCCGCGGATGCGGATGCGGATGTCTACATTTTCGTTATTTTTAGGATATATTCGAGATTTGTTGTGTTTAACGTATATAATAAGTTATATATAGAGAGAGCTGTAGCTATAATGTAGTATAATTGATTAATTGTACAATAATTGCTGTACTTTTCTCTGAACATATAAAATAATATCAAGCATCTAACTAATATAGAAATCAATTAGTGAATTCGTCTGCAAATAAATTCGTTATATTTTGTTGAGTTTCAGCCACAATTAGAAACCATAATTGTGTTACCAGGATGCGGGACGTGAACCCAACTCAAATGCACCCCCACCGACCTCTTTCCCCAACCTCCACCCTTATAGAAAGATATCTTTAATTAGCTTGATAACTATTTATATTAAGTTTAAAGTTTTATTAGGCATATTTATAAATGAGTAATTAAAATAAAGTAAACTAAGATGTTCATCGTTTAATGTTCAAACTTAATTAGAGGAAGGTTATGCTTAAGGAACATTAATTTTTCTGCCTTTTCTGCTGCCAGTCTGTTTCTCTTTTCATCATATATTAATCCAGCACTGCTAAATAATCTCTCGCTTGGTACGTTTGTTGGAGGACAGGCTAAATGTTTCCTTGCAAGTTTACTCAAGTATGGATAGATATTCTGCGTATTTTTCCACCAACTAATAGGATTGTCACATGCAGCCGGGCGTTTTTCTTGGTGATAGCTCTCGATCATTTTTACTACATCTTTTGACATCGCGTAGGTCTCGTCATTGCTGCTTGACTCAAGAAACTGAGAGACAGATTCTGTGATAGATTTGCTTGTTGAAGGTGTTGGTTCTGTCACTGAAACTTTTATTCTTTTGGTGGGTGGCGAAGCGACAGATTCAAGAGATTGAAGCTCTTCAACTGCTTTGCCAAGTGATGATTTAACTCGTTCTAATGTACTAGGTGAAAATAACTTAGCTTTGTAACGTGGATCTAAGTAGGTTGCAAGAGAGTAACTTCATACAAGAACAGCCTCTCGTCTTGTCGCTTGCATCACTTTTGCGCACAATGAACTAGTTCTATTAATATAGTAGAATTTGATAATTTCCGCTTATTAATGACGTTTTATCTCAACGGTCCACATCCGCACGACATCCGCAGTCCAAAGTGCGGATGCGGACGCGGATGCGGATGCGAGAAAATGTGCGGATGTTCCGCGGATGCGGATGCGGATGTGACCTACATCACTAATTATATATATATATGATACACTGAGTTCATTCCCATATATATATATATATATATATATATATATATATGATACACACAGACCGTGCATGGAACAAGGAACTCTTCTGGGATAATTAAATCCACTATAGTCCGAATAAGTAATGGTAAATGACAAATACCATAGTTTTTCTTTTTCATGATGCAAGCCCGACGTGGGCAACTGGTCTCTCGCAAAGAGGTCCCATAAATATAGCTTCCCTCACCAGCTATCTGCAAAGCAGACAGGATCCAGCTTTGGGACATGGATCTAGGGTTTAAAGCAGCCTAGCCCCACTACATTTAGAACCTCAATATAAGTAAAAGACTCGTTGCATTCACGTCGGATTGAATAAATCAAAGAAAAAGGGGTAACTATTATATTTTTAGCAAAAACCAAAACTTAAACCTCAACTGGCAGAATTGAGCGTCCACTTTTCAAGGCACATAACATGTCCGTTTCATGATGGGAATGAACTCAGAATGGTTCCCTGGGTTTTTTATGATACACACAGACCGTGCATGGAACAAGGAACTCTTGTTCAATGCACGGTCTGTGTGTATCATAAAAAACTCAGGGAACCATTCTGAGTTCATTCCCATATATATATATATATATTATATATATATATATATATATATAGTATATAATATGTGTATACACACAATGAAAAGGAAGACTAAGGAAACAACATACAGCATGACTTCAATATAAATCCGACATTTCAAGAAATACAACAGTCATCTTCAGGGTGAATTATAAAATTACAAAAAGTAAAAGATAATTAAATTCCAACATTAAATTTACTATCGAATCAAAGAATAAAAACATCCTCCCTCTTTCCGATTTGTCTATTGAGAAGCTGAATGGTTGTTTTTATTCCACAGTATTTCGTAAATCAACTTTTACAGGTTTGGGTATGAATTTTTTTTTTACTTAAACACCTTTTTATTCAAATTTAACTCCAGTAAGACTCTTATTTATAGATCTTATCATTTATGTTCATCCTATATTGGTCTTCATAATAAACTTGAATATTTAATTAACTTTTTTACTTCCAATGGAAGTTAATTCATAAATATACTTCTAAATTTCTTGATAATATTTTAGACCAAAGACACCTGTTTTTAATGTTCCCAAAGACAGTTGTTACCTTACTTTTCCTTACTTCAGTCTTGTTAGTGACAAGATTGAGAAACACCTGTCTGCAACCCTGAAGAAATTCTTCCCCCAAATTAATTTTGTAAATTCTTCCACTATAGGATATTACTTTCGTTTTAAGAATAGATTTCCTCCCTTTTTGTGCTCGTCACGCGTCATGCGTCTTGCTCGCACTGCAAGACCGAGTTTTGCATTGGAAGTACCATTCGGTTACTTCAGTTCCGCGTTGACCAGCATTTGGGTAGGTTTTCTCGCACCGGTCGTCCCATCAGTAACCTAATGGAATCCATAATACGTGAACATTCGGTTGGATGTAACACTCCTTTTTCAGCGGATAATGTTACGATCTTAATGTAAGTAATAACTTAGTGATCTTACAGGGCCGTACGCACGGGGGTGCACCCCCATCCACCACGCATTGTTGTCATTGTTTACGCTTTTATTGTCATTTCGGACGCACTTACAACGAATCGCTGTATCTCCTCAATTAAAATTTCTCGGGCACTATTTATTTGTTGAAAATGTCTTAGAATAATGTGTTTCATCGATCTAGAAGAAGAAAAATATAGGTCGTCCACTTCACATCCAAAGTAAAGATATACTTTTAAAATGTACGTGTTTTACCTCTTTTTCTGAAAAATGCTGTGCTGCCGATTATCACCAAACCTAAAATGCCGAGCGATAATCGCCATTTTAAAACGATTTTAAACCATTGTGAAAGAAATTTTTTCATATGATTCACACCTATTAGTTTTACAAGCTTTGCACCCCACTTCCCTTAAAAAGTCCTACGCATAGGCCTGTCTTAGATTAGTGGAATCTATTTATAAATTAAACCATCTTTAACTCATATAATAACTTTTCTCTCTCTTTGAATGTTTTAAAGTAAAATTTATTCCGTAATTTTTTATTTTGTAATTGTTTTAAAATTTTACTTATCTTTTACTTTTTAGAATTTTAGAATTTACCCTGCAGATGAGGGTTGTATCCCTCGAAACGTTGGATTTATATTAAAGTCGTGCTGTATGTTGCATCTTTGGTCTTTCTTTTCATTATACGTTTGAGGTTTCCTATCAACAACCCTATCAGTTCTCTCTCTCTCTCTCTCTCTCTCTCTCTCTCTATATATATATATATATATATATATATATATATATATATATATAGGTGGTGTAGTGGTTAGCGTCGCTGAAGTGGACTGGCACTGATATAGGCTCTGATGCTAACGGCTGAAAGAACGCTTAGGGTTTTGGCGGGAATGACAAGAAACAATAAAAATAAGCATTCCTTTTCTAGAAGGATGAACAGCTGGGTAAGCTGCGCGCCGCCTGCTTTTCCCTGTATTAGGTCAGGAGGAAACAATGGGTCAAAAAGTTCTTGGACATGATTTTTACAGATAAACTGACAGTTTTTCAGGTAAGTGACAGGGATTGAACTTATAAAATTTCAAAGAGATCATAAATTTCTGTTAATTTAAGGTCAAGTGGTCAGAATTTTACTTGAATTATGAGAAATATTGTATAAACCTCTATAACTGCGTACGTATTTACTAAATATGTCAATAATTCAGAAATATGTATGATCATTATTTCTCCCGCATATACGTGCTGCAAATGTAGATTTTGCGGATCACCTGAAGATCAGTGCCTCCAGCCTTCGTTAGTTAGCCTTATAAGGCTAACTAACGAAAATATCACGACTTAACCTAACCAATCGTTAGGTCAGCTGTACGCCCTTGACGATTGGTTAGGTTAAGTCGTGATATTTTCGTTAGTTAGCCTTATAAGGCTAACTAAAGAAGGTTGGGGGCCCTGATCTTCAAGTGATCCGATTTTGTTATAAATTAAAAATATTGAATTTATTCTATATTATCAGTATAGTGAACCAAGATTTCCTATGGCACTAAAAAGTCATAGCAGTTATACATTTTTTGTCCTGTTAAAGATTTTGCGCACCTAAATTATGACGTTATTCTTTACTATAAGAAAAACTTTGTTTCATAGGAAACTTTACTGTTCTGAAATTATTATTAATTTCGTATACAATATATGCAATTTATGTACTCGTTTAAATTATTTAAGCTTCTAAACAGCTTTCTGACAAATTTTAAAAAGATTACTATCTCATTTCATCTACATATATCTATCTATTTATCCATCTACTCGTATTTATCTATCTATTTCTATCTGTTTTTTACAGTGTTTGTTTATGCTTTGTGTGTGTGTGTGTGTGTGTGTGTGTTTATTGTTTATTTATTTATTATTATTTTTTGGTATATGTGTGACTGTGTGTGTCTTTGCAGTTCTTCATCTACCAATCTACATCTCTGTCTGTGCATAGTTTCCTATTTTCATTACCAAACCAGAGTTATCTCCCTACATAAGAGTGAATTGGAGGTGATAATAATCTAAACTCTCAGTATATATTGCAGGCATGCCACGAAATGTTTTGTAAATGTTCGGGGTTTTTTCTCAGTAATATATATATATGTATATACAAAGCTGGGCACTTGCGGTATTTTTTGCGGTACTGCGGTACTGCGGTACTACCGCACTACCAAACCGGTACCGCATAACGCAGTACCGCAAAGGATCGCTGAAAGTACAGCAGTACCGCTACCGCATTCAAATTTCCCGCGGTACTTTCCGCGGTACCGACAAACACGACTTTTCAAAAAATTAACACTTTTTTTAAGTAAACCTTATTACAGGAGTACAGTAAGACGAATGCTGCGTGTGTTGCATCAGCCTAACTCTAGACACGTTAAGTTTTCGTTCAGAACATGTTACGTTGCCATCCTATCACAACGCCTCAGTGCAGTGCTTGCTTTTGAGCCGGTTGCACGTGTGTTACATTTCTGTGACAAAGATCGATTTTTAGCCATTATGGCAGAAAGTTCAGGTGCGAAATCGCCGATATGCAATTTCTGAAAATATGTGCTATTACTTGTGTTGTTCTTGTGTGCAGTACCGCAGTACCGCAGTACCGCGGAACGCACCAGGGGGACCTGAAAAAGTACCGCAGTACCGCGTAACGCACTGGGCATGCTGAGGTACCGCAGTACCGCGTAACGCACCCCCAAATTTTGGCACCGCGCCCACCACTGTGTATATATACATATATCAAAAAGAACAAAGAAATATTCTTCCATTCATTTGCTGATACCCATTTTACATTGTCGATGGGGTGAGTGCACCGCTCGTTTCCAGACACCCGAGTCCACAAATCAAAGCATAAAGGAATTGATTAGCTAGAATAAAGTGCCATCCCACTCCCAACGACCAGACGTGTCTCTTCATTAAAGATCTGAGCCGTATCTCGAGTGATATATCAGGTGAGACGCCAAAGTCCCTGTTTACTCATTTTTGATGAAAGTGCTTCCACTCCGCTCTCTAATTCTCCCCAATTCTTGTGACTTATTCAGTTCGATTCTACGTCGATTCACACGATCACCAATTATATTGTTCAATTTTCTCCGAGGTTTTCCTCTCTCTCTCTCTCTCTCTCTCTCTCTCTCTCTCTCTCTCTTCTTACACCTTTGTGCTCACTTTTATACTTTTAAACGACCTTAATAAGTTAATCAAATGTTTTACAGCCATTGGACCAATGTTGGCATCGGCATTCCTTCATGGACGCATCTCGCCGCACCTTTTCCAATCAGAGCTTTCGTTACACCTGCTACAGGACTATACAACACCCCCGACACACACACACACACACACACACACACACACACACACACACACACACACACACATTTCGGAAACGAATTTACCAAGCCTATCTTAACCTTAATTGCTTTTGAAGAAGGGATTAATAATTGGATCTGGAGGAAGTAAAGGATTCCAAGAAGTTTTCCGGAAGATAGAAAATTAGTGAGATATTAGCAAAATAAAAGTTAACCTAACCTAGACTGACCGGAGTCAAGAAATCTTTTTGTTTGTTGTGTTTGTTTGTTTTCGACAGTAAAATGTGTCCAGTATTTTTATATGCTTTCTCAAATGTACCGAGGTAATGAGTGTATTACCTCACTAAAATGTTATCCCACTATACCTGTGATTCTGAAGGCTCATTATTTCACAATCAGGGCTTTTCAACTCCCCACCCTACACACACACACACACACACACACACACATACACACACACACACACACACACACGCGCGCGCGAGCATGTTAGGTGTACAGAGGGGTACTAGCTCACCATCATTGCACTGGGGTAACCTAACCTTATTTATTTAGCCTAACCTATCCTACCCTATCCTAACATATCTGACCTAACGTAACCTAACTTAATCCACTAGTAAAGGTAACCCACTAGCGGGTCAGCGGGTAATCCATTAGTTGGTCAGTACCCCTTAAAAAGGTGTGCGTTCTTATTTAGCAACCTATAAGCATAGTAAAACCAATATACGAGTATGTTATATTTCTGTTATAAGTTGGCAGCAGAAAATCGAGAAAAATTAAACAAGAAATTTAAATCTTAAGCATTTATACACGACTTCTAAAACAAGAAGGTTTTCCTCTTGAGTGGTCCTCAAACTGCAGTCCACTTATCCTTGGGGATATGCGATAGTACTGACAGAAGGGTACGCGAAATGAAGTAGAAAATTAATTCGTATTTCTATTTCTTATTATAAGATTAATTAGTGAAGGGCACGCGGAACTGAAATGTGAAAAATGAGTACGCAATCTTCAAACGTTCGAGACCCACTGCTCTAGCAAAATGGGTTTGTGTATATATAGGTGTATAAGTGTATATCTGCGTGTGTCTATCAAATATTTGTAAATGAGCCTCATTAAAAGTGAAAGGGGTATTGGTTTGCCTACGGGATACACGTAGCTCAAGTAAAGGAACGTTTAAGTTTATGACCAGTGCATCCCGTAATATCTGATCTGCAAATAAATATATTTGTGATACAGTAATTTAATAAATGAATTACGCTTCTGCAATACAATTAGCGCACAAAATTCACTCCTGATGAATGACTTAATCCCGTATCGCACGGACTGTTTGTTGCGAAAATCACTACACGCATGGAAATAACGACTTTGTTAATTTGTATCTATTTATAAAT
Source organism: Bathynomus jamesi (assembly GCA_023014485.1). Taxonomy (NCBI): domain Eukaryota; kingdom Metazoa; phylum Arthropoda; class Malacostraca; order Isopoda; family Cirolanidae; genus Bathynomus; species Bathynomus jamesi. The sequence goes on along the minus strand of JAJOZX010001516.1, from coordinate 367,554 downwards.
TAACAGAAAGAAGACGATGCACGATTGACCTTAAAAGGAACTGTAAATTCGAGATCACTTTTTAAAAATATTGAGTGTAAGAAAACTTTATTATTTATTATTAGTAGTAGTAGTAGTAGTAGTAGTAATAATAATAGTACTAGTAGTATTGACTAAATTAATACTTTCTCCTAAGTTTTTCTCGAGACATTCCTTTTAGTGACATCTTTGGAACTTGTTTAAAATTAGTTGGGTTAGACCCGATATGCGCCAAAGACGTTTCATAAATGTCAACAATCTCTTCTTAATGGTACTTGATCTTAACGTTTTTCTCCTAACGCCTTCAATTCTGATCATTATCTATAACAAACTTATTGTGTAATTGACCCCTGTCTCATTCTAAAGATACGCGAGACAACACCCAAACTCTGTTGATTGAGGAAATGAGAAATGATTCTGATAAATTTGGTATCCAGTATTACAGTATCTTCCCTCCAAAGAGATGACATTTAAAGTTTGTAAATATTTACCAGAATGAAGACTACTTATCTCTTTTATAAATTAAGCCACTTTTTTCTGTAGGTTTTATATAATGTATTGCTACGGGGAAAAAATTGGCAGAAAAACATAAATTTGTATATAAGCCGTAAAAATTGTTAATTATCAGGAAAAAAAAAGATTTTTTCCATTATAACCTGTAATTATATTATTATTATTTATAGTCATTTGTTTTGCATTGCCATAAATTTACTCTTAGGATAACATCAGAAACATGCAAGGAAATTGTAATAACAGAACAACAAAAGTATATATATATATATATATATTATATATATATATATATATATATATATATATATATTATATATAATACACATACCATTCAACCTTTCAAATGTTCCGTGGAATGATTCTTCATTTCACAAAGGTCAAGGTTGTCGCCCGTATATATATATATTATATATATATATATATATATATATATATATATAATATATATATGGGTATTTTCCGTTTGGGGGCTAGTAGCGAATTTTAATGAAAATCGGTATACTAATGTAGTTTTTGTCACTGATTTAAAAAATAACTTTCTTGTTTTGGAGAAATGAAAAACAAACATGTTAGAGCACTTTAAATAATTATGTGCTTTAACTAGCTTAAACTAGTTACAGAGGATTGTGTTAAATTTAGCCAGTCGCAAACTGCTACTGTTTATGAAAAGTGCTCTAAGTGTGGGAAAGTGTGTTCCTTTGATAAAAATACACACTTCTTTCGTTGCCAAAAGCGTCGGTCAAACGGTAAAAAGTGCAACTTACGAAGAATACGTTTTTTGAAGGATCCCGGCAGATCTCTAAAAGTAGCAGAAAAAAATCAAGAATTAATGCCCAGTTAGGTCAATTGAATGCCCGGTTAGGTCAACTGAATGCCAGGTTAGTTCAACTGTACGCCCTTGACGATTGGTTAAGTTAAGTCATGATATTTTCGTTAAAAACACATTAATTATGTAAAGTGCTCTAACATATTTGTTTTTCATTTCTCCAAAAAAAGAAAGTTATTTTTTAAATCAGTGACCAAAACTACATCACTATACCGATTTTCATTAAAATTCGCTGCTAGCCCACAAACGGAAAAGATCCATATATATATATATATATATATATATAAAATGAAAATGAAATTAAATGAAAATAGAAATAAAATGAAAATTTAATTTACTGTAATTTATATCACAATTCTAAAAATTAAAACTTTTCGTAAGTAAAACCGTAAAAGAGAAATGATCTTCAACTTCAAATATGTCACAAAGTATATGAGACTATGGTTCACTTGATGGAAATATTAAAACTTTATTATATTTGATGTTCCGAATTCATACAAATAGAACTTTCAGTTGAACATCGAGACACTAAAAAGATACGTTTACAAAGAACAGAAATGAATGTCTTCATAAAGTTAAATACGAAGGCAAAATTTTCCTTTGATTCTGAACTTCAAAAAAAAAAAAAAAAAAAATCCCTTGCATTTTCCTCAAAAGCCAGAAAGCCAGAGTCACATTCGACAGAAACTGATGATTCACGTTGAAGAGAGGAAGGAATATATTTGCCATACAATAATTTAACGAGTGAATTATATTACTGCAATACAATTAGTACATAATTGTGTCAATAATCATGACATGATTTTACCATTAAATACCTCATTAGAACGCGGTTTAAAAAGTAACTTAATTTTTAAGTTTATGAATAAACCTAAAGATGAATCACGACACGCATAAAGGAAGAAACACAGTCATTGATTCATGTTTTGGTAAATAATCATTTTCTTTTAGTCCCTACACCTGAATTAAAGTCATTTAGATAAAACTATTTTGGTTATGAGAAGACTGTGAAATAGTGAAAAGAGTATGATGATAAAAACCCACTCTAATAGAGAGAGTTTATTTCCACAACAGTTTCGATGCCCACTGGCATCCTCTTCGGGTGGATACAGAAAATTTCTCCAAAAAAATAAAGTTATTTTTTAAATCAGAGGATGCCAGTGGGCATCGAAACTGTTGTGGAAATAAACTCTGTCTATTAGAGTGGGTTTTTATCATCATATTTTGACCTTCACGTAGAAAAAAGTGAAGTTTTTGCATTTAGTGAAAAGCGAAAAAGCTTAAACGAAAAACAATTTAACAACCGCAAGATCATACACTTTTCCCCATCAAAATCCTTTCGATACGAATGTAACGGAAATTTCTGCTAATTTATTTCCCATACCATCCATAAAGACAACCGTACATAGTTCCATCGACACACGCACTTGTATTGATTCAGAACCAAACATCAGTGACCACAGTACGCTCTGAATTTCGTGTAGTTTACCTTGTTTTGGTTCTGGATGGGGAAAATTATAGAACGCTTGGAAGTGAACGTGATTCAAGTGCATTTGGAACACTAATTCTCAAGAAGTGATTCAAGTACTTGAGTCACCTCTGAACACGGTTTTCTTCTTCCCACAAAGTGAGATTTGAGGGTGCTACTATAGCATGCGGTCTACCTACGATTCGGCAGTCTATCTTTTAATTATAGCTTCTTATCTTGTTTACTAATTGCTTGTTTACATCCCAATGTCAATCGCCCTTGACGATTGGTTAAGTTTAGTCATGATATTTTCGTTAGTTTTAACGAAAATATCATGACTAAACCTAACCAATCGTAGGTAGACCGCATACTATAGTACCACCGATTTGGAGTTACTTAGAGTCATTTGAATCACTTTGTGGATGCGCACTCGGCGTGCAAAGTGCAGATTCAAGTGCTTGAGTCACTTTTTGGCAAAACGAAAAAAAAATCAGTAAAAAATGCACTTGAATCACTTTCACTTCCAAACATCCAATTATTTTGCCTCCTGAAGTTCACCTCCAAACAGAAGACGGAGATCGATTATGGCTTAATTTTTTCTATAACCCGGGGCTGGTGGATTCGTAGTCAGCGATACAAACCACTACGCCACCACCAAGAACCAACAGTTTACACGTAAGTTTTATCTTTAACCTTAATTCAATGTATTTATTAATTTAATATATTGGATTTTACTAATATAAATTGCTTTATAAGTTTTACTGCGCTGAAGATGGAAATATTATTCGAAAACGTTTGTAACAGCGCAATACTCGTAGAATAAAAACGTTGGTTCTCTTTTTTAATCATATATGAAAGTGAAAATGAAAAACTCAATTGGCAGACCGTTCACAGTCCATGACAAATAATATATATATATATATATATATATATATATATATATACACAGACGGTGCATGGAACAAGGAACTCTTCTGTGAAAATGAAATCCACTATAGTCCGAATAAATACGTAACGGTAAATGACAAACACTATAGTTTTTTCTTTTTCATAATGTTAGCCCGACGTGAGCAACGGGTCACTCGCAAAGAGGCCCAGAAATATAGCTTCCCTCACCAACTACCTGCCAAGCAGATGGGATCCAGCTTTGGGACAGGATCTAGGGTTTACAGCTACACCTAGCCTACTATATTCAGAACCTCAATATAAGCAAAACACTCGTTGCGTTCAATCCCTATATATATATACTTCTTGAATGCATGCCTCAGCATGTCGCACCAGTGATTGTCTGACACACTCAAAAATTCCTGGAGTATTCCGCATCGTTTCGCAATTGTCTCGAACTCGTTGCCACAATTCATCACGTGCTCGGACTTCCGTAACATAAACCAGGCTTTTTAAATGACTCCACACGTAATAATGAAAAGGTTTTAAGAATTTCGAAGAAAAGGAAAGAAAAAGAAGGAAAGAACTTCGAACATTTACTTTAATGAAGCAAATGTGCATTTGCATAAAATGTACAAAATCTTTATGAGTTTCATTTTTCTGTCGCGTGCTATAGCTCGAAACCTACGGGTTTCTCGATCTATCTTTATATATGGTCTTTTTTCGTTACTTTTATCTCAAGAATACACCCTGCAATTTATGAAACACATTTATGCATCACCCTATATAATATATATATATTAAGCAATCAACGTTTAAGACATTTGTAATTATAGCTTAAGTGGAACTAAGATGAAAAGTTTAACCATCATTGCGCCCATTTCACGGTACGAGCAGCTCGCAGCAGCATTGGCAAGTAAACAGGGTGTCAATGTACTAACGAGTTTATCACCAGTGAAAGCCACAATGTTCCGTGTTATCCTAGTTCAAAGGATATCGAAAGCCGCATCCGTTTTTGAGCAATTTTTGAGTTTGTATTGCAAACACCTCTCGTTATTATCAGTCCAGGCGCATGATTCTTCAGGCAGGAGCAAGATACACCGTAAGTTTATATATATATATATATATATATATATATATATATATATATATATATATATATATATATATATATATATATATATATGCAAAACTTATCCTAACAGGATTCAAAACAAATATCAGATTTGAATTAAATGCCGTCATTGGCTGGATGGAGTGTAGGAGGGTCAATACTAGTGGTACAATCTGAGTTCCTTGGACTGGTCTAGACTGGTCCAGAGTCCAAATATACTTATTTCACAGTGTAAGTTACGAACTGTCCCAGAAACGTGTTATTCGAGCGTTATTCGTATTATATATTTATGCAAGCAAGTAGTTTGGCTAAAACAAAGATGAGCAAGATACATTAAGAAATATAGCTTAGATATTGCATATCAAAGATACAAGATACAAAATACTTTTTAAGAAACGGGCGAGACACAGAGATACAAGATACATATCTAAGATACATTTTTCGATACAAGATACTTCTCTAATCAGTTTAAGTTTGGAGACTAGAAATAATAAGGAAAAAGGTCTTTAAAGTCGTTTAATTCATTATATTTTAAGTGACATGACTAAAATTAGGTTTGATTCGTAAAAAAAAATTTTGATAATTTAATCTTTACTGATTTCATTTTTAAATCACCGAGAACACTTTCGCACTGTTTTGCGCCTATAATACTGTAAACCAGAGCATTTTTTAACCTAGTGAGTGGGCGACATGAATGTCACCCAGTGAAGAAAATTTGTCGCCCAGTAAATGAAATTTTAGGGTACTGGGCGACAAGGAATTTTCAAAATTTGTAAAAATAGAATTGTCTTGGGAGTTGTCTTGGGAGCATTGTCTTGGAAGCCATATAAATACATATAATACATGCACATATGCCACAATTAGAACTGTTTATCCTAAATGTAAATATGAAATTTACATTGAATATTTATATATAGATAATGCTAGTGTTATTTCAGACCACACGGGGATGGTGGCCTGATTAGGGAACATCCGGATCCATAGTATCCTTAATCCAGGGGTGTGCTGGGACCGGTTCAGGTCCGGTTCGCCCGAACCGGTTGTTAAATTTTGATTGGATCACGAACCGTTTGTTTGTTTTTAACAAATATTTAAGTCAGTAGAAATTTATTTAGATCTAAATTTTTTTTCATTTTTTCAGGATTTTATAGAAAGATATAGATAGTATCACAAGCAGTGGTCGTTTCAATATTTATTTATTTTTTGATGAAAAATTAGTTTATTTTTAGATAATTATGTCATTAGTGAGTATAAAGAATATGTTAAATAATTTCTGCTAAAATGTTACAAAATGCTGTTTGGAAAAGCTAAAATGCTTTGGCTTCCGGGGCTCCCCCCGGACCCCGCTGGGGAAGCTACCGCTCACCCCAGACCCCCTAGCTTAATGACTCGCTCCATTGGCGCTCGCCGATTTACACCCCTATCTGTATCAGAACCGGTTGTTAAGAAATTGCCAGCACACCCCTGCCTTAATCCCTCCCCCCACTTTCCGATCTGCCTTTGTCGCCCAGTGGAAAAAGCTTAAAAAATGCTCTGCCGTAAACTGTTCCATTTAATAAGACACTAGACTGTTTTATGATAGAAAAAGTTTCTTCTTATCTTGAATTTCTTTGTGATTACCCTAAATCTAATGACATATTCCAGGGGTGGCCAAGTTTCCTGGACCCAAGAGCCACATACGACGTTTTTCAGATGTACGAGAGCCGCAAAATATTTTAAAAAGAATTTAATTATTAAAAACATATACATATAGTTATACTCACATTATTAAATTGTTTAATTACTGCTTGTAGAAGGCTTAGTTTGGGTCTTTATTTTGGCTGTTAATGCTTTAAAGTCTGGCTGATGTGATGTTAAGGCTGTATGAAGAAGCTCAGTCAGGTGTTCGCTAATGGGGGCAGCACCAGTGGCGGTTCCTCATATGGGCAATATGGGCAGCCGCACAGGCGGCATTTGTGGAGGGGCGGCATGAGCGCCTGCAAAAAAAATAAAAATAAAAATAAGAATAAATAATAAAGAAATAAATAAAATAAAAAATAAAATAAAATAAATAATAAAAGATCAATAAATATATTTTTATTAATAAAAAACCATCTATTGCATTTTCCATAAACCTTCCCATAAAAGACCTAAACAATGCAAAATGCTTCCAGATTAATATTATTGGGAATAACGGCCCATACTTTAACATATGTAATGTTATTTTTCTGGGTTTGGTTAAATAGTGAAATGTATATTATGAAGCATCTGATGAGCCCTTGATTGATGCTTTGAAGAAGCTGGAGGTGACATTTTTCAATGCAGTGGTTGATGCTGCAACATCAGCCATTCAGGAAAGATTTTCCACGTTGGAAATTGTGGGAGAGAAGTTTGGAGTGCTGACACATTTCCAAAATCTCACATTTGAGGAACTGACAGAACAATGTGTGAACCTTAGTACTACACTACACTTTAAGGGACAATCTGACTTGGATGGCAGAGAGCTTGCACAGGAGCTGAAGAACTTGCCTGACTTGCCATCAAAGACCATATCCTTGCTTGAACTGCTGAAATTTATCCATGAAAGGGAGCTCTCTGAAATATATCCAAATTTGTGGACTGCTCTCAGAATTGGTCTTACTCTTCCAGTCACTGTTGCTGAAGCAGACAGGAGCTTTTCAAAGCTGAAGCTCATCAAATCCTACCTGAGGTCAACTATGTCACAGGAACGCCTTACCGGTCTGGCCATCATCAGTATAAATCATACAATTGCTGAGCAGATTTCATATGATGATTTAATTCATGACTTTGCATCAAGGAAGGTAAGAAGAGTCAGGCTTTAGATGGCAGTTGTGCTGTGGTGCAATTTATTTTGTTTCTTGTTCAAAGTGTAGCATAATAATTACCCTCTCTTAAGTGTCTTATTCTATTTATGTGATAGAGCATTTGTACAATTTAGAAATTTGATTCTCTAGTTTATTTATGGCAGTTGTGCAATTTAATTTGTATTTTTCCTGTTCATAGTATCATAATTACATTCTCTTAAGTGAGTTATTCTATTTACGTGATGAAGGATTTGTAAAATTCAGAAATTTGAGTCTTTGTTTTGGTTCTGAAGTTCCAACAATTAGTCCAATAAAAGTTATTTTTGTGAAAGAGTTATGTCTGTCCTTTATTTTGGGGGGATTCGAATGTGTGTGTGTTGGAGAACAGGGGGGGGGCGCTGAAGGTGAGGTTCGCCCAGGGCGTCATGTAAGCTAGGACCGCCACTGGGCAGCACAATGTTTTGACTTTACAAACTTCATTACCGAGAAGAGTGCTTCACAGCAATAAGTTGTCCCAAACACTGAGATAAGTCGGAAACTGGTTTTCCTGAGGTGAGGATACTTTGTCTCTGGGACTTACTTCCAAAACTCAACTGCAGATAAGGTTTTATGTATCACCTTTAAACCCACGTCCTCCTGTAGCTCCAAAAGTTCTGTTTGTATTGAAGCAGCTTCCGTAACAGAAGGTGTGGTAACAGGACAGCCATCGTTGAAGACATCAATCAGGAAAGGATTTACAAGAAATTCGAAGCATGGTTTTAGCTTCTTTAGTTTATCAAACCTGAACTGAAAATCATCAATTAGTCCTTCTAATTTACCTTTGTATTCCTCCAATTTACTATCTTTCATTTCAATATCAGGAAAAGTGTTTGCTCGGTTTTTCAGGTGGGGAAAGTGGTCAAATTTTTTTGTTACTAGATCTTTTTGGAAGAGCTTTATTTTATTATGGAAACTGAAAACTGTCTGTGTAAGGTCAGAAATGACCTTATCCTTTCCCTGAAGTGCCAAATTTAGATTTTGAAGGTGTTGTATTACATCAGTAAAAAACATCAGATCCTGCACCCATTCGTGATCTTCTAGTTGTGGGTATGACTTTCCCTTTTCTTTCAAGAAATCAATGATAGGCTCCAACAGTGCAACAAACCTATTCAGGAGATTACTAGTTGATAACCACCTTACAATACAGTAGAATGAAAGGTCATCTGGCTTATCTTGAAGATCCAGCTCCTCGATAAAATTTCTAAACGCTTGGTGCGTTTTTGCATTTGAACGAATGAAATTCACAATTTCTAGAACACATTTCATAACACTGTCATACCTAAAGTACTTGCTTACCAAATGACCACGGTGAATGATACAGTGAATAAAGAGACACACAGGATACTTGGGATCGCGTGTTAAGAGCCCAACTAGGCCTACATTTTGTCCTACCATACCTGGTCCTCCATCTGTTGCAACGCTGACAAGTTTATTCAATGGCACTTGAGCATTTGATAATGCCTCGTCGAGTGCGTTCTTTATGTCAACCCCTCTGGTGGTTTCTCTTAGGGTCATTAAGTCCAAGAGTTATTCTTTCACATTTCCATCGCCAGTAACATAACGAACAAATATCGCCAGTTGAGAGTTATCTTTAATATCTGTGGATTCATCGAGGGCCAAACTGAATGCAACAGAATTCTTCAAAGCACTCTGCAACGAGCATGTAATTTCAGCACTGATCTGGGAAATATGTCTCTCTGTAGTGTGGCGGGAAATAGAAATGCTTGCTACTTGTTCTCGAAGCTTTGTGTTATCTGGAGCGAGAATTGCAGTAACATCGGCAATATTCTTTTTCACAAATTCTCCACTACTGTAGGAAAGTTTAGCACGAGCAATATTCCATGCCATAACAAAACTAGCTTCAGTAGTTAAGTCAGCTGTCTTACACAATGATGAAAGTACAGTTTGTTGGGCAACTAGGCTAGATTTCAACATTGTTAACTTAGTCTTCCGCAATTCTAATTTGGGAGGAAATTCCATAATAAAATTGTTATGGTTAGTTTCATGATGACGCTTTAAGTTACTGGCTTTAAAGTGATTGAGTACCACGTGGCAGATAAGACACACAGGTTTCCCACCCTTAACAGTAAAGGCAAAGCTCTTCTCCCACTCATGTTTAAAAACTCTCTTTTCTTCTTCATATTTCCGTTTCTTACACTTTGTCTGCTCAGTCATTTTAATCAACGAAGGGGTTGTATAACTTTCACTTGTATAGCTGAGAAAAATAGCCACTATTTGATCTAAGAAGCCAATTTTAAAACACACTCACTCGTTACTACACGCGGCCCGCAGGGTAGCTCGAGGGGTACTGGACACTGGTGAGTGGCGATTGGTGTTAATTACGTAATTATCCCGCTTAGTGCCTGTCACGCAAAAGAATTTGTCGTACGCATGACGCATTTTATTGTCAATTCAATTTTTCCTTGTTTTTTTTCATATTTTTTTTATTATGTGAAAAAAAATTATATTTGTATTATGAATTTTGTCTTTTATGATAAATACAATAAAAACCAAAATTGTCTCGCGAGCCGCAGTTAACAACCTCGAGAGCCGCATGCAGCTCTCGAGCCGGGGTTTGGCCACCGTTGACATATTCAAATAAGTAAATACAGCCCACTTTCAAATGCTCACTCTTTATTTTTAATTTCAGGCGCACAGCTGGACTTCTAAAATTGGAGGGTCAAGAAAATAATCGTTGGGAGGAGGCAATACTAAACTTGTAGTATGCATATTGTAACTGTAATAAACGTAATGAATTCATAGTTCTGCTTATTACAATTTATTATTACATCTAGTTTTAAAATATCTTTTTACAATTATTTCGTTTTTAGTTTGATATCGGCAATTTTTATGGAAGGAACTGGGAACACGCTTGAATTTGGGGGGCAGTTGCCCTCCCATGTCCCCCTTGGCTATACTACTACACGAATTAATTATTAGCTCTAGATAACGATCGAGGTAGAAGAACCAGGTACCTTTCTCCAATTATTTAGAGTACCTAATTTAGAGTAAATTATGTACCAGAAATCTCGCTGTTTTGACCACAGCAAGATTTCTGTAATCCTGCCTACGCCACTGGCCATTGCGGCTCACATAGTTATAACTGCGCTTGTGCAATAGTTCATGGCTAGAGATTACTATCATAACTATTATACATTTGGCACGTCCATAAGTCGGAAGTGCGTAATTTTTATTTCAAAAGTCACGGCTACGGGGACTGAAATTTGTGAAATGTATATTGTATCAAATATACCATTTTAAGATACAAGAAACAGATACATTTGTATCAAAGGTACAAGATATAAGATACTTTTATATTTCTGCTCAAGATATAGATACAAGATACAATTTGTATTTAAGATACAGTATCATCGATACTGCCCATCTTTTCTTACAAAGATTGAAAAACAGTGGTCTGGACCGGTCCGGGCGATCAGTTATGTAGTTTCGTCCGAACTGATTTAGCTGCATCATTAGTTAATATGTAAAACACCTCTAGGTGCGAAAGAGTTAAGTGTTTCCTTGGGAGTTAAAATACTCACCAGGCTGTATGAGCTTCTATCCTGTCGTAGCTCAATGGTAGTGCCCACAATTTCTAATTAAGAGGTCCCGGGTTCAAATCCTGGTGTTTATATATTATATATATATAATATATATATATATATATATATGTTACAGTCAAAGTGTGTAACCAGCCATTTCGCGTAATGGCTGAAACTTTTAGTCATTTCGCGAAATGGCTGTTTCACTTGGTGATTTCGCGAAATTACTAAAGGGAAAGAAAACTTTTGTCTGGTTTCACTCCACCCTAATATAAATATATCTAAATAAAATTGAATTCTGTTTTTAATAGCAATTTAGTTTCAAAACTATAGAAAGAAAGCGTAACGGAGAATTTAATGAATGTTCTTATTTGTAGATGTTGCAACGCATGTTATATTGGGAGTACAACTCACCAATGTATAGTTCGTGTAGATGAGCATAGATAAATTTTTCCTTGCACTGACAGACCACTCAATAAACCAACCGAGTCCGCAGTCAGACACTATTGTTATACGCTGAACACATCCACTTATACACCAAAACATTTTCCGATAACAGATCGAGCGAGTAACATTTCATCCTTCCGGATTTTTGAACCTCTTTATATGCAACGATTCAAACCTTCCTTTAGTGATTATAATAATTTATATAAACTATTTATAGTAAAGTAAGTTTTTTATGCAGTTGTGTTTAAATTTAGCAGAGGAATTAAATCTTAAATTTTGCTGCACATTTACTTAATTTTTTAATTTTTTCTTTATTATACCTTCAGTTAAGAATTACGTTTTTAACGTTTTAATGTTAATGTTATTCATCCGATGAAAATGGAAGAAATGTCGGAACTCCCGAAACATTTGGAAAATAAAAATGTTTCTTTAAAAATATTTTTTTTATTTTAAGTACTTTTTTTATGAGAAATTCACACACAAAAGTTACATGAAAGTTAGACAAAATGTTTCGGGAACATTACAGGGCAAAGTTACATACTGTAAAGTTAAACGTAAGCTACGTCGAAATTACTGCATGGGGGAAGCATTATGAAATTGTTACGTACGAATTACGCGTAACAGTAATTAGAGTGTATACCAAGGAATTATTGATTTTTGTTTACATACAAAGAAAATATTCCCACGTGTTTATTTGTCTACCCGTCTATTTATTTCTTTTTGGGGAGCTTCTTTCTGAAGGGATGCGGAATCTGAAATTACGTCATTGACAGTAAATAAATAAGTACGACATCTACGTATAAAGTTATATGAATCTTCTTCTATATTAAGAGGATGATTGATACAAAAAGAGAAACTTGAATTTAAACGCAACACGAAAGAGCCTTTATGCATCTATTTCATTTAACCTTTTATAGTAATGCTGAACGTGAAATAAAACCGTAATTGTCATGATTTAAAATACATTTGAACTAAAAAATAAAATAAATTAAAACTATTTTGGGTGTCATTTTAAATTTTTAATAAATTTTTACGTAATGTGCAAAAATAATTCACAATATATAAAAAAAAATTCAAAATAAAGTAAAATGAAATTAGAACCAAATAAATTTTACAAATAAATATATTTATATCTAATCTAAAATATAAATGAAATAATAATGAAACTAGAAAAGTAAATATTTAGGGAATGAGAGCGGCAGTACCTGAGAAATAACCGTAAAACTGTTATAGGAGACGCGAGTAAAGACGTGTGAAGTAGTGAGGTAGTGTTCGTCCGAACATCTGTGTAGAAACTCATTCGGATGACTTTGTAAAATATATGTACAGCAGGACTGACGACACAAGAAGTAAATGTGAGGTACAACCATAGGCGTAAAGGCCCGATTTTGTCCGGGAGTTGGGGGCAAGCAAGTTTTGCCCGAAAAACAAGCGAAACCGAAAATCGATTTTTTTAGTCATATTTTTATTAAACACTATTTGTAAGTATACACAACTGTACAAAGTTCGAGCACCAAACAAGTTACAACAGTAAAGTTGTGACAGGTTATATCAAATGGGGTACTTAAATACTGCCGTTTTGCGACAGGTTTTCCTTTCTGTAATCAAATTTTGCCCATGGTTCAAGATCTGAAGACATACACGTACATTTCAGGCAAAGAGATGATATCGTACATGAAAGTCATAAAAAGTTTCGGGTGAAATGGTGGTGATTGAAAATATGTGTACTGGGCTTTTGCTCGTATTTTTGGGTGTAATTGCCGAAAAAATTCAGTCAGGCTGAATTTGGGAGGTTAGTTCCGTCTTGATAGTGACTTCTTGAATCACGATGGATTTCAGTGGTTACCAGAGCGCCCCACGAAGGACGACAACAGTCACAGGACCGGACCAAGGGGCAGAGTCGTGAATTGCTGGACAAAACATTATCCAAGCTAAACTGAAGTCCAAACCGACTTGAAAGTTGAGAATTAAGTCGCAGTAGACTAATCCCAGACAAAATCGTACGTGATCTTACGAAGAAATAATATAAAAATTATAATAAAGTGGTATAATGCCTAAAAGAGAGCAATCCAAGAATAAGCACCCCAAATCAATTTAGGGTGCTTTCTCTTCGATTGGGGTCGAAGAGGGTGCTTATGCTTGGATTGCTCTAAAATGGAGTTAAAATGGAGCTAATTACTCTAAAATGGTTAATTGAATGCCCGGTTAGGTTAATTGTACGCCCTTGACGATTGGTTAGGTTAAGTCGTGATATTTTCGTTAGTTTTAACGAAAATATCACGACTTAACCTAACCAATCGTCAAGGGCGTACAGTTGACCTAACCTGGCATTCAATTAACCTCATTTCAGTATTTTTATTTTAATTATGTTGTTCCAATTTTTTTTATTGCAATATCCTTCGTAAACATTAAAATATATTTTTTTTTTAATTTTATACGTTAAAATCCTTTAATTTGGATTGAGGTCGAACTAGGGTGCTGTTTCTTGGATTGGGGTCTAACTGGGGTGCTTTTTCTTGGATTGGGGACTGTGGGGTGCTTATTCTTGGATTACTCCCCTAAAAGTTACGCTTTGAACAATAAACTGAAGTTAACAAATTTAGTTTTCGAAATTAGTTTACATAATTAATAAGTTCGTACAAATTACAAAAAAGGTCTAAGAAATATAGATGTGAAATATCGAATTACCGAACGAAGACCTCTGTTGAAGTGTAAAAATGTTATTTATGCCACATATATTTATGGTAGAGTATCAGAATACAACCAACTATTTCCTTAACTAAAGTTACATTGCATACAATAAAACTAAAGAAAAGAACGCAGCAATGAAAATCTTAAACTTCACATCTGAACCCATTGTATCAAGATTTGTGAAGCTTAAGATTTTCATGGCTGCATTCTTTTCTGTAGTTTTATTGACCGAATAATTGACTCCTCAGTAATTGGAGGTGGGGGCCGTAGGCCCCCAATTACTGAGGCCGAAGGCCCCAGGAACGCAGGTCTAGCTAAATGGGCCCGTAGGGCCCACTTTTGCTTTTATATTCCAATAATTACTCAGACTTCGATGACAAAGAATTAAAACAAAATGAACAAAAATGGATAAATAAGTTAATTTGGAATTAATGATCATTTAAAAGGGAGAGGAACGAAAACGATCGCATAGATACACAAAACCGAGAGCACAAAAGAAAAAAATATGTTTTCGTATAGCTATTAAACAAATTACATGTATTGCATGCTAACAATATCCCTAAAAATACATTTATATTAATAGTTTACATTATTCCAGTGAAACTGAAGGGAAAGGTATTCAAAACAGTGGTGAGGCCGGCAATGTTGTATGGAATGGAGACTGTGCCAATGAAGAAGAGCAATGAAAGAAAAATCGATGTGGCTGAAATGAAGATGTTGAGATGGATGTGTGGAGTGACGAGGAGGGATAGGGTCAGAAATGAGCATATAAGAGCAGTGAAGGTGGCGGAAGCATCTAAGAAGGTGCAGGAGACAGGCTGAGGTGGTATGGACACGTCAGGATAAGAGGGGAGTATGTGGGGCGCAGAGTGCTGGAAATGGAGTTGCCGGGACGGAGAAGAAGAGGAAGACCGAAGACGAGATGGAGGGACTGTGTGGTGCGGACATCAGGGAGAAGGACTTGGAGGAGGACGTGGTATACGACAGAGGAGAGTGGAGAAGACGAACCAAAAACAGCGACCCCATGTAAAAATGGGATAATAAGCTGCGGAAGAAGAATAAGAAGAAGTTTACATTATCTCATAACGCAGTTAGATAACTTTGAAAGTAAATATCCTACTGTATCTTTATTATTTATTTATCTATTATATATTTTCGCCTGTCTGTTTGTTTGTCCTTTATGCAAGCGCAAACCGTTTGACCTAGAGCTATCAGCCTGTCTGTTTGTCTGTTTGGGCCCGAAGGCCCCAGCTTTCGTTAGTTAGCCTTATAAGGCTAACTAACGAAAATATCACGACTTAACCTAACCAATCGTCAAGGACGTACAGACGGTACAGTTGACCTAACGATTGGTTAGGTTAAGTAGTGATATTTTCGTTAGTTAGCCTTATAAGCCTTATAAGGCTAACTAACGAAGGCTGGGGGCCCTGGTCTTCAGGTGATCCCACTAAAAAGTTAGATGGAAATGAAAATAAAAATGAATGAAAATAAAAAAGTTTATTGGCGAGACCATAGTCCATATGACAAATATTAATAATACAAACTGACAATAGAATACAAATGACAATTCACATACTAAGGATAGAAATATATACAATTAATGAGAAATAATACAATAATGTCGAAGTTAAGTGGAGCTACAGATAGACGTTTTTCGTACCATGAATTAAATTTACAAGAAATAATATAAAGGGAGACCCAAAAAGGTGTTCACAAAAATTAATTTATTACTTTATTTTTTGGATTACCATTTTAGATCACCCTGTATAATAAAAAACATTGCAATTTACTTCCCCCCACATATACAGTATATATATATATGCCAATTCGAAAATTTTCCAATAGTTTATACATAATAGGTAAACCCTATATGACTGCAAATTTCTATCCTAAGTGCTTCATAAACAGCCTAAGGGACCGTTAAAAATTACGTAACGCTATTTTTGCTAAAACTTAACACCCCCACCCTCTTGTAACGTTCCGTAACGCTAGACCAGACACCCACTAAGATGTTATGTTAACCCTAATAGGGGGTGGGAGGTCAAGTTTTAGCAAAACTAGCGTTGTGTAATTTTTGAACGGCCCCTAACGAATAATGCATCTAATGATGAAATTAAGTGCATTTATAATAATGAAGAATTCAGCAGATTTAAAAACCAAAATTAGGGACACATCCTGAAAGGAAATTGAATCTTTTCCAATTTCTTCTTTTCAGTTTGAATGCCCGGTTAGGTCAACTGTACGCCCTTGACAATTGGTTAGGTTAAGTCGTGATATTTTCGCTAGTTTTAACGAAAATATCACGACTTAACCTAAACAATCGTTAAGTACGTACAGTTGACCTAACTGGGCATGAAAAGAAGAAATTGGGGGTGCTATAAAGGAAAAGATCGAGGAAATTTAGAAATAATTGAAAATGAAGAACTTAGAAATGCCTTTAAAAAAATAGATTTTAGAATATCTAAATATGACATAAGAAAGGATAAGTTAAAATCTAACGTTATTAATAATATAAATAATTACATGAACGGTTTAGCTACAAAAGAAAATAAGAATTCGAAGCGATGAGAACAAAAATAAACCCAAAATTCAATTACTTAAAAATCACATCAACTAATTACGACATCAAAAATACTTCAAAAAATTATAAATCTTAAAAAGAGAAAATTATAAAATTACAAAATACATTTGTTATTTGTCCATTTGATAAAGCGGTTAATAATTATACTGTTACACGAAAAAACCTGTATATTGAAATAATTACGAATGAATTAGGTTACGAGAATGATACTGATTGATCCAAAGTCAGTGAGACGCGTGAATTATGCAATGAAAGCCAAATTCATATACAGGGTGTCCACAATGTCTTGTCACCCCAGCAAAATAGTTAATACACCCAATAATAACCTGAACGCAAGATCTGATATACAATTAACGGAAGATAATAAACATATACCAACGATTTAAGCAATTTCTAAACTCCATAAAGACCCTGTTAAATTTCGATTCATAACTAGGATTGGAACTAATTAAAAAATATTTTGTTAAATAATGTCAGTTAATAGTAAACGGAACACGGATTAAATGTTATTGGTCGGTAACAATTCAGTCCAGTATGCAAACAGAATAAAAAACAAATAAACTGCATATACGCCTTTCATTTCTCAACATTATACACTAACTTACCCATTAATGAAGTATTTAATATATGAAAAGACTTCATTCATTTCCAAATTTAGTAAAACTGTAGTTGCAAATACGTAGTAATCATAGGAAGGATAGGAATAAAAGGCATATTGAGGTGACACGCACAAATTCAGATAAAACATGTTTTATAAATACATTGAAGAAGCAATCGAGTATCTTTTGAACAACGCTTCTGTTACAATAAATAATATTGATATTAAACAAGAGAAAAGAATTGTGATGGGGATTAACAACAACAGCCCGTATACAGCTGATTTACTGTAGCTATATCTTTCATATAAAGAATTCCTCTTTATGGAGAAGAGATTAAAGAGTCGTCATCATAATAATAATAAGGAAACATTTACTAATAATAATGGCCAGTATGTAGATATCTGTACGACAAATATACATCATTTTGAAGAATTTGCGAGATAAATTCACGTACCAGAACTAAAATTAGAAAAGGGGGGAATATTCGCGAGACAAAGAAGATTTTCTAGATTTGAATCTACGTATTACAAATAAAAATATTGTTACATGTACGAGTATAATAACACTGATAGTTACCATTTTGATGGTATAACATTCCAATTTAATAATAACTTAATAACAAACACATTAATATACCAAGTATTTTTTATTTACAAATACAGTAATTAGATATTTCACGGATATGCTGTTAACATACGAAGGTTTTAAACAGAGACTAAAATACATAATGAATCTTCTATGTAATAGATGGTTCGATTAAAAGAAACAAATGGTTTTGTTAATCGTTGCAGATTTGGGTTCCTTTTTAATCGGTTATTTCATGGATGGGATATAAAATAATTTTATTTTAAAAGGTTATGTAAATTTAAGATTTCATAAATGAATTTGTTTTGTCTTTCCGACGTTACATCGTTTAATTTTATCTCTAAGGAGTTGGTACCACTTACAGTATGTGTTGTCCGAAAAGCAAATATATCAGAGGTACAACGTACTGTATTTAAATCAGGATGGGCTCTGTTGAACTCGGCCCAATTGTCCCCATTGGCTCTTTTTCAAGAAAACCAATTTGAAAAAAACATGAAAAAACCTATACGTGTTTTGAGAGCTTTAAAATTTAAATGCAAGGATTTTTCATATAAAAACACTAAAGTAGTTTTTGAGAAACTTGTTTACTTTAACGAGTAAAATTGCAGCAACCAATTTCCAATTTCAAAAATTTTGGACAATTAACCACTTTGACTTACAGTTTTTATTATGAATGGAGGTGTAATGGTTAGCATTGCTGACTACGAATCTAATGGATTCGGGTTCGATTCCCAGGGAGGGCAGCCGTCGCGCAACTCACCCAGATGTTTATCCTTCTATAATTTATAGGTTGGTTGAAAAATAGGCACTCTTGGTAGCTTAGTGGTTAAGATCGAGTCCGGGTGAGAGCTTTGTAATTCCTGATTTCCTTGATGGGCGTGGCTCGGATTCCACGTTAAGCTGTAGGTCTAAGGCGGGGCGGAAAGCTTGACGTTCGTAAGAATGATCAATTCGGGCGGAAGCAAAAGTAAGGTTTTTTTATGTATATAAATGGTAGGTACGGAATTCGTTAAATAAAGCTCCAAAACAGATTTTTTTTTATGTTTGAATTTTTAAAATAAAAAGATTAAATAGTATTATTTTAATGGAAATATAAGGAATTGTTTATTTCATGATAATTCAAGTGAAATGAATCAAATTAGTTTTAAAAAATTCTACATTCTACAAAATAGAAAAGAATGAACGTTCGTTATGGTAAATTCTTGCTTCACATTTTAGTTTGTTTTTATTCAGTGGATTTAATTCAGTTCGAATGCGTGTTAGGGCGCATAACATTAAGAATTTTTATTCTAATATGTTCAAACACTGATCACTTCCTATCTCTTTACATGGAAACTTCAATCTACATTCATCAAAATAAGCAAAATCTAGAACTCTTAAATGGAAAAGTTAACATTTATACGAGAAATATTTTTTTCAATATTTGTCATTGGTTAATTAATGAACTCGCTACTAATGTTTATTAAAAGAAAATATGTAAATTAAAAGAAGAGTTTCTCCTCCAAAATTCTTTCGATGCGTAAATAGGACAGGACAGAAATTCGCCTTTGATTATCTGCTATACCTTCTAAAATAGCAAACGAGGTCATTTCGACACACGCACGAGTGCGAATCTTGAACCATACATTTAAAGTCACAAGGTGTACAAGTCTGACGATCAACTCTACCGAATCTAAATGGCCAATTGATTTGTCTTCGCATTCTGTCTTCAGCTTTTGTTGTCAGCACCTCGAGATAACTTTGCGTCTCTTCAAACTGATTTACGAAGAGAAGAATGATAAAAGCAATTTGCGTAACTTTCTTCCACATTTTGCTTAATAAACATTCCTTGCTTCAGTCGAATAAAACCTTCTCACTATTTTTGTTACCTGTGATTTTAATTAAAGGAAACCAAAAGTATTATTCTTGTTTATCCTTTTCTCACACAACTTTTTAGAAACGGGCGAAGTAGCGACTTTCCCGAACGGATGGAATCTTGAGACTGACTGACGGTCGGAAGGAAAAAATTCTTATCTCTTACACAAAGTAACTTAATTATCTATTTAATTTTAACTAATTAAGCATCACGAATGTGTTTAAGACCCGGTCTTTAAACATATCTATCGAAGTAGATATCATTTATTTTAAATTTTGTTTATAAAAAGATAAAAAACAAATATTTGCGGTAACCTCATAAAAAGCGCAGAAAATACGTGGAAAAAAATTGCCACCTCAAATAACGAATAGTATTTAAAATGTTTAAAGATAAACTAGGCAATCTGCTGAACACAATGATGATAAATGATAATTAATTAATTAAACTTAAATACTGAATCACCATAAACTTAGTGAGTCTGGCTATTGGTTCTTGCAAAACGTTTACACTTAAAAGTCACTCTGTTTAAGAGAGGAATTCTTATTTCATTTTAGGCCTTTCTCAGATATATATATATATATATATATATATATATATATATATATATATATATATATATATTATGTACAGGGTGATTCAAAAGTCAGGTTACATAGGGATATACTGTATTATGTAATGATACCGGGGAATAGTCACATTACATGTTCGATATGGCTACCTTTAACGGCAATGCACTTGTGCAGCCAGCTAAGAATATCACATCAATGCGCTCCTCCTTCGATAACATCTCATAACTCATTTACCTGCAAAGAAACAGAAAAGCCTAATGTAACTTGACTTTTGAATCACCCTGTATATATATATATATATATATATATATATATATATATATATATATATATATATATCCATTTCCACCAGTACTGGTAGGATTCTCCTCTGGATTTTCCTCTGGTCTCGGCCTCGGTCTTGATCATGGTGGTCTCGACTATATCACTGCTGAATCTGTTGATGTTCCTCAAGTGCAACGAACACTTATCTTGTTTTAAGTAGGCCGTTAACTGCTGAAAAATGTCACAAACTATGAATTTGTGAATAAATTATGAGTAAATTTTGTAATTGATAAACTCTTCAGAATCTTTATTCCTGAGTGTGAAATACAAAGCTTAGAAATTAGGCATTACAATATTGAATAAATGTAAAAATTGCATATGGTCTCCGTCTCGGTTTTGGTCTCGGTTTGGTCTCGGTTTCAGTCTCGGTTTCGATAGGGTCTCGAGGCCTTTTTTTCTAGTCTCGGTTTTGGCCTCGGTCCTGGTCTCGGTCTCGGGTGCTTAGGTCTCGGTCTCGGCCATGGTGGTCTCGACTACATCACTGATTTCCACCCTTAAAAATAAATCATGTCACGTCGATTGTCTTCTAAACGCAGTCTTTAAGTACTGTTCAAATACTTTATTTCTCCCTTTATCAATATTATTCTATTCATCTCTCAGTGAAGGTATTTTCCATAACATACTTAAAAGTCACGAGGAGGATACTGTAGACACCAATCAACCAGGGAAGTACTCGAAGGTGGACGTTAGGCAGGAGACAGGGAGTGCTGGAACTCCTGTTTCTCCTGTCACTGTCCTCCTGAGCTGATATTTTTCCGTATCTCAGCTACCTTGTGACCAGTCTAGCATGCTCCCAAACACACACACTTCTCCCTCCGTCACTACACGCTACACGTACATGCATCTTACACACTACACAATCTTCTCAAAACAAAAAAAAAGGAATCGTTTTTAAGGACCTTGACTTCGGCTCTCCTTCTTCTATGGGTGGGGCATTTTTGTGGGCGCTCGCCTTTGGCCCCCTCCTTCCTGCAGAAAAAAAATTTTAATATTCTAATCAGGAAACAAATCACCACCTTCGAATTACACTGTTCAATTGCCTTATGAGCAAAATATTAATGCAAATGCATGTCCAAAATTTTAGAAACTTAATTATTATTATTGTTAACTTTACTCCCCATTCTGGCATCATTTTTTTTTTTTCCTTAAGTTGGCATCATTGCACTCATGGATTCTTGGGCCCACTGATGCCGGTGTGAGAGATTATCCCTAAAGTTTGTTGGTTTTTTCTTTATCAGGGATTTGTTATTGATCGGGATGCATTCTTATTGAAGTGAATTTGAATAGAGCTTTCTTTCACCAACACCTGTACAAATTATTATTATTAGTCTGTTTTCTGTGCAGCCAACCACGAAGGGTCATTTGCACACACACACACACACACACACACACACACACCACACACACACACATGAATTACGCTAAATTATGTGACTAAAGATTTCATGAATAATGAGAGCATGAAATGAGAGATGAAAAAGGACAATAAGGAAGCCAACACCATCTTCAGTTCTGGGCCCAATTCCAGAACACTCGAGAAAAGAATGAAAATAAGGCCTGTTAGCAAGCTGACTAATGTGGTGAAATTATGAGGGTATAACCTAACAACTATTGCACTATCTATCAGTAGGAGAAATGACATATTCACAGGTATATAATTCATGATCATTAAACTATCATATCAACAAGATACTACATTGAAAAAATATACAAAGGTAGTAGTGAATGGATTAAATGCTATCATAAAAGTTAGTGATATGAAGGAAGATTAGTATTATTTTGAGAGGAAAGTCCTCTGACTGAAGGATAAGAAGTGACAAATTCCTGTTATACCTTCTGCAATATTCACTCAAAGGAAACTGGTCTCTCTCAAAAACTGGGCACTCAATAAAAAGATGTAATGTCATTGGGACTTGGCAGGAGGTACAAAAGGTTCTACGATTGTTAGAAAAATAATGTTGAGTAAAGTAACAGGTTCCCAGTCTCACCCTTGCTAATACAACTTCGTCATGCCATGACAGTCCCTTGGGGGTTGGAGGTCTATTAGCTACTTTAACTAGGGTCCCATCTCTTATATTAAAGTATCGCTCCCAGTGATTCTGCCACAGTGAATAAAGGGTCTTCCTTATTTTGGTTCTAATTTGTGAAAAAGTTATTAAAGTCTCATACTCTGTACCATAGATATGTGTATTTCTTGCAATCTCATCAGCATATTTGTTTCCCACAATCCCTTTATGACTAGAAATATAAATGAAATGAACCTCTCTTGTATCGAAGAGAGGTAAGAGGTGTATTATTTGATACAGATGAAAGTTCTTGACAGAGGTATCAGATATAGCTGAGAGAGAAGATAGTGAATCACTGCAGATGATGATTTTATTAGTATTGGGGTGAACTGACTGAATATACAGGAGTGGCCTGTAAATGGCAAAAAGTTCACCATCAAATATTGGTGAGACAGAACAAAAGAAAAGTCCCTTTCTCCAATGCAAAAACCTGCCTTGGCTGAACCTGTGGGATCCATGCCATCCGTATATATTACAGTAGCAGGGGGAAGTCCATTAAGTATGTCCTTGAATAATGATTGGAAAGCTGTGCTACTTATTGAGTGCAAAGGGAAGATGGTCAAATCAAAGTGGAATGTCACATTTTCAGGACAGATCACATACTGAAATTTCGTGAGAGAGGAGTACATAGCATCACATGGTATATGTAATTGTGAAAAGAGTTTTTATTCCGCTTACAAAAGGTAAAGGGAAAGGACAGGACAAATAAAACTGATACACATATATATATATATAATATATATATATATTATATATATAATATATATTATATATATAGAAGTCATCAAAGAGCTTATGGACAGAATGGAGGGAAAACTAATACATTTACTCATATAAATAAGACCTAATAATTGTCTCCTAAAGGCAACCTCTAATCTATCTACAGGGGTACACGTCAGTGCACCTACTATCAATTTTATGCCCTGGTACTGAAGATGATCTAACTTGAGTAAGTGAGAAGCGGCAGCTGTTTCATAGAGAAATGAGCCATGATCTATTCTTGATCGTATAAGAGTTGAATATAATAAAAGAAGGGTCTTTCTATCTGAACCCCAAGATGTATGGGCAAGCATCTTCAATAAGTTAAACGCTGGTTTGCACCTCTCACAAACATAGTTGACATGAGGACCCCAGGTGAGGGAGGAGTCCCATATCATTCCTAAAACGTTGCTGGTATAGACACGAGCAAGGCCGCCGAGAGCTGCCACGGGCCCCAGGGAAGGATTGGTATATGGGCCCCCCTGTTTACTCAGTATTTTATTATGAATGTTTTTGTGTACATAACAAGCAAACTGATTATATGTCCAAGTCACTATTCAAAACATACAGTAGGATAATCTCTATAAAATGTATGTTCATTAATTATATTTCCTCTGTAATTTAATCAATTGCTTTATTAATATTTTTAGATTTTATCCCTCCTCTTTCCGGGCCCCCTAGAGATCCTGGCCCCGGTGATTTAACCCGGCTTCCCTACCCTCTCGGTGGCCCTGGACACGAATGAGTCTCTGATTTGCTCATTTTAAAAGAGGGTATTCTGGGACAGGTCTGTGAGTAAATATCATTTAACGACTGAAAATTCTAAACCCCAGAAAGTTGACCATTCCATTATGCTGTCTAAGGCTGCCTGAAGGGATGAGGTATAGATGTTGAGATCAGGAGAGGAATACCAAAGGGCACAATCATCTGCATAGAGAGATGTTGGTACTTAAACAGGGATACTAGAGAATAAGTCATCAATGTACATAAGAAAGAGTAGGACTCAATATACTACCCTGTGGCAAACCAGTTTCAGTTTCAAAGGTGTAAGAAAGACATCCATTAAAGGACAATATTATTTTACGGTTGCTAAGAAAATTCTTGATGAATATTGGGAGATTTCCTCTTAGCTCCATATTGAACTTTTTAAGAAACAGGTCATAATGCCATACAGTCATAAGCTTTATGAATATCCAAGAAAACTGCTGTGGTAAAGTTGAATTGTAAAAAACCTTCACGAACAGCACTTTCTAGTAGTGCTGAATCTATAGTAGAGAGACCTTTCCTAAAGCCATGTTGACTAGTGGAGAGATTATTCTCCTCCAAATATAACTGAAGTCTCTGATTGACCATTTTTTCTAATATCTTGTATATACAACTAGTTAATGCAATAGGTCTGTAAGATGAAGGAGAGGTAGCTATCTTGCCCATTTTCAAAATTGGTAACAAAAGTGAAGTTTTCCACAGGTCTGGAAATGAGTGATTTATCCAAATTCGGTTGTAGAACTGCAAGATTTTCTCCAACTCGGTATCAGGCAGATTTTGAATAAAGGAATATTGGACTTCATCAATACGAGGAGCAGAATCCTTAGCATGTAGAAGCAAATTTTGAGTTCAACAAGGGAAAATAACCTTTGTATTCATAAATATTCAATGTAGAAAAATCAACAGCTGTTAATTCTGCCTCTGCCATATGAATAGCAAAGGGTTCTTCGTAAGAAGTGATACTGTTCACAGTAGCAAAATGTTGTACTAGTAAATTACATATTTCTCTGGGGGAGGTAATCAAATTACCATCATCTAATATAGTTATACTCTTAAAGGATGATAATGATTTTAAAGCTTTCACCATTCTCCACACACACACGAGATGGGACTATTAATTGTCAAAGAAGAAACAAATATTAATAATATTATCAACCTTTACCTTTATTAATAATAATAAAAAAAAAAATTCAATTTACAATGACATGACTAATTGTGAAGCTCGACTATTTATTTTATTTAATTTGCCCTAAGCTTTAGGCTTTTACTGGGCCTCTTATTAAAATAAGCAGCTATTTGTTTATAAATTAATAATAATAAATAAATAACTAAGTAAATAAGTATTATTAATAGTTAAAACAGTATTACAATATTAAACAATATTAATGGACAATATTAAACAATATTAGTGGACATTAATCCTAGATTTTTGTTAGTCTGCCATTATTATCGGGATTTCAACTTGGTTTTAAACAAATTTACATTCACAATTTTTTATATCGGCATGCAAGTCATTCCATAGTTTCAATCAATGAAAATGGGTAGTTTTTGAGATGAAGACAATCTAAATTGTAGGTATAACAAGCTTTTGATCTATTTCTGGTCTGATACGAGTGGATTTCTTGATGAGTTACAAAATATCTATTTCCCCATTGCAAATTAATGATTTTGTTCTTACACTTGTAAATAAAAATAATATGCGCCAGTTTGGTTATATCGTTGAGCTTTAGTAGGTTTAGGTCTTTAAATATGCACTAGAGGATCAAGGAAATCAGCATCAGATAATAACCTTATTGCTCGTTTTTTGGATGGACAAAGATACCATTTAATGCGTTGTTAGCGGAGTTTCCCCAAACAAGGGTGCAGTATGTTATATAAGAAGAACAAGAGTATGATAAGGAGTCAATAAAACTTGTTTAGGGACTACATTTCTAATTTAAACATTATAGCAACGCATAATTTACAATTTTCTTTGCAAAGAAGAGTGTTTTTCTGCTTTACCACACACTAGCCTGAGCTTTTGCCCCCTTATATGCAATGAAATTCACTTGCAGTGGGTATTTCTAAAAATCTGTAATGCTTTTTTATGCCTGGTAAAAGCTGGTGACACAGGTGGCCATTCCATCATGGTTGGAGTAAGTAAGATGGGCTTCTAATATGAGGTATACGTCTTATAGTTAGGTTTTTTTTTGTGCAGCCAGAACTAAAGATGATACAAATTCATGACAAGCAGAGTTAACATTAATAGGTACCATTAAGGAGGGTACAGTATTACCCCTCTTACTAGAATAATTGGTGAGCGGCCCAACGAAATAATAAGGTATGGCAATTTCCTTTTCTACCATTAGGCAGCATTAAATACCGAAGGCAAATAAATTTAACATTAACCAAAAAAATACTACTTAACGAGGTTTTTTGAAGATTTCCATAAACATAACTTTTTAACGAAAAAACGTAGGGTTATTGTCGTCAACTCTCGACCAATATCTGCTGGAAATTTCCAACGGATGAGTGTGACGGCAATCAACCATAATACTATATAGTTTTGTCATAGGTCCCCTGAGGTTTTTTATGATACACGAGTCTTTTGCTTATATTGAGGTTCTGAATATAGTTGGGCTGGGATGCTTTAAACCAGGGGTTCTTAACCTTTGGGTCGCGACCCAAACTTGATTTCAGTTTAGTATTTAGTCTTTGATGCAAAGTTTAATGAGCTCCAAAGCGATGTGTGCAGGTAGTAGCAGGTCATACTTATGTAATTCTCGGGAGAGAATGATCTATTTCTGGTCTGATACGAGTGGATTTCTTGATGAGTTACAAAATATCTATTTCCCCATTGCAAATTAATGATTTTGTTCTTACACTTGTAAATAAAAATAATATGCGCCAGTTTGGTTATATCGTTGAGCTTTAGTAGGTTTAGGTCTTTAAATAATGCACTAGAGTGATCAAGGAAATCAGCATCAGATAATAACCTTATTGCTCGTTTTTGGATGACAAAGATACCATTTAATGCGTTGTTAGCGGAGTTTCCCCAAACAAGGGTGCAGTATGTTATATAAGGAAGAACAAGAGTATGATAAGGAGTCAATAAAACTTGTTTAGGGACTACATTTCTAAATTTAAACATTATAGCAACGCATAATTTACAATTTTCTTTGCCAAGAAGAGTGTTTTTGCTGCTTTACCACACACCTAGCCTGAGCTTTTGCCCCCTTATATGCAATGAAATTCACTTGCAGTGGGTATTTCTTAAAAATCTGTAATGCTTTTTTATGCCTGGTAACAGCTGTGACACAGGTGGCATTCCATCATGGGTTGGAGTAAGATGGGCTTCTAATATGAGGTATACGTCTTATAGGTATGTTTTTTTGTGCAGCCAGAACTAAAGATGATACAAATTCATGACAAGCAGAGTTAACATTAATAGGTACCATTAAGGAGGTACAGTATTACCCCTCTTACTAGAATAATTGGTGAGCGGCCCAACGAAATAATAAGGTATGGCAATTTCCTTTTTTACCATTAAGCAGCGTTAAATATCGAAGGCAAATAAATTTAACATTAACCAAAAAAATACTACTTAACGAGGTTTTTTGGAGATTTCCATAAACATAACTTTTTAACGAAGAAACGTAGGGTTATTGTCGTCAACTCTCGACCAATATCTGCTGGAAATTTCCAACGGATGAGTGTGACGGCAATCAACCATAATACTATATAGTTTTTCATATGTCCCTTGAGGTTTTTCATGATACACGAGTCTTTTGCTTATATTGAGGTTCTGAATATAGTTGAGCTGGGATGCTTTAAACCAGGGGTTCTTAATCTTTGGGTCGCGACCCAAACTTGATTTCAGTTTAGTATTTACAGTCTTTGATGCAAAGTTTAATGAGCTCCAAAACGATGTGTGCAGGTAGTAGCAGGTCATACTTATGTAATTCTCGGGAGAGAAAGTCAAGCATATCGTCAATCGGCACTTTTGTAAACAATGAACAAACGTCAAAACTGATCAATCTATCGTTGGTTTCAGTGCGTACATTATTCAATTTTTCAGTAAGATCCATGGAATTTATATGGATCTTACTAAAAAATTGAATAATGTCGCCCCTCCTCTCCCATATTTGTATGGAGTTTTTCGAAATTACTTACATTCCGAGAATCCTGGGGTTGGCATCCTATGGTTGCGGTACGTCGACGATATTTTTGTATCTGGCCATGAAGCGTGACCTGGATGACTTCCTCCTTCAGTTAAATGATCAAATTCCCTCCATTAAGTTTACTTTAGAAGTGGAACAAAACAACTCAATCCCGTTTTTGGATGTGTGTGTACATGGGAAAGCCCAGGTTTTAAGTTTAGTATTTATCGGAAAAAACAAACAATTTGTCCTACGTACACTTTTACTTCGGACATGGCACCCCCATTAAGAAGGCCATATTTTCTTCAATGTTTCTCCGCGCTCTTAGGATCACCAGTCCGGAATACATGGATGCTGAATTAGAAAAAATCAACAGTATTGGAAGTGATCTGTGCTACCTACCTGCGTTTATGGAAGCTGTCTTAACAAAGCAAAACGAACCTTCTATCGCGTGAATAATAACCCTCGCACTTTGTCAAAGAATATTTTAGTACTTCCATTTTTCCCAGGCTTTTTAGGCATTGCTAATGTACTTAAATTTTTAATATTAATGTAGTATTTTCATATAACAATATTGTGAAAAATATCATAGTAAAAAATAGCCCTACCAATAATTAATTCAGACATTATCTATAAAATTGGTTGTAAACAATGTGATTCCTTTTAGTCAGGGGGCTTAATCATATAATTGTTCAAATCATTCCAAAAGTGCCATTTTTGGACCACAGGTAGCTATGACCATACTAATTTGAATGTTTGCGGGAGCCAAGCTGGGCTCCCACTGTGGCGGCCATATTGGCCAAATCAAAATGGCCGCTGTCCAAAATGACATCCACTTGAGTACCAATACTAGTACAGGTTACATAGTTAACTTGATAAAAAATAAGAGTCAGCATCAACATCTTTTGCTATTAAACTTTAGTATATACGCAAGTACAATCTTCTTTATTCCTTTTACTCACAGTACTGCATCTCATGATAATATCTATCCAATAGATGGCTGTTCACTGATTAATAGTCGTCATTGTTCAGGCAGCCACCCTCACACTTGCAGAGTGTCGTACATCGAATTCCAGCACTACTGCATTTGCAATTCCCTCTGCAGGCTTTAGTGCATCCGCAATGAAGGAGAAGAGCACATGCCTTACTGGCATTACTGGTTTCACGATCCCTATTGTGACGGATTTGGGTGCTGTCTGATGAAGATGCATATTTTACTGTGTTGAATATCAGCAGTTGGCACAGTGTGCACGCAATCTTCGCCCTTGTGCCCAGTTCAGCATCACTGTTGGATTGCTCTCTACTATGTTTATCGATATTACCTTTAGGACCCTAGAGGACAACATTGATGAAACCTAACAGTGTTTCTTCTATGGGGGACGTCAGGCATTGTGGAGAGAATGAACCATTAAATGGCTCTGTTTCTGAAGGATTCGCTTTCGTAGTGCCATAGCAGCACGTATCAATAACACAGCTTCATCTTGATTGATTTGTGAGGAATGATAGCTTTGTTCTAGCACAGCACCCACTTTTGCCTTGTGGCTAATGAATACATCTCTCCCCTGTGCATAGGAAGCCCACTCAGGAAGATGCTCAAGCAGATGGTCTTTGAATCTTGTTGCATGAGGTTCTCTACCAGAACAGGGATGTCCTAGATCTGACATCATTATCTTGTACATTTCCCGTAAGTCAGACAACTTGTGGACCTCAGACTGAGAGTCATCCACAAATGCCACTAACTGTGCTATGACCATGGGATCAAATGGGGGAGGCTTGGGTTCACTTGAAGATCGACGTTCAACTGCACGAGCTCCATCACGAAGCCGCCAATAGCATTGTACATGATAACATGCATCCATTGCATGTGCATCAGAACCTGCAGTCATGCGCCCATATAAATGCCAGTTGTTAGTTTTTTTGCCCAATTCTTCAGATTTTGATCAATGTTGTCACTTAAGGCTCTATGAAGATCATACTGATCCTCACCCAGACATATGATGCAATAATGTTTCTGGAGGTGATCCTAACTTGATCTGAGTTTCTTCGGACTTATCCCAGCTGCACATTCATCTTGCGTGGCCACTTTTCCTCGTGCCCGCTTTACCCTGTAACAGTGTAACTGTTGCATGCACTCCTACAACTTTTATGATACACTGCAGCATGTGATTGGAGGGTTGCTGCAATTCCTGAGCCATCATCGAGCTCACTAACCTTGATACCAGATGGAACAGCATTGAGCTGCACAAAATCATTCAGATCTCTTCAAGAGATGAATATCCCTGTTCTTTTGGCTGTTGTAATGCCTCGTCTTTGCTGGACTGACATAGGCAACACAGTGTCCAATTAATTCCAGTTATGTTAGTAGACATGTTGAGGTATTAATGTTCTACTACACACTACTAACTACACACTAACGAGATCTTCATATCTGCAGGCCTGAAGAGACTAGAATGTGAAGAAGACCACCACCGCATAGACTTGCTTCAGAGGAATACAGGTATGCCAACACCTGCAAAAATAATAAAAAATAGATTAATAGTGGACAAAATGTCAGTAGAAATCCAATGTAAAAGTTAATATAGCTGTTACAACCACAAATCTAAGTGCAATAATTATGTATCATGATTCAATTGACATAAAATGTACATTTCTTATAAAATAATATCAAATGTGGATATGTACGACCTGACGTATATCTTGAATTAAAAAACAAATATCAGAACTGGATTCTCTATACTCAAAAACATACAAAAAGTGTCATTATTTGCTGTTCTACTATGATTGGTTGTTATTTTATCGCCCAATGTCAGACCAGATGGCGGCCATCTTGGATTCGTCCATAATGGCCGCCACAGGGAGAGCTCATGTTGGCTCCCGCAAACAAATGAATGCTTATGGTCATATCTACCCCTGGTAAAAAAATGGTACTTTTGGAACAAAGGGAACAATCGGGGTGATTTTTTGGATTAAGCCCCCTGACTATTTTACATTGGTCAGACGCGAAAGGATTTGCAAACAGCATCAATATTCCGTTAAAACGGGACAGTCGTCCAGTGCCCTTTTCATCCATTTGTCAGAGTTATCCCACTGTATTGATTGGAATAATGCTTCAATTTTGTTTCACTCTAGCAACATTGTTAATAGAAATATTGTTGAGTCTGCTATTATTCAACTTACAAATAATTTTAACATGAGCCAAGGTCTTTTTTCACTTGATCCTGTCGTTTTGAATTCGTTCAAAACGGATTTAGACAAGAAGGGCAAAGTGCTAAAACTTTGGTAGTTTTCCCTTATGAATTTGAATGCTCCTCTTACAATTTTTATGTTTCAATCTATTTTTATTTTTTATTTTTTTGTGACCTATATATAATTCAGGCATTATCTATAAAATTGGTTGTAAACAATCCGCTTGATCCTGTTGTTTTGAATTCGTTCAGAACGGATTTAGACAAGAAGGGCAAAGTGCTAAAATTGGTAGTTTTTCCTTACAAATTTGTATGCTCCTTCCACAATTTTTATTTCTATATTTATTATATTTTTTTGTGACCTAGATATAGTCTCGAACTTTTTATTTACTTCAGTGTTCCTGAGGATGTCATTAGACGAAAGCGCTTGAGCACCATTCTGTGTTTCCTTTCCTTCGTGGCTCTTTTCATTATAAATATTTTTCACGTGTTACTTTCCTGAAATAATTTTCATATATATATATATATGTATAGAAACGACGTAAGTATAGAGGAGTGTTCTGCACACGAGGAAGAGAAATAACGAACAAATGAAAAATGAGGTAACCGCCCGGGAATCGAACCCAGGATCTTCCGATTGCCGGTCAGATATGCTATCCACTACACCACGGGCCTCGACCAGTCAGAAGTCGTAATTCTCCTACATAGGGCAGAAACCAATGCCTTGAGAGGGCACCCTCGCAAATCGTGAATATGTACATTTAACTGCAATGACCACGCAGTATATTAATGTATAGAAACGACGTAAGTATAGAGGAGTGTTCTGCACACGAGGAAGAGAAATAACGAACAAATGAAAAATGAGGTAACCGCATATATATATATATATATATATGCGTCGTATCGTATCGCGATACATATATTATTCATATATCTAGTATCTAACGAGATACATTTTTGCCACTGTATCCAGTATCGTATCGCGTTACTTTTTTTGGCCCCGATACACCACCCTGATGACAGGCATGTATAGTTTTTCCATAAACTAATGGAATCATATTCAAAGCATTTAAAGTTAATTATAATTTGTTTTAAATGTAAAATGCCTTTGAACTTTGAAGCAGTGGCATAGCTTCGGGGGTGCATGGGGCGGCGACTGCCATCCCTGATCGGAAAAATATCTGATCCAGTTGGAAATCTGGACCGGCTGTAAAAAAATGTTGGCAATAAGGGAAAGACCCAGCAAACACATTACGTAAATACAACGTTGTATCTTGTTGAATCTTGGTCATGTTAGGAATTGGCATAGTCACAACGTAAAACTTAAACGTTATATTGCAACGATGACACAACGTTGCATAATGATGTTGTACACACGTAAAGTACAAGTAAACTTCTGACATAATTTTTTGTGCGTAGCATAGACGTTGTCTGCACGTAAGGTTTTACATCCATAGCATATAGTTTCGTATTACATTATTCTTTGTTACAAAATTGTAACGGAGTTATATACGTCATACTATTTCAAATAGGGCGCCTTTGTTGGACTAAATTTTAAAATTGAGACGTTGAGACAACGTTGTATCTACGTAAAGTTTACGCAATATCAAAACGTTGTGAAGACGTGAATGAGACCACACAAATTTACGTTGTATCTACGTCACAGTGCTAAAATGCAACCTTGTGACAACTTCGTATCTACGTAAAATTGTTAGCTGGAGAGAGAGAGAGAGAGAGAGAGAGATGCGGACATACATTTCCATGTGATCCATTTTTTAATTCAACTTTTCGTAATAATATATGCACAACCGTTTCTGAATTATGATAGTCATTGACACTTTTGCCAAGATGAAACAGCGGCATATAGTTATTGTCTGAAGTAAACTTACATAACAAGAGCGGATCTAAGGGGGGGGGGGGGTCGGCGACGTCTGGACCCCCCCTCAATTTGTTGCAAGTGCCCTATTTGAATGAAAGCAAATTTTGTTTTTGTAAATAAATCATGGTTATTTTATTTATTCAAATTCTATCTTGAGTCTTTATCCATATACAATGTACTTCCAAATTTTTAGTTGTAATGGTTTTCATAGGTGCCCTTAACTTCATTTTATTCCGATAGTTCTTTTTATTGGCAAGTCATTTGTAAATGTTTGAAAAATTTTCTGTGATAACAATTGTACCCATATTAGATTTTTATTTTGTATTATATTTGAATGGGACTGTCTTTTTATTTTAGGGGGGGGTGCCCTTTTTTCTTTGGACCCCCTGTAGTAATGTCTAATTAAAAATTAGAATGTTTGTTTATATTAAAATTATATTTAATTAGAATGTTTTGGTTATAAGAAATTAATAGAGATAATGATGTTTAACAAATGTAATTACGATAAATTATGGTTTGTTGATATAAAAAATTATAAAATACGAGTTGGCAACGTCTGAACACAGGCCAAAAGGCTGGGTAGAAATGCCCTTGAGTCATTGGGCAGCGTTGCGTTTAAGAAGGTGTCTTTTCGTGTTAGAATGTAATTGTGAATTTAAACTATTTTTTTTGTCTCTCTCCGACTTAAGTATTATAATTAAATCCCCCCCCCCCGCATTACCCCGTTTAACTAAGTCATTTCGGCAATAATAAAGTAGTAAAAAGTGTAATGAAGATTATAATTAACCCCAGTCTCCCTTCGCATTGTTAACGGTTTTTCGACTCGGCCGGCTACCTTATTTATACAGTATGCGAAAAGCGAGTGAGAAGCGTGTAAAGAGAATGATTAATGGTAGAACAGAAATTGAATAACGAGTAGAAAGTAAAGTAAATAATGAATTATAATAATGAAGAAGTTAATGACGACATTTTCGGTGGCAAGCGGTAGCCCTAATTACAGTTACTTACGGGGTCCTCCCACGTGCCCTTTATTTCGGAAAAAATTGTTGCTACCGGTATTATAGCATTCATAAATATTCTGTTTCGATTATTTAAATAGCAAAATGCAAAGTGTACCCCATTTGCAAGTAAATTTCGTTTTTCATTCCTTAAAAATTCATTGTAAATGTAATTCAAAATGGCTTCTCACTTTCGAAATTCTAAGTGTCTTTGTAATTTTCGGGCGCGTTCAAAATTTTGGTTTTTTTTCTCTTTTCGTTGGAATCCCGATTGTTTTCAAACCGACTCACATTTGCGCTTCTATGGAGTCGGACTCTGTCGCGACTCAATTTGAGTCTGGAATTTAATTTGAGAATCGTTTGTTTCTTCTTCGCGCTGTTTCTTTCGTTTTCGTTCGGTCAGAGAGACATTTCAAAATTGAAAAACGCGGCCCGGTGACTCATTTATTTTCATATCTTTTCGTTCAACTTTTACTTCCGTCTTACAGCCTACCTTTTAGTATTTATAGTTTTTTTTTGGTGTTTACATTTTCTGAATTAGTAATAATTGTGATGAAAATAAAAATAATATTGATTAGTAAATAAATTTTACACTTAATTTATACGAATTAAATCCTTTTAGTGTTTAAATAGATTGTGGCATGCATTTTTATACAGTAAAATTTTAAAAAGGTTGTGCGTAAATTTGTAACGCATTTCTAGGCAATAAAAATATGCAGGTATTATATATATATATATATATATATAATATATATATATATATATATTACAGCATTCTAAGAGATTCAATGAGTAACAAAATTTTTCAGAATTTATTAGGTAGTTTTTGAATTATTCTTTGCCTGGATGTATATAATGGTAGGCTTATTTTATTGTTTAATTACAGGCTTTTAGGGCAAGGCCGAAAGTTGGTGTATAATTTTAAGTATCGCTTCTAATTTTCGCTTTATAGGTTAAGTTAATTTTAAAGTGAACGTCGAAAAATAATCTTAAAGATACTAATTCATACTGGGTCAATTCGGACTAAGTTTATTATGCTTGCCGTATACAAATTGTGTGAGACTTCAAAATAAGCTAAATTTGTTTAATTGAAATAAAGAAATTGTCTTCGTAAAATATTTTTTTTTTTTTATAAATTAATTTCTGGTCTTTGATTTTTTTATATACTCATTAATTATATACTTATACTGTATATTAACTTATACTTATATATTAATTATATAGATTTATATACTCATTAATACTCATTAATTTTTGTAGGTGGGCTGTTTTTGTTGTCTATCTTTTTTCTTTTTCATTTTCAAGACAATTCCGCGTGATAAGTTGTATGGTTAGGCTGTTTAAAATTTTTTTATTCTGCAATTAAATTTTATTGTGTTAGGGAGTGTTTTTTTTTTTAACGTTTTATTTTGGGTATTAAAAATGAAAAATGTCTTCTTTTTTTCGTTCGCGTGTTTGCATAGAAAATGTTACAAAAACTGTTTCCCAATGTACTGCAGTTAAGTTCGGTTAGGAATATTTTTATAGAGGCTCGCTTACAACACAAAGCGAACACTTCATTATACAATGATTTGTTTTAATTTTTGTTTTGTTTACATAGTAGGTTGTGTGTATTTTTGGGTTCATAATATCTGTTCTTATTTAGAATAACGATGTAAATTTGTAGTTTCACTTGGAAACGATAAATTATAGAATTTTTGTGATTTATAAACCATACTGGGTTTTGTGTTGCAGGAGAGAGTTGTCTCTCAGATGTAATTTGTGAATTACAAGTTTTCTTGCTATGAAATTTAGCTTTTCAAGTTGGAATTAATGTTTTAAATTAATTTTCGGTATTAATATTTAAATTTTTTTTATTTAATATCTGTTTTGGATAATTGTTATTGTTTAAAACTTCAGTCGGGTTTACTAATGCAATTAAAACATTGGCTCGAGTGTTCACTCGGAGATGGAGCCTTTAGATGGCCAGTAACGTTTTTGTGGCGTCTATGTGAGCTTCCCCCAAAGTGTAAGCGGGTTTGTGATTTT
This sequence comes from Bathynomus jamesi, assembly GCA_023014485.1. Lineage (NCBI taxonomy): Eukaryota > Metazoa > Arthropoda > Malacostraca > Isopoda > Cirolanidae > Bathynomus > Bathynomus jamesi. The sequence continues at coordinate 330,875 of JAJOZX010001516.1, read as the reverse complement.
CAGAGATTTGATGACATGAAGTTTCTGGGTTTCGTTTTGGTCTTTTGTATTTAAATGTATCGATGTGATTTCTGAAGGTAGTTTGAATAATAATATTTGTTAAATTATAATAACGGTTACTATGTATGGACGCTTTATATTTCTACTGTACAGTATTGTTTCATGCGTTTCATGAATTTTAGTATCTTCTCCGATGTAACTGCCATAAGTGATCTTATTGGTAGCTAGGCGTGATTACATTTTTTTACGAAATTTTGAGATTTGTCATATTTTTCCGTGAATTTGGCCAGAGCAAATTTGTAGTTATTGTTTTGAAGTGAACTGTCGAGAAAATTCGGTAAATTAAATATGAAATGATAATCAGTAGTAGTATAAACGTTTCGAATAACTTTTTTTTCAAAACTTCAGAGGCTCGTTTTGGAGGCAGCTAAGTTGGATCTAAATTCCATTCATTGAGTTTAGCCGACCCGATAGGTGATCGATCACCGATGAGAGAGAGAGAGAGAGAGAGAGAGAGAGAGAGAGAGAGAGAGAGAGAGAGAGAGAAGAAGAAAGAGAAGAAAACCAAATGTGCAGGGACTTGGCACAGGACAGTTTCGATGGTCTACTGGTATTTTTCGGGCAGTAGCTGGTCACGCTGCTCGATGCTTCGCTAAATATGTGTTTTAGCACTCGGTAGGCAATCCACGAGAGCTTGAACGAGTGTCTAAGGATTTACTGTCCATACAAACATACAGTAGGTTTCTTGCGAAACTGCCTACGGCGAAGTGATCGTTTGATTATTGCCAATAAGAGTCTTTCAGCTGGACGTAGGAAGAGTAGCGTTCACCGACAAAAGTTGAGATGAGACAGGCGAGTTGATTCATCGACTTCTAGAATTGAAAATTCCGTCCAATTCCGGTGCGTGGTTCCCCTTTTCAGTATATCCCCCCCCCTGATCCTTTTAGAATTGGACGTCTCTCTTGTTTTTTTTTCGCCATTTGGAGAGAGCGGAACCAACCTAAAGCGTGCTGACCTGTTGCATGGTGATGCAATCCCTTGCATTCTAGCGAAGTGAGCAGGAGCTGCGATTGAAAATTGAAGAAGTCCGTTGTCAGCGTGCGGATTGTGATCTAAACAACGTCTAGCTATTAATGTACTGATTATTATGTAATGAAACTATAAGTGAAAGGGTGCGATTATTGTCCATATTTGTTGTGTTTTTCGTGAAATAGTATGTGCGCTCTGGTCAGTATTTTATATAAACGTTTTCTTATTTTTCTAGGTTGCCCTGATAGCAGTGGCGGCTCGTCGGTAGGCACTGCGGAACTGCAGCATCCCTAAATTTTTTATTTACAATTTAAATAATCAAGAACAATATAAGGGTGAGCTCACTGAATAACTTTTTCAATAACTTTTGAAACTTTTATTCATTGCTCAATGCTCATCCTTTTATTTCAGTAATTATTTCAACCCATTCTTAGAGACAGCACCCCTAGAATTTTTAGTCACGAGCCGCCACTGCCTGATAGTAACTATGTAACTGTATAAATAATTGTTTTAAATGTAAAGCGATCTTTGATTATGAACTTGATTATGAACTTGAAATTTGTGTAACCAATGTTAAGAAATTTGTCCATTAGTTTTTGGCACGTTATAGATTTGTTACAGGTTGTAAATTTGATTATTAGTGTGAAATGTTATTTTATGCAAATGTTGTGAAAATTATAAAGTTTGTTTTCGATTTTTATAAAATGATACAAAATATCTGATGTGTGGAATTTGTCATTCTAATGATTTCTTGTCTATCTCTAACTTGAATTTGTTAAAGGAAAAAAAAATTGCAAAATAAATAACTGTTCAATAAATAAATAAATTTGTTAAACGTTATTAATAGGTTTTCCTAGTGTAAAACTTATTTTCAAGGGGGTGATGCGAGTGTAGTAATGTCTAATTAAAAATTAGAATGTTTGTTTATATTAAAAAAATGCCTAGATTCGCGCGCTTGCCAAAGCTGTAGATTATATATATATACAAAGGTGGGCACCCGGGCCTCAAAAAGGACCAACGGTCCCGGTCCCTGTCCTTGCCTCAAACTGGACCGACGGTCCCGGTCCAGGTCCTTTCTGAAGATAGGACCTAGGAACGACTCGGTCCTCGGTCCTTATATATAATATAAGTGAAAAATTTGATTAAAATGAAAAATGAAATTAAAGACACCGGAAATCTTTAAGTTGAAGTTGAAGCACTAACATCAGTAGATTCTTCGTCTCCTCCAGGTGTTGAAACAAGTTTCAGTTCAGTCTCAGTCTCTTTCTGAGTCTTCTGGAGGAAACGATCCATCTTCTTTAGAACTTCAAATAATCACTAAACACACTAAAATCACTAAAAAAGACCGTCCGGACCAGACCGTCCGGAATTGCTTAAAAATGGACCGTCGCTCCTCATTTCGGTCCTCACTGAGAAAAGGACAGACTTTCCCGCTCACGGTCCTTAAAAAGGACCGAGTTCCTGGAGTTCGGTCCTTTTGGAACTCGGTCCTGCCCACCTTTGTATATATATATATATATATATATATATATATATATATATAATATATATACTGTATATATATATTTTAAGTTCGGGAAGAACCGATTCACCTCTATTTAAAAGGGTATATCTCGGCGGAAAACAAAGAAAAAGTGAGAGGAAAGACAGAGGAAAAAGAGAGGGTGGAGGGGACAATCGAAGTGGAAAAAGACCAAGGACTGCAGGGTCGAGCCCCATCATCCTTGGGTGCTATGACCGAGAGGGCGCACGTGAAACCTCCAGGAACAAGCACGTACAAACGAGCACAAAGAGCACTCAAGAGCACGAGCTTAGAACCCCCTTGCGGGGATATAATATATATATATATATATATATTTTTTTTAATTGGGGTTGTTTAACCTCCTTCGCAACATCTAAGGTCATATGACGGAGGGGACATACAGTTTTACGTGGAATCCGAACCACGGGTCGCTACATAATCTGGGCGCAGAGGACGGTTTCCCATCCAACTACTACCCAGACCCAATATATATATATCGGGATCGGGCCCTTAAGGAAAGGAGATAATGAACTAAAAGACGATCTAAAAGAAATATCTGAAACATTGAGAGGACATTATAAATCGGTCTTCAGTACCCCAAAAAGTGACAAAGCGATACCTAACATAGCTGCATTCTTCGAAGAGATTGCAAGGAGAATGTATAACAGACTTTGATTTTACCCCAGAAGATGTAGCGAGAGCTATAGGCATGGACGTCGATTGCGGGAGGGACGCAGGGGACATGTCCTACCCACTATTTACAAAGAGGGGACAACCTACCAATTGTACCCCCCCCCCACTTTCGTTGATGAATTGCTATAAATGCTAACTATTAATGGTACCTAATGTCGTATTATATGTGTATGCAAATGTACAGGGCCAGTCAATATATTTTGCCCCACCCTTTTTTCTTAGCTAAATAATAGGCCATGGGGCTGAAATGTGTTTTGGGCCGTAAGTTTGAACTTTCTGCACTTCACATAACCGGAATTTTCCAGTTCGAACCTCCCCTCCTCGTATAAAACCGCTTTCAAACGCCATTGTATAAAACCGATGGTTAACGCAGTTTCGAAAATGGCGTCTGACAGTGATGTGCGTCATAAACAGAAAGCTGTTATCGAGTTCTTAACTGCAGAGAAGGAAACAGTTGGAAATATTCACAAATGTCTACAAAACGTTTACGGAGATGCTGCTGTTGTTGATCAAAGAACAGTTGGACACTGGTCTAAACGTGTGAGATCGGAGAGAGAGGGAGAGCCAACCTCGATGATGAGCCACGCAGCGGTCGCATGGCATCGGCTGTGACATCTCGCACTGTCTGTACAACGCGCTAACAGCATCATTCGATCAAATCGGCGAGTCACATGCAAGGAGCTACCACTGGAGCTAGGAATTAGTGAAGGAAGTGTGAATACGATAATTGAGCAACTGGGATACTCCAAAGTGTGTTCACGGTTTGTTCCTCGCGAACTGACTGAAGATCACAAAGCCCAAAGAAAAGAAATTGCTTCCGAGTCGTTGGTTCGATACGAAACAGAAGGGGATAACTTCCTTTCACGAATTGTGACTGGGGATGAGATTTGGGTACACCACTTTGAACCTGAAACAAAACACCAATCCATGGAGTGGCATCACGCGGACTCCCCACACAAGAAAAAGTTCAAAATGGCTCCCTCTGCAGGAAAGGTTATGGCCACCATCTTCTGGGACATGAAAGGAGTGAGTCTGGTGGACATTATGAAGAAAGGACAAACAATCAACTCAGAGGCATATATTGCTACCCTACAGAGACTCCAGAGACGTATAAAGCGAGTTCGACCAGAGAGAAAACTGGAAGACGTCCTTCTTTTGCACGATAACGCAAAACCACACAACAGTTTGCAAACAAGAGAGGCCATCACAAAAGTGCGCTTGACTGTGTTACCCCACCCTCCATACAGCCCGGATCTGACACCTTCAGACTTCCATTTGTTTGTACCAATGAAGGATGCTATTCGTGGAAGAAAGTTTCAGAGTGACGATGAAGTTGTTGAGGAGGTTAAGAGGTGGCTGCAGCGGAACCCAGCGGACTTTTACCAGCAAGGAATAAAGGCTCTTGTTTTGAGATGGAGGAAAGCCGTAGAAAAGGATGGAGACTATGTGGGAAAATAAAAACTTGTAAAAAAGGTATGTAACTACTTGTGTACAAAATTTCTGGAACTTACAAGAAACTTGGAAAGAAAAAAAAAGGTGGGGCAAAATATATTGAGTGGCCCTCGTAATAGCAATATTATAAATTATTGTCATGAACACCAGTGTTTATTTATCATGGAATTTAGCAGTCAATTTGCATTTTAATAATTGCACGTAGCATTTGTGTGTTCTTGGTCATTAAGTACGTCGAAATGGAAATATGTTAAATAAACGATTTTGTTACGTGTCATTTTCAGTATCAAAGTGTGATCAAAGTGCAGTTTATTTGTTTTATATTTCACGAACATATTTTGTTATCAGTTTATGTACATTATCCTCTGTTGTCTACAGGTAATAAAAGATTTATTTCGGTTAAACATATGTGTGATATTATGTTACATGAAAGGTTAAATATTATAAATAGTTTGCATTGCGTTTCTTATTTCTGCAAAAAAAAATTTTTAAATAAATAAAGACATAAAATGATTAAATGCAATTGAGGTTTTTTCAACATGCTAAGAAAAATACAAAAAACGAGTAAATGGTAAATTACGACATTGATATATTACATGCAACAGCTACTCAGAGTATTGTTTGATTCGCTGTTTGAAGGCGAAGTGTCAACCCTTCCCCCCACTATTTTAGAGCAATCGACGCCCCTGGCTACAGGACAAATGAAATCACATTCAGCTGCAGGTCTGGACAAATGAAACGCACTAGTAATTAAAAACTGTAAAATTGAAATAGCTACACCCTTATACTGGATATGGAGAAGATCCCTAGACACTGGCGAAATACCGAGCATCTTGAAAAGAGCAAACATTGCCCCTATATATAAAGGAGGGGATAGATCTCGAGCAAAGAACTATAGACCAGTGTCTTTGACGTCCCACCTCACCAAGATATTTGAAAGAATAGTCAGAGAGAAAACCTATGACTTCTTGGAGACTGGAAAGATTTAACGAAAATCAGCACGGATTCCGATCATGAAGATCATGCCTATCACAGTTTATAGAGCACTATAACACTATCCTAGATGCACTTCAAGGCAATGAAAACTATGATGTCATATACACGGATTTTGCTAAAGCTTTCGACAAATGCGATCATGGTATAATAGCACATAAAGTGAAACATATGGAATAACAGGCAAAGTGGGAAAATGGATCTACAACTTCCTCAGAGAACGACTACAGGTCGTCAAAATTGAAGGTGTATCATCATCAGAAGTACGCAGCTCAGTACCACAAGGTACAGTACTGGCCCCACTCCTGTTCATTATCATGCTAACAGACATAGACAGTGGAGTAAACACCAACAGTATAGTAACATCCTTTGCGGACGATACAAAGGTCAGCAGAAAAATCAGCCATGCAAATCAAGTGGAGGCCTTGCAGAGGGACACGAACAAAATATACACATAGTCAGAAGACAACAATATGACATTTAACACCGAGAAACTTCAGTTCTTGAGCTATGGTAAAAATTAGGAACTTAGACTGCATATTATACTCCAGAATTCAGGGACGTAGCCAAGAGGGGTGGGCGACGGAGGCAGTTGCTCTCCCCCCCCCCCTTTGGAAAGTCCAGGAAAAAATCTGCGGTAATTACAACCAAGGTTCACCGCCAAACTATAACTGTAGTAATGTCTAATTAAGAATTAAAATGTTTGTTTATTAGAATTTAATAATGTTTGTTTAATAAATAAGATAATAATGTTAATACGAAATGTAATTAAGTAAAATAATTGTTTGGTTATAAAAGGCTAGTTGGCAGCAGCCCGAAATGGGTCTAGGGACGAGAGAGAGATGCCCAAAAACTCTAGTGATCGGACGGCTGTTAACCAAATAAGGTGTTTTTTGTGTATTACGATGTTTTTGTAAATTTAGAATATTCTTTTGTGTCTCTCTCCGGCTGAAATGTTAACGTTAATTCCCCCCTCGCATTGCCCCATTTATCTAAAAGTGTTTTGGTATAAATAAAAGTCAGTAAAGTGTTAATGAAGTGTATAATTAATCCCCCGGTCTTTCGCATTATTCGAAAGTGTAAAATGGCGCCACGGCCACGTCTACCCGTATTTATAAAGTACAGCGAAGCGAATGTAGAGAGAATGCTGAAAGATAAAGAGAAATTGAATAAAAAGTAAAGTAAATAATGAATTATAAATGAAGGAGTGGGAATCACTACATAACATTTAACAATTAAAAGACCCTGTGTTTATCATAACGTTGCGCTCAGCCTCTGTCGTGACATCGAAGCTCCGACCTCTTGCTGCGAAACTGCAACTGACGAACCAAGTAAACATATGTCTATGTAGTTTAATAAGTTTCAGATATTAATAGCTTCCATTTATGCTGCTGGTCATATATAGTCATATATTAGTCATATATATCATACATAGCATTAGTCAACTATTATTTGATGCATTTCCAAGACATGCTTGGTGCCGTCAAGCTCGTTCAGTCAGTTCTTCAAGTACTGCAGACATGCCGAAAAAATGACTTGGAAGTGTTCTCTGATGTTATAGAACGTTCCTCCAAGTGGTGTGACACCAGTGTCACTCCCAGACGGTCTGGGAGGCAGCAACATCGCTCCAATTTAACAGTAGAAAACCCTGAGGTTTACTATAGAATCTTTGTTTTCTTGCCTTTCATGGACAGTACAATACAAAATCTAAAACGTCGCTTCTAGTCTCATAATACGCAAAGCATGGGTTTGGGCTTTCTACTCCCTGCCTGCATTAATTACTCCCGAGAAGCTACTGCACAGCACAAGAAAATAGAAGAAGCATGCGAGTTTTGAAAAGCTATATTGCCATATCAAAACGAATCGGCACAGAAAGCCCTTGGTGAGTGGGATGTGTGGTACGAGGTCTGGAAAACCTTTGAATCTTCTGAGAGGTCCTCCGATGCAGTTTTGGCTGTAGAGAAATGCGATAGTATTGCGTTCCCAATCGTCCATCGACTACTGCAGGTTTTCGCTGTTCAACCTGTTTCCACAGCTGCGCCAGAGCGTTCATTTTCAAACCTTTGCAGGTTGAAGACATGGCTACGAAATAGAATGAGTGAAGATCGTCTGACAGGATTAGCTTTAATCGCCATGGAGAGAGACAAGCTAACTCTAGATGATGCGTCCGAAATATTGGATAGATTTGCGAGAAAATAGGCGAGACGACTCAATTTGTTACTGGAATAAAACGGACGGTGGGCGGTAATGTGATTTTGTGGTGTACGTGTACCTATATGTAAATTGCATATTTACTAAAGTATTCGATTTTGATTTAGTAAAGTAATTGCGTATTTGATAAAATACATATTTTTTTGTCAAGTAGCCCCTAAATTATTATTTTTCCATGCGATTATCCTGTTTAAAATTTTATATATGTGAAACAGATGTGCGTTTCTTCTGTCTCAACTGATCTGGCTGTTTCTACATCCGTTTGACTTGTCTTATACGTGAGAGTTTCATTTGGATCTCTTCTAATGATTTCGTTATTCATCGATATGTTATACTGTTAAACGTGTATACACTAAATAATTGTATGCATGAAATCAATAAATGTGTGAATAAAATAGTTACTTTCTTTGTTAAATATGAAAACTATAGAATCAATACCTGATTTAAAATTTCAGAAAATACAAGTAATTACATCATAATATAGCTTAGATTGCACCAATGTGACTGTCCTATCCAAACTTTTGTTGGAAAGGATACATATTTCATGTGGATGGCTGTATAGTGGCTGTTCAAAAATGGCAGTTGCACTGACATTTTCAAACAGTTTTTATACAAAATAAGCTTAAAATGCGCTGGCTTACGGGGCTCCGCCCTGGACCCCGCTGGGGGAACTTCCAGCTCTTCCCCAGACCCCCTAACTGTATGGGCTCGCCCGATTCACCACGGAACCTGACGAAGGTAGCTCAAGTTGGCCCCTCTCCCCTTGGGACATTCCTGGCTACGTCCCTGCTCCAGATAGACAGGAAATTCAGAGAAGCACGAAAGCAGTCCACTTGGGGGTAATAATGACCGATGATGCTAAATTCGAGACACAAAATCAGATAGCAATAAACAAAGCAAAAAGAGTCCCGGGACAGGTACTAAGAACGTTCAAAAGAAGGGACAAGACAGTAATGATTTCCTTGCTGAGAACACTGATCATACCAAAACTTGAATACTGCTCAGTTTAGACGTCCCCATATAAAAAGGAAGAAATTAATAAACTAGAAGAAACGCAGAAACATTTCACAGCCAAGATTGATGGCTGCAAAGAACTCAACTACTGGGAAAGACGACGTAAACTAAATCTGTACTGGTACCAAATCTCAAACTAAACCCAATTACCATCCAAACAACGCTGGAAAATGGGAAAGGCAGAATGTGTAGTGTTCCCAAATTAAAGACCCAACAAGAGACCTCCTCAACACTGAAGGAAAACAGCTTGGTTGTCAGGGAGCCAAGACTTTTTAACCAGCTTCCAAAGGACCTCAGAAACGTTACAGGGGTCAAAATTTAAGTCTTCAAGAGAAGACTAGATGCCTGGCTCAGGACGGTGCCAGATGAGCCGGGTGTACCTGACTATGTGCGGTGGAGAGCGCAAGAGAGCAACTCGCTCCTCTACCAAGCCAAGCCTAGAGGCGGGGCCACCAGCTTGACCTTCGTGTGAAGGGAGACCAACACACGGAACCTAAACGAGGTTAACGAGGTGTGTATATATATATATATATATATATATATAATATATATATATATACACGTCACCAATAACGTAAAAAGAAAACGGAGGAGCGGTGACTGTTCTGGAGCTATCACTGGAGCTAGGAATTAGTGAAGGAAGTGTGAATATGATAATTCAGCAACTGGGATACTCCAAAGTGTGTTCACGGTTTGTTCCTCGCGAACTGACTGAAGATCACAAAGCCCAAAGAAAAGAAATTGCTTCCGAGTCGTTGGTTCGATACGAGACAGAAGGGGATAACTTCCTTTCACGAATTGTGAATGGGGATGAGATTTGGGTACACCACTTTGAACCTGAAACAAAACACCAATCCATGGAGTGGCATCACGCGGACTCCCCACACAAGAAAAAGTTCAAAATGGCTCCCTCTGCAGGAAAGGTTATGGCCACCATCTTCTGGGACATGAAAGGAGTGAGTCTGGTGGACATTATGGAGAAAGGACAAACAATCAACTCAGAGGCATATATTGCTACCCTACAGAGACTCCAGAGACGTATAAAGCGAGTTTAACCAGAGAGAAAACTGGAAGACGTCTTTCTTTTGCACGATAACGCAAAACCATACAACAGTTTGCAAACAAGAGAGGCCATCACAAAAGTGCGCTTGACTGTGTTACCCCACCCTCCATACAGCCCGGATCTAGCACCTTCAGCCTTCCATTTGTTTGTACCAATGAAGGATGCTATTCGTGGAAGAAAGTTTCAGAGTGACGATGAGGTTGTTGAGGAGGTTAAGAGGTGGCTGCAGCGGAACCCAGCGGACTTTTACCAGCAAGAAATAAAGGCTCTTGTTATGAGGTGGAGGAAAGCCGTAGAAAAGGATGGAGACTATGTGGGAAAATAAAAACTTGTAAAAAAGGTATGTAACTACTTGTGTACAAAATTTCTGGAACTTACAAGAAACTTGGAAAGAAAAAAAAAGGTGGGGCAAAATATATTGAGTGGCCCTCGTAATAGCAATATTATAAATTATTGTCATGAACACCAGTGTATATTTATCATAGAATTTAGCAGTCAATTTGCATTTTAATAATTGCACGTAGCATTTGTGTGTTCTTGGTCATTAAGTACGCGAAATGGAAATATATTAAATTCCCGCGCATACTGAAAATACCAGACGCCCAACACTGTACAGTATATATACCTACACTGTGCTACAACTTACATTAGTATTTCCTGTATTTGACTCAGTTTCTGGCAACTATTGCTTTAATCTCATTAGTTACACTGTCAATCATAGGCCAACTAATTTAGTCCCACTAGACTCTGACCAAGCAGCTTTTTTAAACCTTCCCTTAAGTATGCCCCTAACCTCATCTAATCTAAGCACTGCAAAATCACAACTTATTTGGTGACTTCATACCCCTGTACATTTGTTCTGTAATTTTGATGCAGGCTGAGTGGCACTTTTTTGGAAGTGGAAGTGGAAAGACTTTCTCTGCTGTGCATATAAAATAAAGAGTAACGGACCAAGTAGTAATTTCTATGGTACCCCACTTTTCACTTTCTGATACCCAGATCATAGGCGGTTCTAGAGTGGGGGTCGGCGACGTCTAGACCCCCCTCAATTTCTTGCAAGTGCCCTATTTGAATGATGTATATGCCTCTGAAAACAAATTTTGTTTTTGTAAATAAATCATGGTTATTTTATTTTATTCAAATTCTATTTTGAGTCTTTATCCGTATACATTGTACTTCCAAATTTTTAGTTGTAATGGTTTTCATAGGTACTAGTGATGTAGCGGATGTCATTTTTTTCACATCCGCGGATGCGGATGCGGATGTTTGATTTCGACATCCGCGGATGCGGATGTCTACATTTTCGTTATTTTTTAGGATATATTCGAGATTTGTTGTGTTTAACGTATATAATAAGTTATTATATAGAGAGAGCTGTAGCTATAATGTAGTATAATTGATTAATTGTACAATAATTGCTGTACTTTTCTCTGAACATATAAAATAATATCAAGCATCTAACTAATATAGAAATCAATTGTGAATTCGTCTGCAAATAAATTCGTTATATTTTGTCGAGTTTCAGCCACAATTAGAAACCATAATTGTGTTACCAGGATGCGGGACGTGAACCCAACTCAAATGCACCTCACCGACCTCTTTCCCCAACCTCCACCCTTATAGAAAGAGATCTTTAATTAGCTTGATAACTATTTATATTAAGTTTAAAATTTTATTAGGCATATTTATAAATGAGTAATTAAAATAAAGTAAACTAAGATGTTCATCGTTTAATATTCAAACTTAATTATAGGAAGGTTATGCTTAAGGAACATTAATTTTTCTGCCTTTTCTGCTCTCAGTCTGTTTCTCTTTTCATCATATATTAATCCAGCACTGCTAAATAATCTCTCGCTTGGTACGTTTGTTGGAGGACAGGCTAAATGTTTCCTTGCAAGTTTACTCAAGTATGGATAGATATTCTGCGTATTTTTCCACCAACTAATAGGATTGTCACATGCAGCCAGGCGTTTTTCTTGGTGATAGCTCTCGATCATTTTTACTACATCTTTTGACATCGCGTAGGTCTCGTCATTGCTGCTTGACTCAAGAAACTGAGAGAGATTCTGTGATAGATTTGCTCGTTGAAGGTGTTGGTTCTGTCACTGAAACTTTTATTCTTTTGGTGGGTGGCGAAGCGACAGATTCAAGAGATTGAAGCTCTTCAACTGCTTTGCCAAGTGATGATTTAACTCGTTCTAATGTACTAGGTGCAAATAACTTAGCTTTGTAACGTGCATCTAAGTAGGTTGCAAGAGAGTAACTTCATACAAGAACAGCCTCTCGTCTTGTCGCTTGCATCACTTTTGCGCACAATGAACTAGTTCTATTATTATAGTAGAATTTGATAATTTCCGCTTATTAATGACGTTTTATCTCAACGGTCCACATCCGCACGACATCCGCAGTCCAAAGTGCGGATGCGGATGAGGATGCGGATGCGAGAAAATGTGCGGATGTTCCGCGGATGCGGATGCGGATGTGACCTACATCACTAATAGGTACCCTTAGTAGTGGTGCAGCCATATTACTATTTTTAACTGTATCTTATTCCGATAGTTCTTTTTATTGGCAAGTCATTTGTAAATGTTTGAAAAATTTTCTGTGATAACTATTGTACCCAAATTAGGTTTTTATTTTGTATTATATTTGAATGAGACTGCCTTTTTATTTTAGGGGGGTGCCCTATGGAAAACTGATGAGTGGGTAGTTGGGAGGTAACGAAAATGGTTCACTGAGTAGGTAGGTAGTTAATCTAACAATTATTAAATTCCTTTTATGTCAATAACTGGGTGGAAGAAACCAATTGGTTGCTCACCAGAGTTATTCTCCACACTAGTATTTATATACTGTGTGGGAGGAGCGTGCTCGGTAATGGAGATACATTACCGCTCAACCAACCGAGGAATAAACCAAGACAACGCTGGTAAAAGAAGCCCCGCGAAGAGGAGAACAAAAAGAAAAGAACGAAAACGAAGAACGGGGCGAGAGGACGTACCAGCAAAGTACGCTCTCGACAAATATACAACCGGAGAAGGGAGAGACTCCAATAACTAAAAGTAAGTGACTAATTGAGTTTTTACACCAGACAGTTAATAACATTAAATTAAGCTGGGTCAGACAAGTTAGGCCTACATTGTGGCCTAAGACCCAGCATCAACTCATAGCTTAACAAAGGTGAAGGTAGATTGCCCTAACCTAATCTTGTGAGGAATCCTACTGTGGACCTCAATTTATCTGCCCGCTCTGGACCATTTCCGGAATCTCTAGGCTGACCCCTCTAGGCTAGACTTGATCTACTCTATAGTTAGACTGGAGATATAAGGGGTGGGTTAATTGTGGACAAATTCATACAGAGCATTTTTCACATTGGTGGTCCGTGTGTGGGGAATTTACAAACCTTAACCTTACTTAACAAAAATTGCAGAATTAGGCTAAATGGTCTAGCCTAAGCCTAAGCCTAAGCTAATCAAGCCTAATTAGGTCTACAACCTAGGGCCTAACTAGGAAACATTTACATTTAAGGAGTCTCATTCTCTTATAAGCTTAGACCTGAGTGACATAAGTACTTGGGGGGATTAAACCAAATTTAAACTCGACTGTTTTGTCTGTGCTCTCTCTTCTCTGGTAATTTCTTCTTGTCCTCTATTTCATTACGATCCCCAGTTAAACAATTTTGACTTAGACATGGACAGTGCGGAATTGAAAAAGTTAAAAAGAAAAGGGGGGCAAAGTTGGGAGCTGTTACAAAGGCTGTGAACACTTTTAACAATATTACACAACCAGGTAAGGAAAATATAGAGAGTGTAATTATTAAATTGGAAATTAAAAAGAAGGAAATAATAGCCATTAATGAGAGTATTTCAGAGTTAGTTTGAATCCGAAATGGCTGAAGAACAATGATAGACCTTTACGCTGATGATGATGATCAGGTAAGCTCAATTGAACAGCAAATAAGGGGACTACGGTCTCGGTTGACTGACTTAACACCAAAAAAACCTAATTCTGATTTTAATCAAAGTAGGGCTAACCTTCAACAAAATTTAAGTGGCATGCAAAATCCTGAGTCACAAGAATTGAGGGCTCAGTTACCCATTTTGCTAGTACCAACATTTGAAGGGGACACGGTACAATTCCCATCTTTCATTGAGAAATTTGAGAATTTAATAGGTAATAAACCTTATATTTCAACTGTTGAAAAGTTTAGTTACTTAACTAGTTCCCTTAAAGGCCCAGCCTATAACCTAATAGCCTATTTACCAGCCGTAGGGGATTCATATGAAGTAGCTATTGATCTTTAAAACGTAATTACATTAATAAAGATTTGATTGTATATGAATTATCTCAACAAATTTTTGAATTTGCACCCATAAAAGATAACCATAGAGATATGGAAATTTTTTATACAAAATTAGAAGCTATTATAGGACAACTGGTTAGCAATGAGATAGATATAAAACTTCATCTTGGCTTATACAAAGCATAGTACTTAGGTGCCTTCCTTCGAGGGTTAAAGATATTTTAATTCTAAAGACGGGAGAAAATTATCCTAATTTAGAACAAATAAGAAAACACTTCCCCAATATCCTAATTAATTACAACTTGAGAGATTTTCCAACACATAAGACCCAGGCTATGGATAAACCAAAGACTGTTCCCAGAGACCAACTAGCTACAGCCAAACAGACAAAACTTGATACTGGAGAATCAAATGTGACCAACTATAATACACGAACACCTACATTACAGAACTTTAATGTAACTGCTGCCTCAACTTACACACCACATTGCAAATTTTGTGCAAGTAATGAACACAGTAGTACTGGGTGTGACAAATATTCAGACTTTTAACCAAAGGGCTAAAAGATGTGAACAGTTGAACCTGTGTAAAAAGTGTACTGGCCAGGGACATTATAAGAAAGACTGTAAATCTAGGTTAAGATTCAAGTGTAAGTTTTGTAAAAGTTTACGACATGTCTCATCAATGTGTGATTCACCAAAGTGTCCAAACAATAATACTCAAACTCAAAAGATACCTCCCCCAAACAAAGGTAATCAAGAAAATGCCACTTTCATGGGACATTCTGCTTGTTCAAACAATGTAACAAGAAACACTGAGATTCTTTTACCAACTATTACTTTGGACTTAGTGAATAGTGAGGGTAGTACCACTCCAGTGATGTCTTATAGACTGTTGTTCTCAACAAACATTTGTTTCAAAAAATGTAGTTAATAAATTGGGTTTGACACCAAACCCGAATGAACAAAACCTCAATATTGCGTCCTTTGTTAAGGATAACTCGGACAAAAATAGATATAAGACAATTGACCTGGAACTACATTTAGAAAGTAAATTCAAGAAAATTGAAGCAGTTATTATTTCTAAAGTAGGACAAAACAAACTGGTTATACCCAAACTAGAACAAACCATAAATCATTTGGGAAAACACTACAAAATAGCTGATAGACATATCACTAACAACACAGTAGCTAACATTGAAATGCTAATAGGGGCAGATTATATTAATCTTTATTCATAAGGGCATAGTAGAGATAGGTAATGGTATAGCTATTCAGACTCCATCAGGGATAGCCCCTTTGGGTGACCTATCAGAATACAACCTAGACCTAAACCAAAACAGTGCATGACCAACAAATACTATGTGCCTCAACTCAGTCCTACATAACACCTGTAAGAATAGCAACACTTTGAATAATATTATCTCAACTGAGAACATTAATTCATCATTATCAAATGAAACTTTGGATGAGGCAATTCAAACTTTATGGTTGCTAGAATCTGTGGGTATAATGACACAAATCAAACTTCAGAAGATCAGTTAATGGTAGAAAGATTTGAAGACACCTTCAGTGCAAAGACAATAGTTATTTTATTGAGTTACCTTGGAAAATAAATTGTCCAACTTAAGAGACAATCTCAAAGTAGCTAAAGGACATTTATAAAGTAATGAAAAAACTCAAACAAGAAAATAATGTAAAAATATATAATAATGTCTTTAAAGAACAGCTACAGAAAGGCTTCATTGAAGAAGTAACAAATAACCCTTTTAAAAAAGATGGTTGTCATTATTTAACCCACAGGGGGGTTTATCGACAAGATGCCCCAAGCCCCCAACAACAAAACTCAGAGTAGTATATAACTGTAGCCTCAAAGACAGTGATAAACACAGTTTGAATGATTGCTTGATTGAGGGTCCTAATCTCATTTCTGACCTTGTGAAGATCTTACTGAGGTTCAGGTTAGATAAATATGCCGTACAAAGTGACATTTCAAAGGCATTTTTGAGAATAAATCTTAAAAATGAATATGATAAGAACCAACTTAGGTTCTTATGGTTCAAGGATCCATTTGATTTGAATAAAGGGTTATAACCTATAGATTTAATGTTGTGTTGTGGAGCCAATTGCTCACCTAGCCTATTAGCATTGACAATTAGACATCATTTAAACCAGTTTAATAACTCTCTAACATTGAACTTCCTTAAGGAACATTTTTACGTAGACAATCTAATAGGCTCAACGACAACAAAATCTGAATTATCTGAAGTCTATGAACACTCTCAAAAACATTATGCAACAAGGTAACTTTGAACTTAGAGAGTGGATTTCAAATGATGAGGATTTAAACAAAAAGATTTTAAAGGATAATAATGGTCTTACTGAGCCATCAGACAGAGTTAAAACTTTAGGTATGAACTGGTATTTGGATGCAACTTCTAACAATCATGATTCAATCTGTACTAAAGGTTTTAAACTTGATGAGGAAGCAAATACTAAAAGACAAATATTATCAGAGGCTTCCAAAATTTTTGATCCTATGGGTCTATTCCTGCCTTCAACAATAAAATCAAAGATTCTCCTCCAAGAAATTTGGAGGACAAATGTTGGGTGGGATGATCCAATAACAAATGAAAATCAAAATCTTGGAAGAAGTTAGCTACTGATTTAACAAAAGTGCAGAACATTAAAATTCAAAGGTGCTGTGGGTTTAGGGATAAGCCCCAGAGACTTCATGTGTTTGCTGATGCAAGCACACAAGCTTATGGGTGCTGTGCGTATCTTGTAAGCCCTACAGAAAGTCATCTAATTTATGCAAAAGGGAAAGTGGCACCTCTCAAACCTACCCGAACCATACCTCAATTGGAACTATTGGCTGCTACATTAGCCATTAAAACCATTTCATTGCTTAAGGATGCTTACTATGATGTGCCAATAACTCATATCCACGTCTGGCTTGACAGTCAGATTTGTCTTGCCTGGATACGGAATGATAGCATTAATAGTAAGAATATCTTTGTAAGAAATAGGCTAAAAGAAATAGCTGACGCTAATGAAAGCCTACAAGTAAACTTTCACTATGTTCCAACTAAACAGAATCCAGCAGACTTTCTGACCAGAGGTTTATCCTACAAGTTGTTGAAGTCAAACAAAACTTGGTTTATGGGACCTAAGTGGCTCTGTAATACAGATCAATGGCCTGTGGAACAAGTTAACTGACATTAAATTTAATCTTTTCAAATGAAAAGGTTGAACCAATCACTAATTATGAAAAGTATTCTGATTTCAACAAACTTGTCAGGGTGACAGCCTACTGTTTGAGGTTTGCTCACAACTGTTTAGCTACAATTAACAAACAGCTAAATAAAAACAATCATAATTATACAGAAGTTGCAACCCAATACTGGATAGGCCAAGCACAACAAAAAGAGTACAATAAAGAGTTAGAATTCTTAACTAATGGGAAACAAACAAAAGAACCTGTACCATCAGTAGTTGTGGATCTAAACTTGTTCAGAGATGAGGAAGGCCTTCTAAGGTGTAAAGGGAGATTAGACAAATCAAAACTGTCATACAAAAGCAAAATCCAATCCTTTTACCTAGATTAGCTATTTGACAACATTAATAATCAGAAAAACACACAATGATGTATTCATATGGGGGTACCACAGACACTAACTACATTAAGAAAAACTTATTGGATACCAAGGGAAGGATCACTGTTAAAACAGTCCTGAGTGAGTGTGTCACATGTAGGCGTATTCATGCTAGGCCCTATAGGAAAACCAAATCCTCCTGCTTTGCCAGAGGAGAGAGTTACTCTCAACAGACCCTTTGAGACTGTAGGCATTGACTATACAGGAGCATTGACTGTAGGGGTGGTTGACACTGAACAAAAAATGTACATTGTACTGTTTACATGTGCTGCCTCACGAGCTGTTTATTTGGATGTTGTGGAGGACCTTACAGCAGAATCTTTTGTTGCTGTCTTTAAGAGATTCTGTGCACGACATTCAGTACCAAAGACAGTTTGGACTGACAATGCCACATATTTCAAAGCTGGTGAACAAGTCATCCACGACTTGTTAAGCAATGAAATCACACAATTATATATACAAAATGCAAACATAAAGTGGAAGTATATTCCGGTTGCCTCTCCTTGGTATGGTTCTATCTGGGAGAGGAATATACAAACAGTAAAGAATTGCTTGAAGAAAGCAATTGGCAAAAAACAGATACACTTATTTGGGTTACTCACTCTCCTGGCTGAGATTGAGAACATCATTAACAATAGACTACTCACTTATGTGAGTGACAACATTAATGACCCAGAATCATTAACTCCAAATCATTTGATTCGGGGAGAACAAGTTAGTCTCCTGCCGGACTACAATATAGACTCTTCAGAAGACCCAAACTGGACTCAACGACATGATGAGCTCCAGACGAAGTTACAACATTTAACTAGAGTTAAAGCTCATTTCATTAAACAGTGGAAAACTGAGTACTTGATGGGTCTAAGGGAGAGACATAAACAAATGACTAAGAAGGATTGGTCTGACACAATTAAGGTAGGGGACCTTGTTCTCATACATGACAGTACTCCAAGACAATACTGGCCTCTGGCTAGAGTTTCAGAACTCAGACCAGGGCAGACGGGGTAACAAGAGTGGTCAAATTAAAGACTTCAACGGGTGACACAACAAGAGACATTTCTCTTTTGTACCCTTTAGAGTCTGGACCCAAAACAATGGACTTTGGAGAACCTTCTCCACTGACAGTAACAACTGGAGACACTGAACTTCCAGTAACTATTCCTTTGACAGTAGGAGTGGTAACGCATCCTACTACAACATTGACAGACACAAGACCTCAGCGACAAACAGCATTAAAGGCGCGACTATTTTACAAAAAAAATAGATGCTGGGGAATTGTAATTTTATCTTCTAACTTTCATTTTTTCTTTTCTTATGGTAAAGACCATAGACAGTTTCATCCTATGGATGTATATTTTCTCTTCTAATTAAATGCTACACCTTCTCCATGAGAAGGTGAGGATAGGCACTGTTAATCAGATTAACAGGCATTTACAGTTAAATAGTTAGCTAGTCTACACTCAGACACAAAAATTGGTGACAATGACACCAAAATTTTTATCTCCCGGGGCCCCCAGTATATGGAAAACTGATGAGTGGGTAGTTGGGAGGTAACGAAAATGGTTCACTGAGTAGGTAGGTAGTTAATCTAACAATTATTAAATTCCTTTTATGTCAATAACTGGGTGGAAGAAACCAATTGGTTGCTCACCAGAGTTATTCTCCACACTAGTATTTATATACTGTGTGGGAGGAGCGTGCTCGGTAATGGAGATACATTACCGCTCAACCAACCGAGGAATAAACCAAGACAACGCTGGTACAAGAAGCCCCGCGAAGAGGAGAACAAAAAGAAAAGAACGAAAACGAAGAACGGGGCGAGAGGACGTACCAGCAAAGTACGCTCTCGACAAATATACAACCGGAGAAGGGAGAGACTCCAATAACTAAAAGTAAGTGACTAATTGAGTTTTTACACCAGACAGTTAATAACATTAAATTAAGCTGGGTCAGACAAGTTAGGCCTACATTGTGGCCTAAGACCCAGCATCAACTCATAGCTTAACAAAGGGTGAAGGTAGATTGCCCTAACCTAATCTTGTGAGGAATCCTACTGTGGACCTCAATTTATCTGCCCGCTCTGGACCATTTCCGGAATCTCTAGGCTGACCCCTCTAGGCTAGACTTGATCTACTCTATAGTTAGACTGGAGATATAAGGGGTGGGTTAATTGTGGACCAATTCATACAGAGCATTTTTCGCATGCCCTTTTTTCTTTGGACCCCCCTTACTGAAACGCCTAGATCCGTGCTTGCCAGATTCACGACCATTTAGAATTATTCCCTGCCTTCTAACCATTTTTTAACTCAGTTTATAACTGACCCGAATATTCCATGAGCTTTTAATTAATGTAGAAATCTCCTGTGTGGAACGTTGTCAAGTGCCTTACTAAAATCAAAATAAATAACATCTACATCATGTTCATTATCTACCTGATCAGTTACAAGCTCTAAAAAGTCTAAAAGATTTGACAAACAAGACCTTCCTGATTTAAATCTATATTGAGAATTTGAAATAAGATTAAAATTTTCCAAATTATCTTGAATATTATTCTTTAATTCTTTCTAGTATCTTACCTACCAATGATGTTAAACTAACGGACCTATAATTTCCTACCTCCTCCTTACTACCCTTTTGTAAATGGGTACTGCATTTGCTTTTTTCCATTCATCATGTAGGGGAAGGTGGGGCAACTCGGGACACCCTCTCTACAGCCCAAACTAGTACTGCCATCTAGCTTTAATCTATCTCCGTCGGTGCCGACACTGATCAGTGGCCTTGAGACAGTGGTACAGGGTGGGTTGTGCTGCGCAACTCCGCAAAAATTAGAAAGTCTCATTTTTTTCTCCATTTGATCTATCATCAGCGAATTTTTCCTTAATTCATAATTCCAAAGCTGTAAGAACTTATTTTGTTGCTTTTTGTGTGTTTGATTTTCACGTATCATCGTGTCTGAAATTTCATCGTGGCGCTGGCAGTGAGCGCGTGGTACTGAAATTTGGGAAAAGGGGCAAAGAGGAACCCCGGGTTCAGAGTTGCCCCATGATTTTTTACCAAAAAATTGCAACGGCTTTCTCACATTTTAGTTACACCTAATGCAAAGCTAGACCGCTATAAAAAGTGATACAGAATGGAAGACAGAAAGTGAACATAAATGTTTTTGTATTTAATGGGTCCAAATACTCGTCCTATATGTCTACAAAATTGTGATTTCCTTACGGGTCCCGAGTTGCCCCACCTCCTACCTCTGCATAATTAATTGATCTAGCAAACAAAATAGTTAGTGTCTCAGATAAGTAGGCTGACCATATTTCCTTGAGACAAAAACGGGACATTGGGATGGCAAAAAAGGGACGGGGGTTATGTAATATTCTGTATTCATGAAAAAGTAAGTACATAAACATCTTGAGCTTACAATTATTCTTCAGTGACAGAACCCATACAAAAAACCATACAAAACGGTACTGTCCCGTTCAAAACGGTACGTATGGTCAGCCTACAGATAAGCTATCCTTCCTTTCTCTGGGAATCTTAGCTTATATATTATCAGGCCCAGCAGCTTTATATGACTTCATTGTATGAATCATTTGCCTATCGTCATCCTTCCCTATATGAATCTTATCAAGGATGTCTAAATTTACAGAATCTAAAGAATTAAAATTAAAGTTACTCAAATTTTCTTCAGTAAAAACAGAACCTAAATAATCATTAAAAATACTAACAATATCCTGATCATTTTCAAATATCATATCATCATGTTCTATTGGGTCAATCCTCTCATGCTTTTTATTACTGTATTTACAAAAACTAAAGAATTTCTTTGTATCTTTATTGCTCTTCCTAATCAAACTATTTAATTTTAACTTCTTTCTTAACTACTTATAATTATCCAAGTCCACAAGGCTATTACTGCTTTTAAATTCCCTGCTTGCCTTTTTCTTATTTTTAATGATTTCAGATATTTCTCTGTCCCACCACAAAGGAATCCTAATCTTGTTATTCCTCGTAGTTAAAGTGATTAAAGCACAAACTTTTTGCAGTATTTTAAAATAATATGGAGACGTTTTATCGAATTATACTTTTGTAAGTAAAACCATTGTACAAGTTATATTAAATTATACAACAAAAAATAAGTTATGTTAAAATTTTAGTCATAATAATTCATCTTTTTGACTGACGAAAATATTTTCTTAAACATTTTCTTTGTTTCAAATATTTACTTGTTATTATATATATAATTATTATATATGTAACCTATAGCTATCTCAGCTATCCTAAACTAAAAAAATTTACTTGAAGAATTATACTTTGTTGGGCTTTATTTATTAATTTGTGTAATTATATGCACAACTCGTCTTCACCATATTTCCTTTTACCCGATTCGTAACTTCCAAACATTCAAAATGCAGTCATGTTCCCGCTTCTGTGAGCCCTTCAGGTTTTTAACTCACTAGTACAAATTGTTAGACGACAGATTCGATACAGATTCGACACAGATTCGTTTGGGCTACTTTCTACAGGAGCCTAATTTTGGTTTGGCTACCGTTTCATAAGGTAAATAACAAGAAGTTGAGAACCTGGAGGGCTCACAGAAGCGAGAAAACGACTGCGTTTTGAACGTTTAGGAATCACGAACTGGGCAAAAGGAAATTTGATGGAGACGAGTTGTGCATATAATTGTACAAATAAAAGAATAAAGACCAACAAAATATAATTTTCCAAGCAACTTTATTAGTTTATAATTTTATTACTTTATGATAACCGATATGGCTATAATAGGTTATTTATATTATATAATAATAATAATAATAATAATAATAATAATAAAATATTTAAGAAAATCTTTTTGCCAGCCTGTATCTAGAGCAGAGCTTTCCAAACTGGTGTGTCGCGACACATTAGTGTTTTTTGTATTTTGAAAATTTTGATTTTTCTATCAACAAAATCGGCTACAAGATAAACCACCTACTGAAAAATTATCTGATATTTGATATTTGATAACAAAAATTAATTAATGTGTCGTGAAAATTGTTATGCTTAAATAGTTTGTCGCTCTGATCTAGAGTACCAAACTGAATTGCAGGAAACTTCTCTATAAGACCACGCCTTATCAGTCACTTTCAACAGAAAAGTAGAAAAGACGCGGCTGACATCCAAAACTTTTTTTATGCAGGAAGGTGAAGTGAAGGGAAAATGGCCGCAAAAAGATTGGAGGTCAAAGACAGAAGAAAAGATGGATTGAGGAAGATTGTTCCAGAGTTGACCATTTGAGTAGATGAAAGATTGAAAATACCGATTAACCCTTGCGTCAGAAGCTTGGACAGAAAAGGAATGAGAAAGTGCCAAAAGTCTGGTGATGCGTGCTCTCCTTAAAGGAGAAGGCATGCAGTTAGAGAGTTCAGACGAGCAATGTCCGTTATGATAGCGATAGTTAAGAGAGAGAGAGGCAACATTGCGGCGAGGAGAGAGAGATTGAAGACAGTCGGTACGAGGTGGGGAATTGATGAGACGAAAAGCTTTTGATTCCACCCAGTCAAGTACGGATGTGTGGGTTGAACCACCCAACACACGAGAAGCATACTCCATACAAGGGCGAACAAGACCCCTGTACAGAGACAGCAACTGAGTGGGGGTGAAGAAACCGCGGAGGCAGTACAGCACATCTAACCTCTTAGAAGCTGTTTTAGAAAGAGAGTACATGTGATCTTTCCAGGAAAGATCACGAGAAAAGGAAACGCCAAGAATGTTAAGAGAAGAGGAAGGATTGAGTTGTGTATTGTTAAAGGTGATGGTACAGTCGTGTGGAAGATTGTGACGAGTAGACAGAGAAGGAACTGAGTTTTTGAGGCATTGAAAGCCACAGGGTTTTCTCTGCCCCAATTAGAGATAGTAGAAAAGATCAGAGGTCAGGTGCATCATAGCCGTCCCACGCGAAGCATGGAGTGGAGAGGTTTTCACATTTTTGCCTGGTGAAGGAATATTTGGAGAGTCGAAGAACAGATTTTGCATGATTCCGAGCAGAAATATAAGCTATGTGAGAGTCAGGAGTTGGATGGCTTCGGTACCTTCTGAAAGCCTCCTCTCTGTTGCGATATCATAGAACAAGCAAAGTTAAACCAAGATTTTTTGCATGAATTGTAGAAATAGAATATGGAATGTACACATCTATGCCCGAGAGAATCACCTCCATGATGCGTTCAGCACACTCCAATGGGCCCCGGCCACGGAAGTAGTAATCAGTCCATGGAAAATCGGAGAAGTACTGCCGAAGGGTTTCCCAATCAGTGGCTCCAAAGTGCCAAAGACATCTCTTGGGAGGATCCAAAGGCTGAATTAGAGCGATAGGAAACAGATGAAGAATGTGGTCAGAGGAGTCCAACAGGAAAAAGTTTTGACAGAATAAGAAGAAGGATGAGAGGTGAAAAATAAATCCAGAATGTTGGACCTATCTCCAAGGCGATCGGGAATATGAGTAGGTGCTGTACAATTTGCTCTAGGTCATTCAATATAGAAAAGTTGTAAGCTAGTTCACCAATTGATGTTGGTGAAATTGGAGGAAAGCCAAAGGTAGTGGTGAACAGTGAAATCACCTAAAATGGAGATTTTAGAAAAAGGAGGGTGGGAAGTGAAGTAATCGAAGAATTTTGGATTGTTAATAGAATTAAGAGAAAGGTAGACAGCGAAGATGTATTTCGTTGGAGATTGGCATGTAAACTGTAGCCAGAGGGTATAGAATTCGAAAGATTCAAGTTTGGGAATACAAGAACAAGTTAAGTCATTGCGTACATATACGCAACAACCACCTTCGGAGTGAAATTGAGTATAGAGAAAGTAAGAGGGTACAAGAAAGGGGTTGCTGTCGGTCGTCCCAGACAACTGAGTTTCGGTGAGGTTTAGAGGAGGAGAGGTGGTGTTCAAATGATTGAAAATTTGAGGAAAGGCCACGAATGTTGCAGAAGTTTATGAAAAGTGGATCAGGCAGAGACCCAGAACATCTCAAATGGCAGTAGCACAACCAACCCACTGCCCGGGTCTTTGTTCCAGGTATCTGCAACGGAGGAGCCATAAGTGGGAACATTTATGGTCCTCTCCCCAGTGGACTCCGAGGCTCCTCAAGTCGTTGCCATTTTTTTTTAATTTTGAAAAGATGATGTAGTGTGTAAGGTGCATTATGTGTAAGAAGAATAGGGAGCGAAGTGTGTGTTTGGAAGCATGCTACGCTGCTTACAGGAGAGATGAGATACGGAACAAAATCAGCTATTAAGGAGGAGAGGTTTTTTCTCTCTTTTTTAGGCAGGAAGGAGGGGCAAAGGGTGAATGCCGCAAAGGCGCCCCCCCCCCCCATAAAAAAAAGAAGAGAGGCAAAATCAAGGTGGCAGTCAGAGAACGCCAAACCAGATTCGCTTCAACCTGCATTAAAGGTAGATTATAATTCTTCGTATGCCCATCTTGGGGTGACAATTCTTCGTATGCTCTAAATTATTTAATATTTAGTGTAAAAATTTTTAGCTTAATTGTAACTTTATCACTTTTTCTTTCCAGGCTTGCGATGCCGATATATTCCCAAAATATCAACTGCTTGTTGCGAATTGCTTGCGCCATACCCGTCACTTCTGCTGACAATGAACGTGCCAACAGTACCTTGAAACTTGTGAAGGGGTACCTTAGGACCACTAGCGTAGCTATAGGGGGGCGGAGGGGGCGGTCTGCCCCGGGCGGCACTTTTTGAGGGGCGGCACTTTTGGTCTACTGCAATGAAAAAAAAAGGTTTTTTTTTATGTCGGGACAGT
This sequence comes from Bathynomus jamesi, assembly GCA_023014485.1. Taxonomy (NCBI): domain Eukaryota; kingdom Metazoa; phylum Arthropoda; class Malacostraca; order Isopoda; family Cirolanidae; genus Bathynomus; species Bathynomus jamesi. Next base: position 305,153 of record JAJOZX010001516.1, on the reverse strand, counting down.
AGAAGGATACAAGACGCCAGACACAATTTTATTTTTCCACGAAAACACTGCTTACTTCGTTAATTTCCGACAATGGTAAGGATTGTGTTCCCTTGAAGATGGCCTTATTGACCATCATACCTATTTAAGCGCTTAGTTGTGCTTAATTAATAATAGCATTGGTATAAATGCATTTATTTCATTAAAAAGGGAAATAACCCATAAAGTTCTGTAAATACGTTATAATCTATAAATATACGTTTAATATTTATAAATAATCAATATCAAAACTAATATGCTGGTATTAGTTGTAAAATGATAATGGTAACCCAGGATTCGGCCGAGAAGGAATTCGAGAAGAAATACTTCAGAAAGTTGAGGTAAAATGCTTCCCGATGGGCGGATCGGGAAGCGGCCAATCGCGAAGCGAATTCTGAGACATTGATAAGGAAGAGTTCCTCGTTGAGAGAAAAAGACTTCAGCATTTTATTGCTGTTGCTGCTACGCAAGACGAAACAGAGACGTGGAAGAAAGGCCCCCTTGAACTTTTGCAGTTTATTCAAAAGTATAATCTTGGTAACTCGGTTCCAAATATTGTAATACTGCTGCGGATTTTTCTCACAATTGCTGTTAGTGTTGCTAGCTGTGAGAGGAGTTTTTCTAAACTAAAACTGATAAAGAATTACCTAAGATCTACTATGAGCACCTTGCGGTTGAGAAACCTTGCCATACTGTCTATAGAACAACAATTGACAGACGAAATAGACTTCGACAATGTCATCGAAGATTTTGCTAACAGAAAAGCAAGAAAAATAACTGTGTAGAATGTTGTAGTTAATTTTTTCACTTCAGAAGTAAACATGTTGTCCTAATATTTTTCACAGGTTTTTTTCTATACGTCGTTTTCACTTTTTGTTTAAGTATTTTTGTTATGTGTATTGTGTTGTGTTTCAGGGGGGCGGCAAACTCAAGGACCGCCCCGGGCGGCACAAACTCTAGCTACGCCACTGCTTAGGACTACTATGTCCACGGAGAGATTGTCGGGCTTGGCGTTGATGAGCATTCATTACGACAAGCCCGTGGATTACGAAGCTGTAGTTCAACGGTTTGCTGAACAGCAACCCCGACGAATGGCGCTCGTCGATCCAGTCTTTGAGAGTCGGGAGATTAACTGATATCTCAGTCAACACAAAACTTTGTCAAGAAATATAATAACTTCACTTATATTAATGAACAAATCTAGAATGATAAAGTATGATTTTCAAAAGAAATTTAGGTTTTGAGATTGTGAAATTTTCTTAAACAGTGTTTCTTTAAGACTTATCACGAATTTTATCTTTCCTTGTATAATTTTCTCGCAAATCAGTAGATAACTTAGATGTTGTAAAAGCTAATAAACTTGAACAAACACCCCGCAAATTGCTTAAAAACGCTTTTCTAAGAGCCTTAATTTTCAAAATTTTCCGGGGGAGCATGCCCCCGGACCCCCCTAAAAGCCTTCGGCGCTCGTACCGAACCCCCCCTTCAGCAAATCTTGGATCCGCCCCAGATACCTCACCACGTCATACATCTCCATTAGCTTCAGACAGTAATATTTTAATAAAAAAAGACTGACGATAACGTGAACAACATTAGTCAAAGAATACAAGTTGTTTGTTTGCTCATAACTATTAATAACATGGAAAATAAAATGACTACAGTATTGGCAAATCATAACCAAAACAATGATAATACACTTATGAATTCCACTTTACGTACACATGCGCACACAATGGCGTACATAAGGGGGGGGGGCATAGGCCCCCCCATTGTAAAATTATTACTACTCTCATTAAAGATATTTGAAAAAGAAATTTTAAAAAATCGATAACTTTGCAACATTCACCACAAAAAAATCTTTGTCATACGGAATTTCAGTTATTTCTTGGTTACCAGGACATGTTATTAACTCAAAACTCAAAAGCAATTTTGGCTGGCTTAGGAACGTTTATATATGTCTTTATACTACATTTAATTTGTGCAAATTTAATTCTTTGGCCATAAATTGGAAATAAAATACAACTGAAGCCTTCCAAGATGCAATTCATTTTGATTCCAAATCAATCATCATCAATTTTGAGCTCACACACAACTTTACACAACTTCACATATAATATATAATATACATATAATATACATTTCACAATAATATACAATATATAATTCACATATAACTTCACATATAATATACAAAGAGTCAAAACATAAAGAAATCATGCACAAACTTAAAAATAAACAGTCCAGAGGTCCAGTAGCTTTCCTTCCGCAGATCGACTGTTAAGAAACATTGATATACGATACCATGAATTATTGTAAACTTTTAATAATGGTATTAGTACCTTTCTGGCGTGAAATTAGCAAACACAATGACGGGTACGGGGTCGAACATCCGTTTTAATCCTCCATGCTTTCCTGACATTATGAAGCCGTTCTTACACTGTTCTAATGTGGCGTAACTAAAATATTTCTCGTTCGCTCTTGTTACATCGAAACAAATACCACTAAATTTAGGACCCAATAAAAATGTAATGTCACGAGCACTTGATATACCATCAAAAAGTTCATAATCATACACTGAATTTAAATATGCACCCAAAGCACTCTTGCCTAGACCTCCAGCACATATTTTCACTAGATATTAAATTCATTTTGGATGTAAATGTCATTATTAAACGTTTGAAATAAGTCATAGTACCGCGTAGACTGAAACTTATTTCAAATTCAATTTAACTGTTTTGTAATTGAAATTATATCCAAATTCCATTGTTTTATTACATTTTTAATATTTCTGTATATAACTTAAATAGATATATTCTATATTTAGGTTTTAAATGGCCTCATTAAGCGTTTAAAATATAAACAAATACTTCAAAGTGGAAGTTGTTGAAAGTTTAGTTTGAAGGATGTGGTATGGGCAAAGTTGATTGGTGTTTGAAGACGTTGCTAAATTAAATGTTTCCAGTGAATTCATATTTGAATATTATTATTTTCACATATCACTTACCTCATAAAACAGTATTATTGTTATTTCCATTATTACTGCATGAAGTAAACCACAGATTCTCATTTATAAGAGGCTTTATTCGACAAAGAACATAACTACCTGTAAAGAAAAAATAAAACCATTACAGAAAAATAAAATGCATAAATTTCAAAATACGAAATATAACACTAAGACAAATCATAACAATCTCCCCTTCCTAGATAATAGTATACTGTAAATTAAATAACTTATCCACACAATACAAACATAAACGAAGATAAATATTGCAGATATAAGCACTGAAAATTTACAAATTTACAAAATTACAAAATTACAAATTTAGACGATCGGGAAGTTTTCGGTGACACCCAGACCTGCGTAGCAAAGGTAGACTCTCGAAAGAAGGAGCGATATTTTGTGTATACTCTAATGCCTGGTCCCCAGACACTTCCATAGATTCATTAGGAATATTTGGAGAATTTTTAGTGTCACGACTGCAAGACGCTTCTCCCACATCATCTGAAGTACGAGGACCGTGAGTCTCATGCGATGGATTCTCCACATCACCTCGTGGGGCAAGATCCCGAACTGACACTGTTGTCTCCCTGCCATCGGAAAAGCGGACATGAGCGTACTGAAGATTCGCTTCCAAGAGCTCCACCTCCTCAACGGCAGGGTCGTAATTGGACTGTCTGACATGACGTCTCAGGCAGAGCCTGGTGAAGATAGCCAAGTAGGGATTGAGCAGCCGCTTGTCGATCGGCGTTGAAAGTTGAATAAACGCTCTTGTGGTGTGGCCTTCGTTGCAGTTGAGAGCAGTGTACGTATAGAATGCAACGCATCCTGCAGGACGAGCTCCGAGTGAGTGATAGGAAGACGTCGTGATTTGAGAGCGAGAATCACAGCCTTCCAAATCACTCCATTGAACGCTCGCACTGGCCGTTTCCTCGTGGATTATAAGGAGTCTTACGGCTCGTTGAAATGCTTCGACTGTGTAAGAAAGTCTGCAACCCTGCTGACATAAAAGAAGTTCCTCTGTCGGAATGTATAAATGCAGGCATGCCAAAGATGGCAAACAACTGACTCAAGCACAGTGGTGGCTCGTGACTTTCAGTTATGGGGGTGCTGCCTCAGAAATTGCGAACAATTGTGTCGATTATATATATATATATATATATATATATATATATATATATATATATATATATATATATATATATATATATATATATATATATATATATGAGAAGAGAAAGTCGAATAGATAAATAGATAACTACTCACTACTCAGTCATAAAAATAAGTAAAATAGTATCATAAAATCAATTATAGGGTACTTACGCTTAACGGGTAATTTCGAATTTGCCAAATATTTTATTTATAAACAAATTCCGTTCTTCTGTTTTTATTCTGAGCGAAAAGGTCTATTACTTTTTCACTGAAATTCTGTGTACTGTTGATCAAATTTTTCTCTATTGAAATCATTGCAAGAGCATTTAGTCTTTCCTGATTCATAGTGCTCCTTAAGAACGTCTTTATTCTTTTTAATGTTGAATGGCAGCGTTCGGTCTCGGATGTAGTCATGGGGATGGTCAAAAGAATTTTTATGAGTTTAGCTAGTTCTGTACTGTAGAAAACTTGTAGTTCAGTAAGAAGCTTTTCTTTTTCAATCATGGAATATGCCTCAGTGGTCACCGTTACCTCTTCCATAGGCATTTTCATATTATAGCTATCAAAGTTTTCCTTGGTAAACAGCTTAGCAGCTACTAATTGTTTGGTAAATGAATACCTCTCAGCTATGTCAACACATACGCAGTCGCACACTTCCTTTGCTTCAATCATGAGTGTTTTTGAAGGATTTTCACAGTACTCCGAATTTCTTATTTTTAAAATGGCATTGTTGAAGTTTGCTATATATTCTTGTACTTTACATGAGTCAATAGCTCGAGATTGCATTTGATTGTAAATGACTTCTACGTGAGGCATTATCTGATGAAAAAGTTTCAACCAAAAGATGAAGTTTTCTTTATTCAAACGTGCAAAATTCCTGTTGCTTCTGAAATGGTTTGATCTGCGTTTGCTGTCGACTGTATTTCTTCAAGGCATTTTTTAAGGGTTCGAAATTTTCATAGACGCGGTTTACGGTGCGTATATGAAAATTCCATCTAGTAGGGGATGGACGAGGAATGCGGCTGGCCATATGTTTGCTTAAGATAGAGAGACGAAGTGGTGACCTGGAGAAAAATGTGGTATAGCCAAGAGGTTAGAAAATAATATTCTTGAATTTCGGGTAGTACTTGCTGCATTTTTCATAATCAGATTCAGTTGGTGGGCATAACAGTGAATGAAGTGTGCATTATTGTAAACTTCTTTAATTTTAGCCCGAACTCCCCCTTTTTTTCCTTTCATGACATTTGCGCCATCAAATGTCTGAGCAATTAGTTTCTGCTTGTTTCCTTCGAGAAGAATATCTAGCTGATCTAGAATGCACTTAGATAGTCCTTCTGCCGTTTGATTTTCCGGAGTAAAGAAACCCAAGAAGCGCTCAAAGACTTCCTCATTCAGCTCGTATCTCAGAACAATAACCATTTGAGTGTGTTCAGAAACATCAGTTGTGTCATCAGCCATGACCGCCACAAACGAAGCTTCTTTAATTTCTTTTTTTTATTTGATTGCAGGATACCTGCAGCACACAGTCAAGAATATCATTCTGAATGGTTTTGGAAACGCCCTTGAAGACTGCGTTGCTTTCTAAATGTTTTTTCAAATCGGGATCTAATTTTGATGCGAAATTAATTAATCCCCTGAATACACCTGGATTTGCCGAATCATCTTTTTCATCATGCCCACGTAAAAAAATCTCAAAATTTCCGCAGAATTTAATGCAGTCTATTATTTTCGACAATAGTTCACGATTTTTGGTAACTTTGTTATTATGTTCGATAATCGAGAGTTTGTAAGCCTCACTAAGTTTTTCTTTGATATTTACCGTTCCTAAAAGTGACAGAGAAATCATATTATCAATATGCTTCTTTGAACGCTCATGCTTTTCAGTTTTTTCTTTCAATTTGTTTATATTTGTAAAACCACTTTTTGTCCACGTCAAGTCACCACCGAGTAGTAGACACGGGAAACAAAATAATGCATTTTCAACTTTACAACACTTTACAACCACAAAGCCAACTTTTTCTTTGGTACCATTCTGAATTAAAACTACGAATATATTTCTTATTGTTACTTATTCCGGGCTGAGATATTTGAATTTCTGGTGTAGGGCGTCCTTCAGTTTTAATAGCTATTTTTTCTTGAAGAGATAACTGTGAAAAATTACGAGACTGAATTTTACTCACTGCCACCCGACTCATTTCTGGGGCTAGCGCAGCCATGATAATAGAATAGGCGCCTAGTTAAAATTTCAAAAAACAAAAAGTCACTTGCGAAAAAAATATTCTAAGAAATGAAAGCTATATATTGTAAATAATCCAATTATTATATAATTAACTTCAATCTCACGACAAAAAATAAATGATAACGAATCATTGATAAATGCAATTCGGAAATTAAATTTCGAATTAGCAAACGATACAGCAACACAACTACCACGTCAAACAAACAAATCGGCACTGCTCTGTCCACAGTGCTTTGGATCTTCTTAAACCCGCGATTCTGACTCGCTCTTCGTACGTCCGCCACCGAGGTTTCAAGCGTTTCGAACAAAATCTGGAACTGTTAAGTACGCAGTTCCACGGGAAGGCTGAAGCTACTTTCGTGATTCATTCGTTCGGCATTGAAATAGTTTAAGGAAAAAAGGATATAATCTGATTTAAAAACTCAAAGTTCATTGAAAAAAAACAATCAGAGAGACTATTTTAAATATTTAAATATAAAGATCATAAGATCATGGGGGTGCTGCAGTTCCACAGTGCCTACCTGCGAGCCGCTCCTGCAGTCAAGCACATGATTACTATCTGAGATGTCATGTCGGAACAAGGGAACGCAAAGGGAAAACGAGAGAATTCATCTATCACCGTAAGCAAGTACTTGTTACGTGAGGATGATGGTAGTGGTCCCTTAAAATCGATGTTGAGCGTTTCAAACGGATGTGTTGCTTTGACCAAATAGGATAGTCGTGGTTGATGAAACCTTGGCTTGCATTCTGCACAAACGGGACAGGATGCAGAGATTCTCTTGACATCCTCAACCGAGAACGAAAGGTTGCAAGGTTGTACAAAATGCATCATTCGTATAACGCCAGGGTGACAGAGAGAGTTATGCAGTTCAATCAATGTATCAGAATTTATAGCAGAACAGAATGCTCTAAAAAATGTATCTGCTGGGATGTTATCCTTTCCATGTCGATACCGAATATCGAAACTGTAGCAGACGAGCTCGATTCTCCATCTTTGGATTTTATCATTTTTAATCTTGCCCATTTGCTTCGAGTCGAACATGAATGCCACTGATTTTTGATCGGTGATCAGGGTAAAGTGGTAACCAGTCAGATAATGCCCAGTGCCTCTACGATGGCATATCAAGGCCGTAGCCAGAGCTTAAAAACAGACGGCGAAAATAGCAAAATGACAAACATTATTATTATTATTATTTTATTTTGATATATAAAAACTATAGAAAGTATATAAAATTAATGTTCTTAAAATCCTCAAAGATAATGCTTTTAGGCAGGAATGACGTGGCAAAATTTGTCTCATTATATGGTTTTAAATTTGATTCATTATATGGTATTAAATTTGAAGCTTGTTTTTAAACTTGCTTACCGGGAGAAAAAGTCACGAATATCTGCTGATGCCGTTCTTTTCATTTTTCACCAATAAAACAAATACTCAGGCAACAAAACAATGACAAGCAGTTGGACATGTCTGTGCCTGCATTACAGAGTTGCCAACTGAAACTTTCAGGAGCGCTAGACTTTTGCCTAAAAAGCGCTAAAGAGCGCTGGATTTGCACGACTTTAGGTAAAATCGAATTTTTGTACTTAATAATTAATAATAATAATAATAATAAATTATTAATTATTTTATATATAATTTTATTAATTATAATTATAATTATTTATTATTAAATTAATAATAATTATAATATAATTTGTACGAGACAGGTAAAATCCTATTTCTGTCAATTTCCTCAAATTTCCTTTCAAATTCAATTTCCTGATTGATCCAAAATGTCCGTTAAGCCAGACAAGGCAGCCGCCTCGTCTGCCTCAACGTGGCTACGGGTATGCATATGCCTCTTTTTCCACTGCCGAATGTTTTCGTTCGCTAGTGTTCAGCATCCTTGAGAAGAAAGCGACTGGCCTTTCACCCTAGTTGAGCGTAGCAGCAATCGCAAGATCCGAAGCGTCAGTCTCAACAACAAACGGAATTGTTTCCTCGATGGAATGTACTACAGAATTCTCGATTTCTGCCTTAAGGGTTCCAAAAGCTCATTCAGCTGTTTCACACAATGGAAATGAGTTGGCCTGCATGAGAGGCGAGGCTTTCTGAGAATAATTTGCAATCCACTGAGAATAGTACGAGAACATGCCCACAGCACGAAGCAGCGAACTCATGTCACGAGGAAGCGGAAGCTCTCGTAGTGGTCGAAGCTCTCTAAGTCAGGCTTGATCTTGCCGTCAGAGATGGCATACCCAAGAAGATTCACAGAAGTTACAGAGAATGAACATTTGTCAGAGTTGAACGTCAAGTTAAATTTCTTAGCAGCCTCGAGGAACTTTTGAAGATTTGTATCGTGTTCATCCTTGTTTCTTCCACAGACGGTAATATTGTCCAGATAGGCATAAGTGTCAGAGAGAGCATTATCAGCGATGAACTTATCTATTATCCGTTGAAAGCATGCGACCCCGCTGGTGATTCCAAATGGGATTCGCCCAGGGCCGCCGAGAAGGCGGGGAAGCCGAGTTAAATTCGCGGGGCCCTGACCTCTAGGGGGCCCGGAAAGACGGGGGATAAAATCTAAAAATATTAATAACGCAATTGATTAAATAACAGGAAGGAAATATAATTAATGAACATACATTTTATAGAGATTATCATAGTCAAACTGAAACAGATAAAATGTTATCTGCGGTCCACTAATGCCCAAGACCGACTGACAGATCTGGGAACCATTGTATTTGAAAGCCAGTTAGCCCGTACTTTAAATTTCATCATAATCATTTACCACTTTGCTAGAGAGAAGGAAAAAAAGTACACTTCTAATTATGAAAATCTTGCCCTAAACAATTGTCTTCCCTGCATGGACTGGTACTGCATTTGTAAATTGTATGGTGATAGAATTAATATAATTGATTTGAAAACTAAAATGATCATTTTCTTCTGAGTTGTTTATTCATACTGTATGTTTTGAATAGTGACTAGGACATATTGGACATATAATCAGTTTGCTTGTTATGTACACAAAAAACATTCATAATAAAATACTGAGTAAACAGGGGGGTCCATATACCACTCCTTCCCCGGGTCCCGTGGCAGCTCTCGACGGCTCTGGATTCGCCTAAACTGATAGAGCTGCTTGCAAGCCTCAAATGCTGTGTAGGGTTTGTCTCCATCTTGAATGAGAACTTAATGATAAGCAGATTTCAGATATATGGTACTAAAGAGTCAATACTGTGCTACAATATTAACCAGCTCATCTATCTTTGGTAGAGGATAAGCATCTAGTAGTGTAAACCTGTTAATAGTCTGCAACTAGTCCACTACCATACGCTTCCTATGTCGCTCATTTGTTGTGACCACCACTTGCGCTCGCCATGGCGATGTACTGGGTTCGATGATGCCCTCTGCAAGCAGCTTCTTTGTTTCAGACTCATTGAATTGTCTGTCCGAAGCACTGTACTTTCTCGACTTAGTGGCAATTGGCTTACAATCTTTGGTAAGGTTTGCAAAAAGTGATGGAGGAGGAACCGAGAGGGTGGCGAGTCCACAGACATTCAGTGGAGCTTTGGCCCCTCCAAATCTAACGCTGACATACTCGTGTTGTTTCATAAAATCCTGACCCAGAATTACATCACTACATAGATCAGATAAGACGGACAGGCCTAACATTATGATAGGTATGACCTTGCAACTCCATATTTACTAGACAATAGCCAGCTATCTGAGTACTCAGAGATGTAGAAGCCATTGATACTGTGCTAGACCTGGGACGCACAAACAATTTGTATTCCTTGACAAGCGTCTGGTATATGAAGCTTTCAAAACTACCTGTATCAATAAGGGCACTCGCCTTATTGCCATTTACACTGATGGTGACAGTTGCTTTAGACAAACTTCCCGTTGATGCGATATATGCTCACGCCAGGATTAAGGGTTTCGTAGGCCCTGGGCACTTTTCTATCGTAGGCCCCTAAATTTGCCGATGCACCGTCTATTTATGTGCCTTATTTTAACTTAGACCCAAATTATTCCCTTGTGAATGTACGTGTTCTCTTAGCACTATAGCCAAAGCTGGGCACAAACCGTTAATCCGTTAATCGTTAATTAACGAAGTTAACTTTTTCGTTAACGATTTAACTTTTAAGTTAACTTTGAAAATCATTATCGGACTAATTAACTTCCGTTACATTTAACTTCCGTTAACTCAAGTCCGTTAACCCAAAAAATTCATAAATAAACGTTTAAAAGTTTCTATTATTTTCAGTGCTGAGCAGGTGCGCAATTAATCCGCCACTGTTAATAGTGATGAACGAATTTCCATTTCCGCAGTGCAAAATCAGGCGATATATTTGTTTCCGTCGCCACAATTTGTGTCTTACCAAATATGGTAGTTATTTATGGCATTGGTTTGAGCAAAACATGGTCGACTGTAAAATCAGGCGGAAAGATTTGCCATTTGAGTTGAATGTTTCAACTTCTTTCAAGAAATATCACGAGCATTTTAAGGCACTTTCAATAATATATATGTAACAATTACAACAAATAACTACATTCGAAGAGGCCTGCTCTCCACAGAGTCATGACCCAGCTGAAGGTCAACAGCTTCAAAGACCAGGATGTCGACTTAATGAAAGAGTATGTCAAGGTAATATATTTATAAATTAATAATAAACTAGCGGGACTCGTGGAAATTCCACGATTTATTTTTTTCTGGTTACAATTAAATGCAGGACCTTGATACAATAATAGCGTTGTTTACGTAAACGTTTAAGAATACAATTATTCCAACTATATTTATTTATTGCAATAAAGTTATATTTTTCTTAACACCAGCCAGTAGATACGTTTTAGTTTTGCTCATTCAATTATCGTTATATTATTGAGTAAAATACAATAGAATAATATTGCAGAATAATACAAATTTGAATTTCTACAATTTACTAATTCTCCATTGTTTTATTTCCAGATCATGTCACCTGTGGCCAAAGCACTCGACAAGATCCAGGGGGAGGAACAAGCCTACCTTGGGACTCTGCTGCCAACAGTTGCTGCGACAATCTTCAGGCTTAAGGACTTGAAGTTCAAGGGCCTCGTCTACTGCAGCGCCTTGGTTGACGCACTTTTGGCAGGCATCGACAAAAGGTTTGGGCCCCTCCTGGAGGATGACGAATGCCAACTGGCTGCTGCCTTCCATCCCAGGTTTCGCCTCATCTGGTTGGACAAGTATGACAACACCAAGGTCGCCAGGGTGAGGAAAAGCATGGAGGGTACAGTCGAGGAGGCCATGAAGCAGCAGTCCAACGAAGTGGGCAGCAACAGTGGAGGCAGCAACAACGAGGAGGAGGAGGAGGATGACTTCTTCAGCGCTGTCATCCAGACAAAAGAGAGCAGCAGAAGCCACAGGTCACTCAAGGGCAAGGCCCAGAACTTGGTCAAGACCTGGCTGGAGACCAACTCCAAGGACTTGCTGACAGATGCTGCCTTCTTGGGTGAGCAAGTGTTGGTGGACTTGTTTCAAGTTCAACACAGCCATCCCCTCCAGTGCTGCAGTGGAGCGTTTGTTCTCTATGGGCAAGGACATCCTGAGGGCCAAGAGATCATCCCTGTCTGATGAAAACTTTGATATGCTAATTTTCATGAAGGGCAACATGCATCTCATGGACAAAATGGAGAACGAGAAGAAGAGGGAAAATTAAATTATATATATATTGTGTTTTTCATTTTTTTTATAATAAAAGTTAACGTTAACGGTTTATCGGTAACTTCCGTTACATGTTTAACGAATTAACGGATTAACGGTTAACGAAGTTAACTTTTTGGTTAACGGATTACCGGTTAACGAAGTTAACTTTTTGGTTAACGGTGCCCACCACTGACTATAGCTAACTAAATTAATTATAAAACATAACATAAACATCGCGCCAGCTCCGTGCGTACTGCCACCTGTGGATAACACAGCCACTAATGGGTTTGTTGACACAGGCTGAGAGGCTACGAAGTAAGTAGTAGCTCCATAATTTGAAGTTAGTCTGACTGTTTTATTATGGTTTTTGCATGTTATATTTAACAAATATATTCGGTTATTCATTATAAAAATAAATTTAAAGTGGAGTTTATTTATTCCTTTGTGATTATTCATTCCTTTGTGAGTTTTATTAGATCTTAGTTGGTTTCAGGCGAGTCAGGTGTGGCGGGTGTCTAAGCACTAAGCAAATAGATACCAAATTAACGTCTATAATCACTTCGTCTTATGTCTATAATCTATTTCTCTCTTGTCAAACTTTATAGAATTATTTTCATTTATTCTTTTGGCTTATGAAACTTCATAGGCCATACCACAGTGAAAATATATATTTCCCAAATTTCGTAGGCCCCCTTGCTATGCTGCGAGCATAGCAAGGGCGGATCTAGGTGAGGATCATTCAAATGCCTTATTTGAATGATGTGTAAGCCTCTGAAAACAAATTTTGTTTTTATAAATAGATCATGGTTACTTTATTTTATTCAAATTCTATTTTGAGTCTTTACCCGTATCTTTATCCTTTATCTTTATCCTATACGAGTACACTGTATTTCCAAATTTGTAGTTGTAATGGTTTTCATAGGTGCCCTTAGTAATGATGCAGCCATATCACTATTTTTATCTTCATCTTATTCTGATAGCAGGCCCGTAGCCAGGCGGGGGTCGGGGTCGAACGACACCCCCCCCCCTCTTGACAAGAAAAGTCCACTTTTAACCATAGTTATAACGTATGGTGTGATATTATAATCAGTGGTGGGCACCGTTAACCAAAAAGTTAACTTCGTTAACCGCTAATCCGTTAACCAAAAAGTTAACTTCGTTAACCGTTAATCCGTTAATTCGTTAAACATGTAACGGAAGTTACCGATAAACCGTTAACGTTAACTTTTATTATAAAAAAAATGAAAAACACAATATATATATAATTTAATTTTCCCTCTTCTTCTCGTTCTCCATTTTGTCCATGAGATGCATGTTGCCCTTCATGAAAATTAGCATATCAAAGTTTTCATCAGACAGGGATGATCTCTTGGCCCTCAGGATGTCCTTGCCCATAGAGAACAAACGCTCTACTGCAGCACTGGAGGGGATGGCTGTGTTGAACTTGATGAACAAGTCCACCAACACTTGCTCACCCAAGAAGGCAGCATCTGTCAGCAAGTCCTTGGAGTTGGTCTCCAGCCAGGTCTTGACCAAGTTCTGGGCCTTGCCCTTGAGTGACCTGTGGCTTCTGCTGCTCTCTTTTGTCTGGATGACAGCACTGAAGAAGTCATCCTCCTCCTCCTCCTCGTTGTTGCTGCCTCCACTGTTGCTGCCCACTTCGTTGGACTGCTGCTTCATGGCCTCCTCGACTGTACCCTCCATGCTTTTCCTCACCCTGGCGACCTTGGTGTTGTCATACTTGTCCAACCAGATGAGGCGAAACCTGGGATGGAAGGCAGCAGCCAGCTGGCATTCGTCATCCTCCAGGAGGGGCCCAAACCTTTTGTCGATGCCTGCCAAAAGTGCGTCGACCAAGGCGCTGCAGCAGACGAGGCCCTTGGACTTCAAGTCCTTAAGACTGAAGATTCGTTCATCACTATTAACAGTGGCGGATTAATTGCGCACCTGCTCAGCACTGAAAATAATAGAAACTTTTAAACGTTTATTTATGAATTTTTTGGGTTAACGGACTTGAGTTAACGGAAGTTAAATGTAACGGAAGTTAATTAGTCCGATAATGATTTTCAAAGTTAACTTAAAAGTTAAATCGTTAACGAAAAAGTTAACTTCGTTAATTAACGATTAACGGATTAACGGTTTGTGCCCAGCTTTGATTATAATATATAACATCATTTAGTAAATAAACACTTGCATTTTTTTTAAACTTCACAAACTACTCTAAACTACTCTAAACCCCCTCCGCAGTGACTAATTCATTGCACCAAAAGGTCCGCCTTTCTACAATTTCGACCTCCTCCTCCCCATCTCCATTGCGAACCCCTGGCTACGGGAGTGGATAGTTCTTTTAATTGGCAAGTAGAGATGGAACCCGGTTTTTAACCGGTGATGAACATTTTTAATCATCACCGAACCGACGATCAGAACTGGTTTTCACATTTTTGCGCAAGTCTCCGATCACTTTGGTCCATTTTCTATGAAACAAACGTTTCCAAACGTTTAAAAACATAGTAATTACGTTTTGTATCGTTTCGTATCGTTTTTTTTTGTTTATAAGTGTAAATAATTGATGCTTCAGTCTTGAATGTTATGTGGATGATTGCACATTAATCAGTTAAAATTCTAAAATTTAATACTCCATCATGTCAAAGAAATCAAATGCTTGGTATCATTTCACTCGTAAGAATAAAAAAGAAGCAGAGTGTATGACATGTCACAAAGTTTTAAAGTGTTGTGGAGGTTCTACTTCAAGTTTATCATCCCACATGAAAAATATTCATGGCATAAACATCGACCAGATTAATCAGCCATTGAAGAAACAAAGAACAGTGGAAGAGTTTGTGCAAAAAAAGTCCATAGAAATTTCGAAACTTGCGTGTGTACATGGACTGAGTTTCCAATCAATTGCTAAAAGTGAATTCATTCAAGAAGGCCTAAGATAAAATACGACAAGTCTCATCCAACTTCCCATGTGTGGAGTAGTGAGGAAATAAGCTGGTATAAATTTAAAATCATAACATTAATATCTTCAGGTGCCACAATGACCTTCAATATTGAAAAAAATTGAAAAAAGCAGATTTTAACCAATAATTACAGAAGAGTCCACGATGCACAATAGACAAGAATTTATTCACACTTGTATAAAAATAGCTCAGTCAACCTTTAAAAAAAGTATATATTCTCTAAAAACAGTTTTCTATAGTCAGCTCACTCAGCTGTCACGTGAGTACCTCGGTTCAGTGTAGCTGTCGCTCTCGTAGCAGGTGGGTGTTCTGTTGTTGGCGTTACTCAGATAGTCTAAACTATATTTCTTATATATTTTGCATTTCTGTATTGTGTTGCCCTAAGTTTGCCATGTACTATTAACTGAAATTAACGTATAATTGATATTAGCTCTTTCTTTTTCAGATTTGTATACTTTCAAAATGTCTCGAGTTTGTGCAAAATCAACCAGGGCCTCAACTGAGTGCCCCATGTTTGGTATGGGGGAAGATTTGTGGCACAGGAATCTTCCTACATACGAAGGAGTTTTTAAATATTACTTGTTTGTAAGAAACGATTTGAAACAGCATACTAATAAAGATCCTTCAATATCTCAAATATTAGAACAAGTTGTTGATAAATTGAAAACAATTTGGGAAAGTGCTTCCGTCCCAATTCTGTCAGACAGGCGAATTGAAACAATGTTCAGAAGCTACCACGAAAAGTATCGTGTCATTATGAAGCCATACCAAAGCAGAAAAAATTCTGAAGCTTACAAAGCAAAGATTGATATGTTCAAAAAGAAGCACACACGAAACTTTTTGACATTGCAGCGTGCAAGTGCAAAGTACTAACACAATGTTCTTGTCCCAAAGAAAAAACGGTTCCAAAGGAAGAAGTGACGTTCCTCTTAGATCAAAGGAGTGAAAGAAAACTGTTTATTGATAAAGTAGATATTACACTCTCAAAGAAAAAGCATCTACGTTGCTAAGAAAGCAAAAAGAAGCTGTAAGGCTCACCAAAGAATCTTCACAGGAGAAATTGCAGGATACAAATGTTGAATTATCATCATCGACATCAAATAGTGAAAGTGAATCTGGCGAAATATCAGACGATACATTTCCAGAGCCAGTTAGCTCGAAGAGAAAGCTCGAACAACCTGAAGAACAATTATTCAAGAAAAGGAAAACTACAAATCTACCTTCAGTGGCTACTGCTTGTGACAGGACTGCAGTTTCAGATCGAGCTGCAGCATTCATTGTTAGTGCAGTATTGCAAGATATTGGAGAAGTTTCTATTGACAATACATCTGAAGTAGTGGATAGGAGTAAAATCAGAAGAGAAAGACAAAAGAAGAGATCAGAAATTATGAAAGATCAAAATCAGGTCCCAATCAGAGGAATCTATTTTGATGGTCGAAAAGATTCTACACTCTTCCAAGAAAAAAAGAGTCCAAAGTATATCAGAAGAAGGTAACAGAAGAACATATCACTTTAGTGAGAGAACCTGGTTCAGATTATTTGGGCCATTATTCTGTGAATTCTGGATCAGCTGAAGAAATATGTAAAGGAATGTTTGAGTATATTGGAAATAATGACATGAACCTGGAAAACCTTGTTGCCATTGGATGCGATGGTGCAGCAGTCAACACTGGAGAAAAGGGAGGCGTTATAAGGCTTATAGAATTGAAGCTGAAGAAGCCAGTTCAACATTTAGTGTGCCAGCTCCATGCCAATGAATTGCCATTACGCCATTTAGTTGCAAAGCTGGATGGAAAAACATCTGGCCCCCGCGGATTCACCGGTCCTATTGGCAGGGAATTAGAGAACTGTGAGAGTCTTCCTATTGTCGAGTTTGAAAGGATTGATGCTGAGGAACCAACTGTAGACTGTGAAGATCTTAGCACCGACCAAAAATATCTAATTGATATTCATCAGGCCATAACAAAGGGATATTGCTCTCCAGATCTTGCTCATCGTAGTCCAGGCAAAATGGTACATTCACGATGGCTGACTACAGCAAATCGTTTGCTTCGTCTATACGTTTCAACTGTAAGTCCATCTGAGAACGTCATGAACATTGCTTCTTTTATAATGAAGGTCTACATCCCAATGTGGTTTTCTATTAAGCAAAGTACGTCTTTTGTCAATGGCTCAAAACATGTTTTCAAAACTATTGAACTAACAAGAACACTGAATGACGAAGTAAAGGATATTGTAAATCCTGTCATACAAGAAATGCATTTTTAGCAAATCCAGAAAATATTCTAGCATCAATGATTCATGATGACCGCAGCGCCATAAGAGAATTAGCGTGGAGGCGAATAAAGAAAGCAAGGAAAACAAACAAGGAAAAAGTTGTGAGGCGTTTCACAGTACCTGTTATTCAATTTGAAGCTACTGATTATACTGATTTAATTAATTGGCAAAAATGCATTGTCACTGAACCACCTGTGACAAGACACCTGACAGAAAATGAGATTGAAGAATTCATAGAAAACAAGAGTACCCCTCCATTCGAGAAATTCCCTTGTCATACACAAGTAGTAGAAAGAATGGTAAAATTAGTGACTGAAGCATCATCAAAAGTATTTGGATTGAACGCGCGAGATGGCTTCATAAGATCAACACTTCAGTCACGTAAAAAAATTCCATCATTCGAAAGTAAAGCTGAATATAAAGTTTAAATAAAACGTTAATAGAAAAAAACATGCGCAAGGATGGGTGGTTGGGAGGGCATGGGTGGAGCTCGACACGCAGCCACCTCCTCGTGGTGAGTTCTGGATTATTTAGATCATTAATCAAAAGAACATTGATCTAAATAAACTAAGAGCTGCGTAATTCAGTAACTATTTTGGTAATTGGAACACTTAATATATAATAATAACAAGTAAGTTTCAGTTATTGTACTAATGCAGAATATAAGAAAATCATTATATTTCACTTTTTTCGACGGCTTTGTGGCACCTGAAGATATAATTTCGCAGGACTAATATTTATGCACAGTCATTATCTATAGCACCCACATATTTTCCGCACTAGCCATATTTGAATTTCGAAAAAAAGTTTAAAAACCTCATTTTCGATCCGCCCTAGTATACATCTTTGCAAAACCAAAGATATATTAATATTAACCTTTTCATGCCTAATTTTCGTTTACTTTTCAGGCCAAAAAAAAAACTTGTGTTATATCTGTTATTTTTTTTATTTTATTGGGTTTAGAATCCCAGCTGAGCCGTGAACGGCCAAGCTTTGAAGGGCCAGTTTAACCTACAGCCCAAGTTAAGCTAGATTAAAAACTTACGGACTTGGAGGTCCTATTAGGTCCTACCTCAGGGTTGCTGACTCGATGTGGGCCTACCTTAGGCCTCAGTTGCATAAAATTAAGATAAAAAACAAAACGGGCACTATTTATGGTCTTCTTTCTAAACCTTGCAACAACAACACAACCTGCACTATTGCACGATGCAACAATCTTGTATCTAAACAACCAAACTGAATTGCAAGAGAGCTCTCTATAAGACCACACCCTGTAAGTGCCGCATTCAACAAACGAGTAGGAAGGACGCGCAGCGCCCCCAAAAAAATGATGCCACAAGAGCCCAAAAATGCTAGCTCTAAATTAAGTGAATTTTTCACTAACCTTACAATTATGAGATGGATATATATACACCTTAACTTAATATATACAAGCAATGCTGCATCAATCAGCTTAATCATCATATCGCCTTGGGACAACAATGGCTCTTCCTCTTCTAGATTTTCTAACACTCCCCACCGAAGAGGCATTGTTGTCATTACCTTCTGCAAATTTAGCCAAGCCTTCTCCATGAGGCTGTAACTCAAATGTTTCATCTTGACTATCCGTGTTTTTGCTGATTTCTAAAGCATAGAGTTTTTGTATAGGTCTCTTTAATTTTCCTCTTGAAGTCTTTACCAGTGCAGACCTAACTAAATTGTCTTTGCCAACAAACAACTCTTCAATTATGCCAAGCTTCCAGCATTGCCTTGGTCTTTCATCCCCAATCATTACCACTTCTCCCACCTTGATACAATTTGCATTGGAGCCCTTTACATTACCTGATGAGTAATAATTGAGTTCTGGCAAGTATTCCAGCTGCCACGTCTTCCATAACTGATCTTGTAGCTCTTTAAGGTACTTGAACCTTCTGGTTAACTCTCCTTGAGTGCTCTGGATAGGCTGCAAGTCTTCTAGCAAACTGGAGCTTGATGTTAATCGTTTATCACAAAGAAAATGATTTGGTGTCAATGGCTCTGCATCCTGCATACTGTTATAAACAAAAGTGATAGGCCTACTGTTCACCATTGCTTCTACTTCACAAAAAACAGTGCAGAATTCTTCTTTGTTCAAATGAGCATTAGCTAAAAGTTTCTTTAATGGACACTTTACACTTCTCACTAGCCTTTCCTAAAATCCTCCCCACCATGGTGCTCTCTCAACAATAAACTCCCACTGTACCCCTTGGTGTGAAAAGTAGGATTGGAATCCTTTCTCTTTTAGCAAGGACCAAACTTCTTGGAGTTCCTTTGCAGCCTTTTTGAAGGTTTTTGCATTATCCGATATGATTTTATTTGGGAAACCCCTTCTGTTCACAAACCTTTTAAAGGCCAAAAGAAATACATCACTACTTAAGTTGCTTACCAACTCCAAATGGATTGCTCTGGTGGTAGCACATGTGAAAAGATATATATATATATATATATATATAACATTTGTTAGACTCCCCTTGCTCATACACATAGACTAGACCTGCGAAGTCTACTCCCACTACATCAAATGGGGCAGTATAGACACACCGTTCTCTTGAAAGTGGAGCCACCTTTTCATAATAATGCTTTGCACTCCAACGCTTGCAAACCACACATTTATGCAAGACCTTTTTCACTACTTGTCTAATTTTGGGAATCCAAAACTGTTGTCTGATCTCTATTATCACTTCTCTAACTTCAGCATGTAACAACTTATGATGCGTATCCAGAATCAAAAGTTCCACAAAGTGCCCCCAGAAGGTAGCAAAATTGGATGTCTTTTCTCTGGACGCCCAGAAAACTGTAGTCTACCTCCTACTCTCAATAAGTCCTGATTCAAAAACACATCCAAACCCTTGAGAGCAGAATGTGTTGGCAGAACCTGTAATGGACTGCTGGTGAGCAATTCCCTCTCTTCACCAAATTTTTCCTTCTGCACATATACCACCCAGTATTGCCTGGCTTGCTGAATCTCCTTACTGTTCAGAATTCCTTCCCTTCTTGTTTCTCCCTCAATGTTGTTTGTAAATCTATATACCCATGCTGTCACTCTTAACAACCTTTTCAGACTGCTAATGTCCTCAAGCCTCAATATGGGGTCCTGCTGCATAACTTGACAACTGTTCATAGTGCATTTTCTCATCTCACTCACCCATTCTTCTTCAGCCTGGCATTCTCCTACAATAGGCTGATTGGAAGGCCAGTTTTTACTTCCAAGTTTTAGCTACTCTGGCCCATTCCACCACAAACTTGACTGTGCAAGATCTTTCACTGAAATTCCTCGTGTTGGTAAATCAGCTGGGTTTTGGGTGCCTGGACAATGCTTCCATTGCTTGGGATCTGTGTGTGCTTGAATTTCCTCCACCCTATTGGCAACAAATGGTTTCCATTTCCTTGCCTGGCTTCTTAACCAGTGCCAAACTACCATATGTCCCACAAAAAAGTACACCCAACTTTAGATTGTACTAACTCCTCCAAAAATTGAGATATTTTGGATCTGTTTGTTTGATTTAATATAGCAAATTATTCTTTGTTAACGTTCAAAATTTATTTATATTTAAACGATTTAGTGTTTAAGCATCTGCTTTTAACTGAAGGGTACAACAAAATGGATTGCGCAAAATTGGTCAATGAAAAATAATGTGTGTGCTATCGATGTAATGAAAAGACAAATACATAATAATAGATACTTTAACATAATTTTAATTTACTTAAATTTACCTTAAAGCGCTTCTGCCTCAAGTGTGCGCTGCTCCCACGAAGTCCGCTCAGCGCCTCCTGAGGCGGGGCCACGACGGGGTCGCCACCCTTCTTTCCTCTTGCTCCTGCCATACGATTTGGTCCCCTATTGAATTTGTGGGGGCTGGTCTGGCAGAGGAATACCCTGACACTGTGGGTTGGTCGGGTATGTTGGCTAGAAACATGTCCAAGTGTTTTTTAAAAGTATCTACTGGGACTGCACTTATATCTCTAAGGTACTGAGGCAAGGAGTTAAACAGGCGAGAACCCTGCCTAGAGATACTATTATATTGAAGAGTTTGAATCCTTCTCAGACTGTTTGGTGGGAGGTGATATTTTTTACACATTCTACCAGTTCTTGTTAAGGTGGGCACAATTGGTTCAGTATTGGGGGCAACTAAAAGCCCTTCTAGAATTTTCCAGGTGTAGATTAGGATGTATCTCTCAAACCTTCTCTCTATGGAATAAAGGTTGAGGCCTCTAAGCCTATCCCAGTAGTTTAATTTGTTTTTACTCACCTGTTGCCCATCAGGTTGTTTAATATACGAGGTAAAGGTTCTTTGTAGGCCCTCAATTTTTTGCAATTCATTCTGTTTGTGGGGAAACCATAATTGGGAGCAGTAGTCAATGCGTGGAAGGACAAGTGATTTCCACAGGGTAAGCATGGTCATACTGTCCCTAGTTCTGAATGTCCTCAGTATATAACCTATTAGTTGTTTGCATGATGAGGTTACTTTGTCACTGTGCCTGTTGAATGTTGCATCTTCAGATAATATAATCCCTAGATCCCTGACATGATCAGTTTGTGCAATATCTTTTCCTGTGGGTCCAGTGTAGTTGAATTGTTCTTTCAGGTATTTATTTGGTCCATACTTAATTAGTTCAAATTTGTCTTCATTGAAGGCCATATTGTTTGCATCTGCCCATGCATATATAGTTTGTAGATCTTTTTGTAGCTCTACACAGTCTTCTTTTTCTGTAATTGGTCTTAGTATTCTGGTATCATCTGCGAATGACAGGAGAGAGCTTCCTAGGTTACAGTTTATATTGTTTAGCATTATAATGAATAGAATTGGTCCTAGTACTGTGCCTTGCGGCACTCCACTAATCACTTCTTTTTCTATAGATCTTGCTCCATTTACAGTTGTTATTTGTTTTCTGTCAGAGAGAAAGGCATGGATCCATTTTCCTATTTTTCCACAAATACCAAGTTCTTTTAGATACAAAGCAGATTTTTCTTTATTCCTTATTGCAAAAGTTATGCTTAGTTTCGTTTTATTTCAACATGACCGCCATTCCTATCGATACAAATCTGGAGTCGAGCTTTCATCTTCCCCATCACTCTTTTGATAAGATCTGGATTGTCTTTTAACAAGTTGATTTCAGCTGT
The DNA here is from genome assembly GCA_023014485.1 of Bathynomus jamesi. Lineage (NCBI taxonomy): Eukaryota > Metazoa > Arthropoda > Malacostraca > Isopoda > Cirolanidae > Bathynomus > Bathynomus jamesi. The sequence continues at coordinate 282,694 of JAJOZX010001516.1, read as the reverse complement.
GATGCGAGTCCTCACATCATCTAAATTGATAGGTTGTGATGCAAATACTCTATTTTTCAAATGACCCCATAAAAAGTAATCACACGGGGTCAAGTCAGGGCTGAATGCTGAATGTTCTCGTCTGTTCTTGCCGTCTTCGGATGGCCTGAACGTCCTTTGTTCAAATTGAGGACCGTTCCTTCTTCTTTGTATTTCCGAACATTCTTCAAAATTGTATGTTTAGTTGGAGAAGCTCTATCGGGAAATTGCAGTTCGAAGGTATTCTGAACTTGTTTTAAGCTTTTAGTTTGCAGATAAGTTGTGACCATGAGAACGCGCTGCCTTCGTGTAAACTGCTTGATAAGGGTTTCAAAGTTATTTATAAATTTAGTAATTCAGATTCTTCATTTATATGTATGACTCGTATCTTAGATAAAAAAGTTCGAATTATTTAAAAAAAATATTTGCAATATCCTTCGACGTAAAAAGTAGCACATTGGTTAAAGCAAGAGGAGCTATCTGGCTGGGAGAAATGATCATTTGGCGCAACCCATTTTGCTGTACCCTTCAGTTAAAAGCAGATGCTTAAACACTAAATCGTTTAAACATGAATAAATTTTGAACGTTAACAAAGAATAATTTGCTTATTAAATCAAACAAACAGATCCAAAATATCTCAATTTTTGGAGGAGTTAGTACAATCTAAAGTTGGGTGTACTTTTTTGTGGGACATATGGTATAGTGGAGTCTTTCCAATAACAGTGCGAAAAATGCTCTGTATGAATCGGTCCACAATTAACCCACCCTTTATATCTCCAGTCTAACTATAGAGTAGATCAAGTCTAGCCTAGAGGGGTCAGCCTAGAGATTCCGGAAATGGTCCAGAGCGGGTAGATAAATTGAGGTCCACAGTAGGATTCCTCACCAAATTAGGTTAGGGCAATCTACCTTCACCTTTGTTAAGCTATGAGTTGATGCTGGGTCTTAGGCCACAATGTAGGCCTAACTTGTCTGACCCAGCTTAATTTAATGTGATTAAATTGCTGGGTTAAAAACTCAATTAGTCACTTACTGTTAGTTATTGGAGTCTCTGTTCTCCGGTTGTGTAATTGTCGAGAGCGTACTTGCTGGTGGGGATCTTTTTCATTGTCTCTTCTCGTCCCTGACCCCAGTTCCGTCCTCTCGCCCCGTTGTTCGTTTTCGTTCCCCTTTGTTCTCCTTTTTGCGGGGCTTTTTCCACCAGCGTGGTCTTGGTTTATTTCGGTTGGTTGATCGGTAATGTGTATCTATTACCGAGCACGCTCTTCTCACACAGTATATAAATACTAGTGTGGAGAATAACTCTGGTGAGCAACCAATTGGTTTCATCCACCCAGTTATTGACATAAAAGGAATTTGATAATTGTTAGATTAACTACTTACCTACTCAGTGAACCATTTTCGTTACCTCCCAACTACCCACTCATCAGTTTTCCATATACTGGGGGCCCCGGGAGATAAAAATTTTGGTGTCATTGTCACCAATTTTTATGTCTGAGTGTAGACTAGCTAACTATTTGACTGTAAATGCCTGTTAATCTGATTAACAGTGCCTATCCTCACCTTCTCATGGAGAAGGTGTAGCATTTAATTAGAAGAGAAAATATACATCCATAGGATGAAACTGTCTATGGTCTTTACCATAAGAAAAGAAAAAATGAAAGTTAGAAGATAAAATTACAATTCCCCAGCATCTATTTTTTGTTGTAAAAATAGTCGCGCCTTTAATGCTGTTTGTCGCTGAGGTCTTGTGTCTGTCACTGTTGTAGTAGGATGCGTTACCACTCCTACTGTCAAAGGAATAGTTACTGGAAGTTCAGTGTCTCCAGTTGTTACTGTCAGTGGAGAAGGTTCTCCAAAGTCCATTGTTTTGGGTCCAGACTCTAAAGGGTACAAAAGAGAAATGTCTCTTGTTGTGTCACCCGTTGAAGTCCTTAATTTGACCACTCTTGTTACCCCGTTTGCCCCTGGTCTGAGTTCTGAAACTCTAGCCAGAGGCCAGTATTGTCTTGGAGTACTGTCATGTATGAGAACAAGGTCCCCTACCTTAATTGTGTCAGACAAATCCTTCTTAGTCATTTGTTTATGTCTCTCCCTTAGACCCATCAAGTACTCAGTTTTCCACTGTTTAATGAAATGAGCTTTAACTCTAGTTAAATGTTGTAACTTAGTCTGGAGCTCATCATGTCGTTGAGTCCAGTTTGGGTCTTCTGAAGAGTCTATATTGTAGTCCGGCAGGAGACTAACTTGTTCTCCCCGAATCAAATGATTTGGAGTTAATGGTTCCGGGTCATTAATGTTGTCACTCACATAAGTGAGTGGTCTATTGTTAATGATGTTCTTAATCTCAGCCAGGAGAGTGAGCAACCCAAATAAGTGTATCTGTTTTTTGCCAATTGCTTTCTTCAAGCAATTCTTTACTGTTTGTATATTCCTCTCCCAGATAGAACCATACCAAGGAGAGGCAACCGGAATATACTTCCACTTTATGTTTGAATTTTGTCTATATAATTGTGTGATTTCATCGCTTAACAAGTCGTGGATGACTTGTTCACCAGCCTTGAAATATGTAGCATTGTCAGTCCAAACTGTCTTGGGTACTGAATGTCGTGCACAGAATCTCTTAAAGACAGCAACAAAAGATTCTGCTGTAAGGTCCTCCACAACATCCAAATAAACAGCTCGTGAGGCAGCACATGTAAACAGTACAATGTACATTTTTTGTTCAGTGTCACCCACCCCTACAGTCAATGCTCCTGTATAGTCAATGCCTACAGTCTCAAAGGGTCTGTTGAGAGTAACTCTCTCCTCTGGCAAAGCAGGAGGATTTGGTTTCCTATAGGGCCTAGCATGAATACGCCTACATGTGACACACTCACTCAGGACTGTTTTAACAGTGATCCTTCCCTTGGGTATCCAATAAGTTTTTCTTAATGTAGTTAGTGTCTGTGGTACCCCCATATGATATACATCATTGTGTGTTTTTCTGATGATTAATGTTGTCAAATAGCTAAATCTAGGTAAAAGGATTGGATGTTTGCTTTTGTATGACAGTTTTGATTTGTCTAATCTCCCTTTACACCTTAGAAGGCCTTCCTCATCTCTGAACAAGTTTAGATCCACAACTACTGATGGTACAGGTTCTTTTGTTTGTTTCCCATTAGTTAAGAATTCTAACTCTTTATTGTACTCTTTTTGTTGTGCATGGCCTATCCAGTATTTGGTTGCAACTTCTGTATAATTATGATTGTTTTTATTTAGCTGTTTGTTAATTGTGGTTAAACAGTTGTGAGCAAACCTCAAACAGTAGGCTGTGACCCTGACAAGTTTACTGAAATCAGAATACTGTTCATAATTAGTGATTGGTTCAACCTTTTCATTTGAAAAGATTAAATTTAATGTCAAGTTAACTTGTTCCACAGGCCATTGGTCTGTATTACAGAGCCACTTAGGTCCCATAAACCAAGTTTTGTTTGACTTCAACAACTTGTAGGATAAACCTCTGGTCAGAAAGTCTGCTGGATTTTGTTTAGTTGGAACATAGTGAAAGTTTACTTGTAGGCTTTCATTAGCTTCAGCTATTTCTTTTAGCCTATTTCTTACAAAGATATTCTTACTATTAATGCTATCATTCCGTATCCAGGCAAGACAAATCTGACTGTCAAGCCAGATGTGGATATGAGTTAAGTACACATCATGGTAAGCATCCTTAAGCAATGAAATGGTTTTAATGGCTAATGTAGCAGCCAATAGTTCCAATTGAGGTATGGTTCGGGTAGGTTTGAGAGGTGCAACTTTCCCTTTTGCATAAATTAGATGACTTTCTGTAGGGCTTACAAGATACGCACAGCACCCATAAGCTTGTGTGCTTGCATCAGCAAACACATGAAGTCTCTGGGGCTTATCCCTAAACCCACAGCACCTTTGAATTTTAATGTTCTGCACTTTTGTTAAATCAGCAGCTAACTTCTTCCAAGATTTTTATTTTCATTTGTTATTGGATCATCCCACCCAACATTTGTCCTCCAAATTTCTTGGAGGAGAATCTTTGATTTTATTGTTGAAGGCAGGAATAGACCCATGGGATCAAAAATTTTGGAAGCCTCTGATAATATTTGTCTTTTAGTATTTGCTTCCTCATCAAGTTTAAAACCTTTAGTACAGATTGAATCATGACTGTTAGAAGTTGCATCCAAATACCAGTTCATACCTAAAGTTTTAACTCTGTCTGATGGCTCAGTAAGACCATTATTATCCTTTAAAATCTTTTTGTTTAAATCCTCATCATTTGAAATCCACTCTCTAAGTTCAAAGTTACCTTGTTGCATAATGTTTTGAGAGTGTTCATAGACTTCAGATAATTCAGATTTTGTTGTTGTTGAGCCTATTAGATTGTCTACGTAAAAATGTTCCTTAAGGAAGTTCAATGTTAAAGAGTTATTAAACTGGTTTAAATGATGTCTAATTGTCAATGCTAATAGGCTAGGTGAGCAATTGGCTCCAAACAACACAACATTAAATCTATAGGTTATGAACCCTTTATTCAAATCAAATGGATCCTTGAACCATAAGAACCTAAGTTGGTCCTTATCATATTCATTTTTAAGATTTATTCTCAAAAATGCCTTTGAAATGTCACTTTGTACGGCATATTTGTCTAACCTGAACCTCAGTAAGATCTTCACAAGGTCAGAAATGAGATTAGGACCCTCAATCAAGCAATCATTCAAACTGTGTTTATCACTGTCTTTGAGGCTACAGTTATATACTGTAGTGCCTTGCACCACAAGATTATTCATTATTAGTGAAAACTGCCACAAATTGGCACGAGTGAAATATTTAAATCTAAATAAATAAATAAATACAAGTTAAATATGTCCAGTGATCAAATTTAATTCTTAAGAATTCAGTGTGGTGTGACTAGACATGAATTGGCTTTTAAGGATTATTTCGGCTTGTTGGTAAAATTGTATAGTAAAAACAAACTTATGTGAAACGACAACACAAAGGACGCTGTTCACACATCGTATTATTTGAAAGCACCGCGCCAGCAAGCAAAAATTGTATGGTATGTTTTGTATTTATAATGTTTATATTCTTTACTATTTCATATCTGTATGCAATACCGCATACTGCAGATACTAACAAGCCTTATACTGTTTGCAATTAGTACTAAGATTTATACTACAAATAGTAATGTAAGATTCATACAAAAAATTACCTTAGGCTAAGTTAGGTCTAGGCAAAAGCCAAATTGTAACTCTAGCCTAGCTGAGGCCTACCATAGTCTTTGTTTTAGATTAACTTCAGCTCGATATATTGAAGAGGCATAGTCCTGCCTATTAATTTTCTTAGTATATTTTACTTTATAATATAAGCCTATTATGTCATGTATTTTCTTAGCAGATGGCCTACTAGTCATTTGTGGCCTACATACTTCCTTAGTTCTCCCATTCAACTTAACACAATCCCATAATGAGAATTAACTGTAATTTATCATCCACAGGTTACTGGGCTTATATAGCATATGTATTTTAATTATTAATTATTAATTATTGCCATTTTTATTATTCTTTTTCTCTGAAATATCACTTACAGTATTCTTGTCTGTCTCTTTGCAGACAAGGTTGTCATTGTGGCTATTATTAGGTTGCATTATTATTTGTACTATTATTATTATTATTATTATGAGTTATATTATTAGTGTTACATATCATTTGTACTATTTGTTATTATAATCAGTATTATTTGCAGACTGTTATATATTAGCTAAACGGGCCATTAATTAATCTCGCATTTATATGTCCATCAAAGTTGTTACGGGTAAAAATCCCCTTTGCATTTATGAATAATTGTTACATATAGTTATTAATTGTTGTCAATAAAATACAAAATTCATATTGATTTTATAATCAGTCCTTCCCTTCTTTTATCAAAATTAATTTTGCGCCGCAGTGCTGGATGACAATCTAGCATTTGGGCGCTGGTGACCCTGGCATTTAGTTAATTATCTACGTAAACTTGTAAAGGTCTATAATAATAAAAACTGGACTCTTACAATTGGTGACACTCCCGGAGTGACCAAACACCGTAATTTATGCAAAAAAAATTCTAAAAGTTTTTTCTCAATTTTTGTCAATATATTCAGTCTGCATCTATAATTTTATTAAATTCACTAATACTAAGCACTCACCTGTACTGGAAGTGTATTCTATTGCAAAATATATTCCTTTTATTTTGCCTTTTTATAAAATCAGCGTTTTCTAGTTCTTTTTTTGTGCAAATTTACTTATATTTTGCAAACAGCCTATACGCAGCCTATTTTTCTGCTAATATTGGGCTCCATCATAAAAAAAAAAAAAAATTTACGTAACTTTTTGTTATTGGCATTCATAACTCCAATTGAGTCTCATACTCAACCAAGCTTACCTGAAGCCATTAATTACATTCAACAACATTTGTTGAAATCTTGTCAGTTTTTGACACATTTTTAATTTTTTTAGTACCTTGTAACAAAATAATAGCCACAATGACCAACAACAACCTTGGATCATCCAATGGTGGTACTCCAAATTCACCACCGATAACAGACCTTCTAACAATGTATCAGCCTACCACTCCACAATTCACCGCTGAAGAGCCTGGAATCTTTATGAGTCAACTGCGGGATTATTTCACGATAAAAGGAATTACGGACCCACGAACCAAGTTCCTTATCACAAAGAACCTCCTGCCTACACTAGTATACAAAGTAGTGCGGGATGTGACTCTATTGCCTCCGTCTGACCAAGCTTTTGAGAGCCTCCTCAGCGAGTTAGTCAGGAGGCTCGGCCAATCAGAAGAAGAGCGACTCAATGCTCTACTCAAGGACCAAGTTCTTGGGGATCAAATGCCAATAGCCTTCCGGAGGCATCTGCAAGACCTGGCTGGACAGACCAATGGAGAGGGTAAAAACTCACCCTTAATGCGACGCCGCTTCCTCAATGGTCTCCCCACTGCCCTACGACCAATGCTTTTTCACAAGCAAAAGAGGCTATAGCACAAGCTACATGCCTTGTTCACCCTCAACCAGACGCTCCTCTGAACTTAGCCACTGATGCCTCTGACGTTGCAGTGTCAGGAGTGCTCCAGCAGCTTGTTTCAGGCGTTTGGGAACCTCTCGCATTCTTTTCACGCAAGCTTTCGCCTTCACAAATGAGGTACAGCACTTTCGGTCGAGAGTTGCTGGCGATATACCTCTCCATCCGTCATTTCAGGTCATTCCTGGAAGGACGTGACTTTAGCATTTTTACGGATCATCGTCCGTTAATATTTACTCTACATTCTCAATCACTCTCATGCTCCTACTGAGAGAAGACACCTTGATTTTATTCTCCAATTTACTTCAGACATTCGACACATTTCAGGTTCTTTGAATGTTGTGCCGGATGCTCTATCTCGCATCTTAGCAATTTCTGATCCTGGACTCTCACACATCAACCTTTCAGAGTTGGCTGAGGCTCAGTCCACGGATACAGACCTCCAAGCTCTTATTAATTCACCCACTTCATTGCAAGTCCGCTCTTTACCAGTTGAACCCAAGTCAGACTTACAAATTTTGTGTGACGTCTCGACTGAGCATATTCGACCGTTGGTCCGACAAGGGCTGCGAAGAGCTGTTTTTGCTAAACTTCAACCCAAAACTTTCATCATCGACAAGGTAGGCAAGCGTGAAACCATTTCTGTGGACCGCTTGAAACCAGCATACCTTGATTTTTCTCCAACAAAAGATACTATCCTCCCTCAATCTTCTGTACCTCCACCTCAAATACAGGTACAGCAACCTATCCCTCCTCAATCTTCTGTACCTTCATCTCATATACAGGTACAGCAATCTACCCTTCCTAAATCCTATGTACCACCACCTCATCCGAGGGTACGACAATCTATCATCCCTCTTCCAATTCTCCTTCATTATCGCAACCAACTGCCTTTGAACCAGCCAGTGGCCCCATTGCACAGGCACCAAGAATCCCCTTCCCCCAATGTCCCTACTGCACCTGTAGCACCATCCATGCCTTCAGAACCAGTGCTGCAGGATATTGCCGTCCAAAAGCAAACAATGACTCGTTCTGGAAGAGTCATTCGTAAGCCAGTGCGCTTTGACATTTAAGTGTTTTTTTTTTTACCCCTGACAACCATGTTTTTGGGGGGCAGTACTTGTAGTGCCTTGCACCACAAGATTATTCATTATTAGTGAAAACTGCCACAAATTGGCACGAGTGAAATATTTAAATCTAAATAAATAAATAAATACAAGTTAAATATGTCCAGTGATCAAATTTAATTCTTAAGAATTCAGTGTGGTGTGACTAGACATGAATTGGCTTTTAAGGATTATTTCGGCTTGTTGGTAAAATTGTATAGTAAAAACAAACTTATGTGAAACGACAACACAAAGGACGCTGTTCACACATCGTATTATTTGAAAGCACCGCGCCAGCAAGCAAAAATTGTATGGTATGTTTTGTATTTATAATGTTTATATTCTTTACTATTTCATATCTGTATGCAATACCGCATACTGCAGATACTAACAAGCCTTATACTGTTTGCAATTAGTACTAAGATTTATACTACAAATAGTAATGTAAGATTCATACAAAAAATTACCTTAGGCTAAGTTAGGTCTAGGCAAAAGCCAAATTGTAACTCTAGCCTAGCTGAGGCCTACCATAGTCTTTGTTTTAGATTAACCTCAGCTCGATATATTGAAGAGGCATAGGCCTGCCTATTAATTTTCTTAGTATATTTTACTTTATAATATAAGCCTATTATGTCATGTATTTTCTTAGCAGATGGCCTACTAGTCATTTGTGGCCTACATACTTCCTTAGTTCTCCCATTCAACTTAACACAATCCCATAATGAGAATTAACTGTAATTTATCATCCACAGGTTACTGGGCTTATATAGCATATATATTTTAATTATTAATTATTAATTATTGCCATTTTTATTATTCTTTTTTCTCTGAAATATCACTTACAGTATTCTTGTCTGTCTCTTTGCAGACAAGGTTGTCATTGTGGCTATTATTAGGTTGCATTATTATTTGTACTATTATTATTATTATTATTATGAGTTATATTATTAGTGTTACATATCATTTGTACTATTTGTTATTATAATCAGTATTATTTGCAGACTGTTATATATTAGCTAAACGGGCCATTAATTAATCTCGCATTTATATGTCCATCAAAGTTGTTACGGGTAAAAATCCCCTTTGCATTTATGAATAATTGTTACATATAGTTATTAATTGTTGTCAATAAAATACAAAATTCATATTGATTTTATAATCAGTCCTTCCCTTCTTTTATCAAAATTAATTTTGCGCCGCAGTGCTAGATGACAATCTAGCATTTGGGCGCTGGTGACCCTGGCATTTAGTTAATTATCTACGTAAACTTGTAAAGGTCTATAATAATAAAAACTGGACTCTTACAATACTACTCTGAGTTTTGTTGTTGGGGCATCTTGTCGATAAACCCCCCTGTGGGTTAAATAATGACAACCATCTTTTTTAAAAGGGTTATTTGTTACTTCTTCAATGAAGCCTTTCTGTAGCTGTTCTTTGAAGACATCATTATATGATGGAATATTATTATGTTGTTTGAGTTTTTTCATTACTTTATATAAATGTCCTTTAGCTACTTTGAGATTGTCTCTTAAAGTTGGACAATTTATTTTCCAAGGTAACTCAACAAAATAACTATTGTCTTTGCACTGAATGGTGTCTTCAAATCTTTCTACCATTAACTGATCTTCTGAAATTTGATTTGTGTCATGTATACCCACAGATTCTAGCAACCATAAAGTTTGAATTGCCTCATCCAAAGTTTCATTTGATAATGATGAATTAATGTTCTCAGTTGAGATAATATTATTCAAAGTGTTGCTATTCTTACAGGTGTTATGTAGGACTGAGTTGAGGCACATAGTATTTGTTGGTCATGAACTGTTTTGGTTTAGGTCTAGGTTGTATTTTGATAGGTCACCCAAAGGGGCTATCCCTGATGGAGTCTGAATAGCTATACCATTACCTCTCTCTACTATGCCCTTATGAATAAGATTAATATAATCTGCCCTTATTAGCATTTCAATGTTAGCTACTGTGTTGTTAGTGATATGTCTATCAGCTATTTTGTAGTGTTTTCCCAAATGATTTATGGTTTGTTCTAGTTTGGGTATAACCAGTTTGTTTTGTCCTACTTTAGAAATAATAACTGCTTCAATTTTCTCTAATTTATTTTCTAAATGTAGTTCCAGGTCAATTGTCTTATAGCTATTTTTGTCCGAGTTATCCTTAACAAAGGATGCAATATTGAGGTTTTGTTCATTCGGGCTTGGTGTCAAACCCAATTTATTAACTACATTTTGTGAAACAAATGTTTGTTGAGAACAACAGTCTATAAGACATCTCACTGGAGTGGTGCTACCCTCACTATTCACTAAGTCCAAAGTAATAGTTGGTAAAAGAATCTCAGTGTTTCTTGTTACGTTGTTTGAACAAACAGAATGTCCCATGAAAGTGGCATTTTCTTGATTACCTTTGTTTGGGGGAGGTATCTTTTGAGTTTGAGTACTATTGTTTGGACACTTTGGTGATCACACATTGATGAGACATGTCGTAAACTTTTACAAAACTTACACTTGAATCTTAACCTAGATTTACAGTCTTTCTTATAATGTCCCTGGCCAGTACACTTTTTACACAGGTTCAACTGTTCACATCTTTTAGCTCTTTGGTTAAAGTCTGAATATTTGTCACACCCAGTACTACTGTGTTCATTACTTGCACAAAATTTGCAATGTGGTGTGTAAGTTGAGGCAGCAGTTACATTAAAGTTCTGTAATGTAGGTGTTCGTGTATTACAGTTGGTCACATATGATTCTACAGTATCAAGTTTTGTCTGTTTGGCTGTAGCTAGTTGGTCTCTGGGAACAGTCTTTGGTTTATCCATAGTCTGGGTCTTATGTGTTGGAAAATCTCTCAATTTGTAATTAGTTAGGATATTGGGGAAGTGTTTTCTTATATCTTCCAGATTAGGATAATTTTCTCCCGTCTTTAGAATTAAAATATCTTTAACCCTCAAAGGAAGGCACCTAAGTACTATGCCTTGTATAATCCAAGATGAAGCTTTAATATCTATCTCATTGCTAACTAGTTGTCCTATAATAGCTTCTAATTTTGTATAAAAATTTTCCATATCACTATGGTTATCTTTTATGGGTGCAAATTCAAAAATTTGTTGAGATAATTCATATACAATCTCATCTTTATTAATGTAATTACGTTTTAAGAGATCAATAGCTACTTCATATGAATTCCCTACGGCTGGTAAATAGGCTATCAGGTTATAGGCTGGGCCTTTAAGGAAACTAGTTAAGTAGCTAAACTTTTCAACAGTTGAAATATAAGGTTTATTACCTATTAAATTCTCAAATTTGTCAATGAAAGATGGGAATTGTACCGTGTCCCCTTCAAATGTTGGTACTAGCAAAATGGGTAACTGAGCCCTCAATTCTTGTGACTCAGGATTTAGCATGCCACTTAAATTTTGTTGAAGGTTAGCTCTACTTTGATTAAAATCAGAATTAGGTTTTTTTGGTGTTAAGTCAGTCAAACGAGACCGTAGTCTCCTTATTTGCTGTTCAATTGAGATTACCTGATCATCATTATCAGCGTAAAGGTCTATCAATTGTTCTTCAGCCATTTCGGATTCAACTAACTCTGAAATACTCTCATTAATGGCTATTATTTCCTTCTTTTTAGTTTCTAATTTAAGAATTACACTCTCTAAATTTTCCTTACCTGGTTGTGTAATATTGTTAAAAGTGTTCACAGCCTTTGTAACAGCTCCCAACTTTGCCCCCCTTTTCTTTTTTAACTTTTTCAATTCCGCACTGTCCATGTCTAAGTCAAAATTGTTTAACTGGGGATCGTAATGAAATAGAGGACAAGAAGAAATTACCAGAGAAGAGAGAGCACAGACAAAACAGTCAAGTTTAAATTTGGTTTAATCCCCCCCAGTACTTGTGTGTCACTCAGGTCTAAGCTTATAAGAGAATGAGACTCCTTAAATGTAAATGTTTCCTAGTTAGGCCCTAGGTTGTAGACCTAATTAGGCTTGATTAGGTTAGGCTTAGGCTAGGCTTAGGCTAGACCATTTAGCCTAATTCTGCAATTTTTGTTAAGTAAGGTTAAGGTTTGTAAATTCCCCACACACGGACCACTAATGCGAAAAATGCTCTGTATGAATCGGTCCACAATTAACCCACCCCTTATATCTCCAGTCTAACTATAGAGTAGATCAAGTCTAGCCTAGAGGGGTCAGCCTAGAGATTCCGGAAATGGTCCAGAGCGGGTAGATAAATTGAGGTCCACAGTAGGATTCCTCACCAAATTAGGTTAGGGCAATCTACCTTCACCTTTGTTAAGCTATGAGTTGATGCTGGGTCTTAGGCCACAATGTAGGCCTAACTTGTCTGACCCAGCTTAATTTAATGTGATTAAATTGCTGGGTTAAAAACTCAATTAGTCACTTACTGTTAGTTATTGGAGTCTCTGTTCTCCGGTTGTGTAATTGTCGAGAGCGTACTTGCTGGTGGGGATCTTTTTCGTTGTCTCTTCTCGTCCCTGACCCCAGTTCCGTCCTCTCGCCCCGTTGTTCGTTTTCGTTCCCCTTTGTTCTCCTTTTTGCGGGGCTTTTTCCACCAGCGTGGTCTTGGTTTATTTCGGTTGGTTGATCGGTAATGTGTATCTATTACCGAGCACGCTCTTCTCACACAGTATATAAATACTAGTGTGGAGAATAACTCTGGTGAGCAACCAATTGGTTTCATCCACCCAGTTATTGACATAAAAGGAATTTGATAATTGTTAGATTAACTACCTACCTACTCAGTGAACCATTTTCGTTACCTCCCAACTACCCACTCATCAGTTTTCCATAATAGCTTAGAATTTCATAAAGGGCCAAAGACTTTTGCACTGTAACTGCAAGCCGACTAGCAATAACTGCATCCATCAATTCCAACCTTAGAATAGAAAGCCTTTTCAAGGGTGCTATTCTGCTCTTTGCAGCAACCAACCTGCAACTTACTTCCTCTTTGAATGTGCCTCTTATATAAATACAAGTTACATAGGCTTCCTCACTTGCATCACAAAAGATGTGCAGCTCCAAATTGTCTGGACTATTGTTCAACTCTCCAAAGTACCATCTTGGGATTTCAGTGTCTCCAAGATGTGCCAATTCTTTGAACCAATATTTCCACCTTACCACCATATGATCAGGTAACTCTTGGTCCCAACCAAGTCCAATTTCCCAGAGGCTCTGAAACCAAATTTTTTACTTTATCACAAATGGAGCCAGGAATCCAAGAGGATCAAAGACCTTCGAAACCAAACTAAGAGCTGTACGTTTTGTCCACCTTGTCTCATCCTCAGCCAGCTCTACTAAAGATTTCCCATTGAAGTAAACAAATCCTCTCTCTGCTGCCAAACCATGCCTAGCACATTTGTGTCTATTGTCCACAACTCCTTAATACCAGAATCATCAATACTTTCTGCTGCATCAGGTCCTACACAGGACTGATTCATAAACTCTTGTAATTGAGAATGATTGGTCTGTCATTTTCTAAGCTCCATGCCAGCCTCCCTCATTATAGCTCTAGCTTCCATGAATATCTGTTTAGCCATTTCTGTATTATCCACGGAATACAGCAAATCATCAACATAAAAATTTTTCCTTATGTGTTCAATAGTGTTAGATAGACTTCAGAATATTTCTTAAACTGGTACTGCATAGTAGCTGCCAACAGAAATAGACTAGAGCTGAGGCCAAACAACACTGACTTCGTTCTATATGCTTGGACCTTAGGTTCATTTTCCAACAAGTCTTTCGTATCCACCCACAGATACCTTACTGCATCTCTGTCCTCTGGTTTTAACTTTATCCGCTGAGGTGACGTGTGTGTATATATATGTATATAGTCTAAAAGTCACTAAAGGGGAAATGTCACTAAATCTAAGCTGAATGGCAACAGCAAGGCATAAACGAACCAACGCGGCTGTTCGTATTGTTTTGGGCTAGCCTAGAGATGTTTTTTCCTATCTGACCTAATCGTTGGTGCTGAGTGTAATTAGGTGGTGTTTCTAAGGTGACAAATGGGGTAGGAAGTTGTCCGTACTTAAGTATAGTTAGGGGTAATGTCTATAGCTTCTAAATTGGTAATGTAAGAGAGAGTTAGGTAGGCTGTTCGTGGGACACAGGAATCAAATGGTAGGCTCCCAAAGGAATATCTAATTCAACGCACCGGTAAGTGTTTTTGATTGTTTGCTAGAACCTAAGTAACCTAACTGGGGTGTCTACCCTACGCTATCACATTTGGCGACGAGGATGGGATTCAATTAAGCTCATGGGATTCAATTAAGCTCATGGGATTCGATTAAGCTCATTGGATTTAATTTGGCTCATTTGAATTAATTGGCTCATTTGATTAAATTTGGCTCATTTGATTAAATTTTGTTCATTGGATTAAATTTGGCTCATTGGATTTAATTTGGCTTATTGGGTTCAAGTGGTTGTTTGGAAAATTGGATGTAGCTTAGTGGGTCGTCCGATTTGGTTTGCTTGTGTAGGTAAGCTACCGTACTATAGCGTAGGTCCCGCCGGCCTAACTCTAAAACTAATTCCTACTCAGCCCTAACTCTAAAACTAATTCCTACTCAGCCCTAACTCTAAAACTAATTCCAACTCAGCCCTAACTCTAAAACTAATTCCAACTCAGCCCTAACTCTAAAACTAATTCCTACTCAGCCCTAACTCTAAAACTAATTCCTACTCAGCCCTAACTCTAAAACTAATTCCAACTCAGCCCTAACTCTAAAACTAATTCCTACTCAGCCCTAACTCTAAAACTAATTCCTACTCAGCCCTAACTCTAATACTAATTCCTACTCAGCCCTAACTCTAATACAATTCACTATTCAGCCCTAACTGGGGAGTAACTAGATCAAATTTAAACCAAATCTAACCAACTTCACGTTATTTGGCCTAATTCGGTTTTGCTCTAACATGTCGGTGATTGGCCATATAAGCCCCTACGAAGACTCTGGGGAGGACTTCGAAGCTTATGCCACTAGGGTGAGGTTGTTTTTCGAGGCAAATTCCATTCCTGATGCTAAAAAAGTACCTACCTTTTTAACTATAATAGGCCCTAAAACGTTTGGTTTAGTTATGGAAACTTGCACCTATAATGAATTGGTACAAGCCCTAACCGATCACTACAAACCCCGAGTAGTTCTCATCTATGAACGTTTCAAATTTTATTCGAGGCATCAGACGGGAAATGAAAGCATTGTAGAGTTTGTTGCAGGAATAAAAAGCCATAGCCGTACGTGTAAATTTGGGGACAAATTAGATGAAATGCTAAGAGATAGGTTTGTAATGGGTCTCAAAGAGGAGTCTACCCAGAGAGCCCTATTAGCCATACAGGACCTAACTTTTAGTCAGGCTGTAGAAATAGCTACCGCTAGAGAAGCAGCTGCTAAAGATGTTAGAGCTTTTGGCAATCACAGTAGTAAAGCCCAACACGTAAATAGCTTTAAATCTTCTAGGCCTGGCAGACCTAATGAGCCTACTAGACAGGCAAATAAAAGGTATGAGGCGAATACGACTAAGCCTACTAATTCTACTAAGCCTTCCAAGCCATGTACGGGGTGTGGAAAACACCATTGGAAGAAGGACTGCCCTTTTAAAGAAGCAGTTTGCCGAAACTATAGTAAAATAGGCCACATAGCTAAAGTGTGTTATTCAAAGAAAACGAAGGGTGAAAATTCTAATTTTAACATCACTAGTGTAAATCCTCAAAGGGGAAATACTTCGAACATTGGAGTGGAGTACCTATTTTATGAGCAGCAAAGTCGGAATAATACAGGCCCATATATTGTAGAGGCAGGCCTAAATGGAATTACAGTTCCTCTAGAACTAGATACAGGTGCTGCCCGAACTGTCATGTCCAAAACAGTTTTTGACAAAACTTTCAAAAATACACCTAAACTACATGCATCTAAAACTATATTAAAGAAATATGGGGACACAAATACCTATTTGTGGAGAAGCATCCGTCACAGTTACACTCAACCAGAAAACTTTGTCTCATCCCTTAACCCTTTTAGTGGTGGATGAGCAAGGGCCTACTCTACTAGGCCGTGATTGGATTGATGCTTTGAAAATGCCGATTGACAAAATCTTGCCAAAGGGTCAGGCAGATGTGCATACACTCCCATATCCGTCTGACATAGACTCATTGTTAAGGGAATTTTCTTCTGTTTTTGGGCCTGAAGTAGGCAACCTAAAAGGCCATCAGGTCTGTATAGAAGTAGATCCAAATGTAACGCCGAAATTTTGTAAGGCTCGTTCAATTGCGCATGCACTGCGGGAGAAGGTAGATTTAGAAATTGACAGGCTGCTAAAAGATAAAATTATCGAACCAGTCACACACGCTAAGTGGGCTGCCCCAGTAGTTCCTGTACTAAAACCGGACAAGTCCGTGCGGTTATGTGGGGATTACCGTTTAACAGCAAATAGAGCCGTCCTTCTAGATTGCTAGCCTATACCCAAGCCTGATGAATTATTTAGCTCTCTTGCTGGGGGTAAATATTTCACAAAACTTGATATGTCCCAAGCCTATGCTCAACTAAGTTTAGATGAAAACTCTAAAGAACTAACTATCATAAATACGCACCGAGGCCTATATAAGTACAATAGGCTATGCTATGGAATAGCATCGGCTCCGGGTATTTTTAAGAGGACAATGGACCAAGTTCTAGGTCACATTCCAGGGGTACTTTGCTTTCTGGATGATGTCCTCATTTCAGGTTCGTCTAAAAAAGAACACCTAACTAGATTAACCACGGTTCTAAAAAGACTCCGGGATACCGGACTTAAGCTAAAGAGAGAAAAGTGTTCATGGGTCACTAACGAGGTTTCATATTTAGGGTTCCGCATAGATGCCTCAGGCATTCATCCAACGGTGGATAAACTAGAAGCAATAAAAAATGCACCACCTCCACAAAACATCACAGTTACAAGCTTATTTAGGTCTCCTAAACTTTTATAGGAAATTTTTGCCTAATGCATCGACTTTCCTTGAACCCCTAAATAAGCTATTACGATCTGGAGAACAGTGGAGATGGGAGAAAACTCAAAAGGAAACATTTGAGGCTTCCAAGGACGTACTACTAAAGTCCACTTTCCTAGTGCATTATGATCCTAAACTTCCTCTCGTAGTTTCAGCAGACAGCAGTTCTTATGGAATTGGGGCAGTGTTATCTCACCACATTGATGGTGTAGATAGGCCTATCTGTTTTGCTTCTAGAACACTAACTGAGACTGAAAGACGATATGCACAAGTGGAACGTGAAGCATTAGCCTTAGTATTTGCAATAAAAAAATTTCATTTCTATCTATCGGGTCATGAATTTAAACTAATTACTGACCATAAGCAGAGATGGGCAGTATCTTGTATCTTAAGATACAAGATACGTATCTTAGATACTTTATTTGTGGAGGATCTTGAGAAGTATCTAAGATACATTTTGTCATGTAGCTTGTATCCCGGGATACACTTTCAAAGATACTTTCATAAGATACTTTTTAAATAGAGATGCTAATAACTATTCATGAAATATGATCATATCTGACGCACGTTGAAGCAGGCCGGCGATTGCTGTTACATGTTTGTACATGAATACTACCGATGCGCTGCGCGCACAGTCTCGGCACAGACGTACTCAGGTTTCATCTTGTATCCCGCGGTTTTAACATGTTTTAACATGATTAAAAATCAGGACTTATACATATATTTGCTTATTCCTGCAAATATATTTATTATGAGGAAAACTTTATTTTCTCTTCGTGAGTGGGTAACTGAGCATACCTGTATTAACAATTTATTTGAAATACATAAATTGAAAAAGTGTGGTTTATTTTATTTTTCCATACCTAAAAGTTTTCAGGATTATTTACACATATTTACTTTGTGCTTTCCTTTTAATTATATCACTATATGAATACTGAGCTATGAAGTACCATTGATTTGGCATTTATTTATATCCAGAAAATATAATAATAAACAATTGAATGAGACAACTCGTGCGCTCATGGCTCACCAGATGAAACTAAACTCAAATAATTATTCTTTCAAAAGTATCTTGTATCTTAAAAATGTATCTTGTATCTGTAACTTGTATCTGTATCTTGAAGATACAGTTTTTTCGAGTATCTTGTATCTGTATCTCAGATACATTTTTGTTGGGTATCTTGTATCTGTATCTCAGATACAATTTCCAAGTATCTTGCCCATCTCTGACCATAAGCCTCTTTTAGGTTTATTTTCACCTAATAAAAATATTCCAGTTATGGCCTCAGGTAGGATTCAACGATGGGCACTGATTCTACAAGCCTATAAATTTGACTTAGTACATCGGTCAGGTAAACTTCTAGGTACGGCTGATGCGCTAAGTAGGTTGCCCTTAGAAAATCCAAATGATTGTGTACCTATACCTACAGAATGGGTTCACTTGGTGGAGTTTTTGGAATCCACTCCAGTATCTGCGGTACAAATAGAGCAGTGGACAAAATCAGACCCTATTCTGTCTAGGGTCATCCATTTCTGCTCAGTTGGTTGGCCTACTAAGGTTGAGAGTGAATTACAGCCTTTTTATCAACGTCAGTCTGGCCTCTCCATTCAAAATGGCTGTCTCTTATGGGGCCACAGAGTGATAATTCCAAATGAAGGCAGGTCGAATTTAGTGAAGGAACTTCACGCTAAACACATGGGTACAACAAAAATGAAAGAGCTGGCGAGAGCTTATTTCTGGTGGCCTGGTTTAGATGGAGAACTCGAATCATTGGTTCGTTCCTGTCAAAGCTGCCTAGAGAACAGAGATCTCCCAAGGAAAAGTCCACTTCATCCTTGGGAATGGCCTACTATACCGTGGCATAGGATCCATGTTGACTATGCAGGTCCTATAAATAATACTTATTTCCTAGTCATTGTGGACGCCTACTCTAAGTGGGTGGAAATTTTTCCAACCACTTCCACGACTTCGGGTGTTACTATTCGCTTACTCCGTTCGGTTTTCGCTCGATGGGGTTTACCCGTAGTCCTGGTTTCCGACAATGGTACTTGTTTTACCACTGAGGAATTTCGTTCTCTTGTTCACCTAAATGGCATTAGACATGTCCGGTCTAGTGTTTTCCACCCGTCTACTAACGGTCTCGCGGAAAACATGGTCCGTACTTTCAAGTCGGCCTTGCGTCATTCTCGTGGGGAGGAAATGCAAGTGGTGTTGGATAAATTTTTGTTTAAATATCGAATAACACCTCACACCACGACGGGGGTGTCTCCCTCTAAACTTATGATTGGGCGGGGAATTCGTTCAGTTTTCGATTTGTTACGTCCAAACGAAACGTTACAACAACGAGTTTTACGCCATCAGGAAAAACAGAAATTGTACCACGACACTAAAAGAGGGAGAGTTATAGAAGCGCAACCTAATGATTCAGTTATGATTCGCAACTATGGGACTGGACCAAAATGGGTTCCTTCAACTGTGCAGGAGAGAACGGGTCCTGTTTCCTTCAAGTGCCAACTAGAAGATGGTCGTTCTATTAAACGCCATCAGGACCAGATATGGGAACGTGAATTGCAGAAGGACCAGAGTCTTCCAGAAGAGAGAACTGATCCTCCGGAAAATGATTCAACTCGCCCGCCTATGCACGTTGCACCTAAACCTACTACATCAACCCTGCTCCGCAGGTCGTCTAGGGTCCCTCATCCCCCTGACAGACTAAACTTGTAGGGGAGGAGTGAGGTGACGTGTGTGTATATATATGTATATAGTCTAAAAGTCACTAAAGGGGAAATGTCACTAAATCTAAGCTGAATGGCAACAGCAAGGCATAAACGAACCAACGCGGCTGTTCGTATTGTTTTGGGCTAGCCTAGAGATGTTTTTCCTATCTGACCTAATCATTGGTGCTGAGTGTAATTAGGTGGTGTTTCTAAGGTGACAAATGTGGGTAGGAAGTTGTCCGTACTTAAGTATAGTTAGGGGTAATGTCTGTAGCTTCTAAATTGGTAATGTAAGAGAGAGTTAGGTAGGCTGTTTGTGGGACACAGGAATCAAATGGTAGGCTCCCAAAGGAATATCTAATTCAACACACCAGTAAGTGTTTTTGATTGTTTGCTAGAACCTAAGTAACCTAACTGGGGTGTCTACCCCACGCTATCACATCCGCAAAAAGGCTTGCTTCACATCTGCAATCAATGCTACTCTACCAAACCTGAATCTCAGTAACAAGGAAAATAAATCTGCATTTATATTTGGCTCAGCATCCAAACAGTCGTTCAAGGACACACCACCTTTGTCCTTGGCTGAGCCACCAAAAACTACCCTCAGTTTGGTGGTAGTTTTGTCTCGCCGTACCACTGCATGGTGTGGCAGATAATGTGCCTCCTGGCTCACCAGCTCACCTTGCACCCTTTCAGCATAGCCCTCCCTTACATAGCTTAGAATGGCCTCATTGTATTCAATTAACAACTCCTCATTTTTTCTTAGCCTGTACAATGAAGTCTCCAACCTCCTATTAGCTAGCTGAAGGTTTGAACTGGGTTTGCAAGAATCCTTCCAAGGGAGGCCAACTTCATAGTAACCATCTCTAAACCCAATCCCTTTTTCAAATTGCTCTAAAACATCACTGTTCACTGGACTCGCCTGCTTCTCTTGTTTGTCCTTTATGCCATGGATTCAAGCTCCCAAAACGCTTTCAAATGCCTTTCCAAACCATGGCTATGCTCCTCAATCTTAACAAAAGAGCTTTAACCTCCGTTGCAATAGCTACCATGTAGTATCCAGCCTAGCTTACTTTCAATAGCTACCGGACCTCGAGATGTGCGGACAATATTACCAGTGATGAAGTCCCAATAATAGTCAGCTCCAATCAAAAGACTAATATCTTCTGTTCCTTCAAACTTATTATTGCCCAAATTAATTCCTTTAACTTGCAATTCTTGGACACATGCCATATCTAAACAAGTAGTGACTGGAGTACAAAGTTCCTCAATCTCTACAGCTTGGACCTTGATAGTGGGACTTTGTGGTAACAACCCCTTAACCAGAACTTCTACCTTCTTAACTTTGGTTCGGTTTTGAACGGGACCCCAAAACCCATAAATTCTTAAATTTTCCCTCTTAAGTTCTTTAAACTTCAATTTTCTGGAAATTCTGGTCTTAATAAAGCTACACTGGCTACCACTATCAACCAACACTCATACAGTAGCTTCTCCATCATTCCCAATTAATAATGCTGCAGCTGTTTGTAATAATCCTCCTTTACTTTTACTCCCTTTCATAGCAGTGGCATGTGCCACTAATGTCTCTACTTCTGGGGTAGGCCTACTAGGAGTGTTCTCACACAATAATGGCTGATGCCGGCCATGGCATTTTTTGCACAAAATTTTAAACTTACAAAGCCTTGCTCTGTGACCTTTCAAAAAACATTTAAAACATGCTGTGGACTTAGTTACCCTGTCCTTTCTCTCCTCAACAGGTAAAGCCTCAGCTACCTCACATTTATATGACTTGTGGTTGCCTTCGCAAAATATGAATTCCTTGATTCCCTTTAATTTATTCTCAGAGGATGCATGTAGAGCTGACACTGTACCTGGGCTATTCCTTTTTGTAGAAACTTTGGTGCTGTGCCTGCCTTTGTCCCCTTGTTTAACATCCCACTGTGCAAACTCAATTCCCTCTCGTCTTGCTAATTCTGTACTTAAAAGACTTAACATCTGCTGAAGGGAGATGTACACATGTTCTGTAGAGTGTCCCCTACTTAATTCAAGCAAAATTGAGCTAGGCAATTTAGACTCCAGTATAGTGACCAACATTATACCATACCTTTCCATTCCTACACCCAAGTTGTCCAGGGACCTAGTTCTAACTTCAAATTCATCATATAATTGCCGTAACTCCTTGACACTATTGGGATTATTAGCAGGAGGTATAGCTAAAAGTTCGCGGAGGTGGCTTTTAATTAAGATCTCTGGCTTACCAAACCGTTTCTTTAATATATACCAAACCACATTATAATTAGCCTCTGTTAATGCTAATCCTGCTATTGTCTTTGCTGCCTCCCCTTCCAAGAGGGACTGCAAACAATTAAACTTCTCCACCGCACTTAAAACTTGACTAGAATGAACTGCTGATTGAAAACTGTCTGCCTATCCTTGCCATTCCTGAATACTTCCAGAAAATGTTTTGAGTACTGTGATAGCGTGGGGTAGACACCCCAGTTAGGTTACTTAGGTTCTAGCAAACAATCAAAAGCACTTACCGGTGCGTTGAATTAGGTATTCCTTGAAGCCTACCGTTTTATTCCTGTGTCCCACAAACAGCCTACCTAACTCTCTCTTACATTACCAATTTAGAAGCTATAGACATTACCCCTAACTATACTTAAGTACGAACAACTTCCTACCCGATTTGTCACCTTAGATTCATCACCTAATTTTACTCAGCACCAAAGATTAGGTCAGATAGGAAAAAACATGTCTAGGCCAGACCAAAGCAATACGAACCCGCGTTGGTTCGTTTATGACTTCTCTTGCCATTCAGCTTAGATTTAGTGATATTTACCCTTTAGTGACTTTTAGACTATATACATATATATACATACACGTCACCTCACTCCTCCCCTACAAGTTTAGTCTGTCAGGGGGATGAGGGACCCTAGACGACCTGCGGAGGGGTTGATGTAGTAGGATTAGGTGCAACCTGTATAGGCGGGCAAGTTGAACCATTTTCCGGAGGATCAGTTCTCTCTTCCGGAAGACTCTGGCCCTTCTGCACTTCACGTTCCCATATCTGGTCCTGATGGCGTTTAATAGAACGACCATCTTCTAGTTGGCACTTGAAGGAAACAGGGCCCGTTCTCTCCTGCACAGTTGCAGGAACCCATTTTGGTCCAGCCCCATAGTTGCGAATCACAACTGGATCATTAGGTTTCGCTTCTAGAACTCTCCCTCTTTTAGTGTCGTGGTACAACTTCTGTTTTTCCTGATGGCGTAAAACTCGTTGTTGTAACATTTCGTTTGGACGTAACAAATCAAAAACTGAACGAATTCCCCGGCCAATCAGAAGTTTAGAGGGAGACACCCCCGTCGTGGTGTGAGGTGTTATTCGATATTTAAACAAAAATTTATCCAACACCACTTGCATTTCCTCCCCACGAGAATGACGCAAGGCCGACTTGAAAGTACGGACCATGTTTTCCGCGAGACCGTTAGTAGACGGGTGGAAAACACTAGACCGGACATGTCTAATGCCATTTAGGTGGACGAAGGAACGAAATTCCTCACTGGTAAAACAAGTACCATTGTCGGAAACCAGGACTACGGGTAAACCCCATCGAGCGAAAACGAACGGAGTAAGCGAATAGTAACACCCGAAGTCGTGGAAGTGGTTGGAAAAATTTCCACCCACTTAGAGTAGGCGTCCACAATGACTAGGAAATAAGTATTATTTATAGGACCTGCATAGTCAACATGGATCCTATGCCACGGTATAGTAGGCCATTCCCAAGGATGAAGTGGACTTTTCCTTGGGAGATCTCTGTTCTCTAGGCAGCTTTGACAGGAACGAACCAATGATTCGAGTTCTCCATCTAAACCAGGCCACCAGAAATAAGCTCTCGCCAGCTCTTTCATTTTTGTTGCGCCCATGTGTTCAGCGTGAAGTTCCTTCACTAAATTCGACCTGCCTTTATTTGGAATAATCACTCTGTGGCCCCATAAGAGACAGCCATTTTGAATCGAGAGGCCAGACTGACGTTGATAAAAAGGCTGTAATTCACTCTCAACCTTAGTAGGCCAACCAACTGAGCAGAAATGGATGACCCTAGACAGAATAGGGTCTGATTTTGTCCACTGCTCTATTTGTACCGCAGATACTGGAGTGGATTCCAAAAACTCCACCAAGTGAACCCATTCTGTAGGTATAGGTACACAATCATTTGGATTTTCTAAGGGCAACCTACTTAGCGCATCAGCCGTACCTAGAAGTTTACCTGACCGATGTACTAAGTCAAATTTATAGGCTTGTAGAATCAGTGCCCATCGTTGAATCCTACCTGAGGCCATAACTGGAATATTTTTATTAGGTGAAAATAAACCTAAAAGAGGCTTATGGTCAGTAATTAGTTTAAATTCATGACCCCATAGATAGAAATGAAATTTTTTTACTGCAAATACTAAGGCTAATGCTTCACGTTCCACTTGTGCATATCGTCTTTCCGTCTCAGTTAGTGTTCTAGAAGCAAAACAGATAGGCCTATCTACACCATCAATGTGGTGAGATAACACTGCCCCAATTCCATAAGAACTGCTGTCTGCTGAAACTACGAGAGGAAGTTTAGGATCATAATGCACTAGGAGAGTGGACTTTAGTAGTACGTCCTTGGAAGCCTCAAATGCTTCCTTTTGAGTTTTCTCCCATCTCCACTGTTCCCCAGATCGTAATAGCTTATTTAGGGGTTCAAGGAAAGTCGATGCATTAGGCAAAAATTTCCTATAAAAGTTTAGGAGACCTAAATAAGCTTGTAACTGTGTGATGTTTTGTGGAGGTGGTGCCTTTTCTATTGCTTCTAGTTTATCCACCGTTGGATGAATGCCTGAGGCATCTATGCGGAACCCTAAATATGAAACCTCATTAGTGACCCATGAACACTTTTCTCTCTTTAGCTTAAGTCCGGCATCCCGGAGTCTTTTTAGAACCGTGGTTAATCTAGTTAGGTGTTCTTTTTTAGTCGAACCTGAAATGAGGACATCATCTAGAAAGCAAAGTACCCCTGGAATGTGACCTAGAACTTGGTCCATTGTCCTCTGAAAAATACCCGGAGCCGATGCTATTCCATAGCATAGCCTATTGTACTTATATAGGCCTCGGTGCGTATTTATGATAGTTAATTCTTTAGAGTTTTCATCTAAACTTAGTTGAGCATAAGCTTGGGACATATCGAGTTTTGTGAAATATTTACCCCCAGCAAGAGAGCTAAATAATTCATCAGGCTTGGGTATAGGATAGCAATCTAGAAGGACGGCTCTATTTGCTGTTAAACGGTAATCCCGCATAACCGCACGGACTTGTCCGGTTTTAGTACAGGAACTACTGGGGCAGCCACTTAGCGTGTGTGACTGGTTCAATAATTTTATCTTTAGCAGCCTGTCAATTTCTAAATCTACCTTCTCCCGCAGTGCATGCGCAATTGAACGAGCCTTACAAAATTTCGGAGTTACATTAGGATCTACTTCTATGCAGACCTGATGGCCTTTTAGGTTGCCTACTTCAGGCCCAAAAATAGAAGAAAACTCCCTTAACAATGAGTCTATGTCAGATGGATATGAGAGTGTATGCACATCTGCCTGACCCCTTGGCAAGATTTTGTCAATTGGCATTTCCAAAGCATCAATCCAATCACGGCCTAGTAGAGTAGGCCCTTGCTCATCCACCACTAAAAGGGTTAAGGGATGAGACAAAGTTTTCTGGTTGAGTGTAACTGTGACGTATGCTTCTCCACAAATAGGTATTTGTATGTCCCCGTACTTCTTCAAAATCGTTTAGATGCATGTAGTTTAGGTGTGTTTTTGAAAATCTTATCAAAAACTACCTTGGACATGACCGTCCGGGCAGCACCCGTATCCAATTCTAGAGGAACTGTAATTCCATTTAGGCCTACCTCTACAATATATGGGCCTGTATTTTTCCCACTTTGCTGCTCATAGAATAGGTACTCCACTCCAATGTTTGAAGTATTTCCCTTTTGAGGATTTATACTAGAAATGTTAAAATTAGAATTTTCACCCTTTGTTTTCTTTGAAAAACACACTTTAGCTATGTGGCCTATTTTACTACAGTTTCGGCAAACTGCTTCTTTAAAAGGGCAATCTTTCTTCCAATGGTGTTTTCCACACCCTGTACATGGCTTGGAAGGCTTAGTAGAATTAGTAGGCTTAGTCGTATTCGCCTCATACCTTTTATTTGCCTGTCTAGTAGGCTCGTTAGGTCTGCCAGGCCTAGAAGATTTAAAGCTATTTACGTGTTGGGCTTTACTACTATGATTGCCAAAAGCTCTAACATCTTTAGCAGCTGCTTCTCTAGCCGTAGCTATTTCTACAGCCTGACTAAAAGTTAGGTCCTGTATGGCTAATAGGGCTCTCTGGGTAGACTCCTCTTTGAGACCCATTACAAACCTATCTCTTAGCATTTCATCTAATTTGTCCCCAAATTTACACGTACGGCTGTGGCTTTTTATTCCTGCAACACACTCTGCAATGCTTTCATTTCCCGTCTGATGCCTTGAATAAAATTTGAAACGTTCATAGATGAGAACTACTCGGGGTTTGTAGTGATCGGTTAGGGCCTGTACCAATTCATTATAGGTGCAAGTTTCCAGTGCTTTAGGAGAAACTAGGTCCATAACTAAACCAAACGTTTTAGGGCCTATTATAGTTAAAAAGGTAGGTACTTTCTTAGCATCCGGAATGGAATTTGCCTCGAAAAACAACCTCACCCTAGTGGCATAAGCTTCGAAGTCCTCCCCATTGTCTTCGTAGGGGCTTATATGGCCAATCACCGACATGCTAGAGCAAAACCGAATTTGGACAAATCACGTGAAGTAGGTTAGGTTAGGTTTAAATTTGGTCTAGTTACTCCCCAGTTAGGGCTGAATAGTGAATTTTATTAGAGTTAGGGCTGAGTAGTAATTAGTTTTAGAGTTAGGACTGAGTAGTAATTAGTTTTAGAGTTAGGGCTGAGTAGGAATTAGTTTTAGAGTTAGGGCTGAGTAGGAATTAGTTTTTAGAGTTAGGGCTGAGTAGGAATTAGTTTTTAGAGTTAGGGCTGAGTAGGAATTAGTTTTTAGAGTTAGGGCTGAGTAGGAATTAGTTTTTAGAGTTAGGGCTGAGTAGGAATTAGTTTTTAGAGTTAGGGCTGAGTAGGAATTAGTTTTTAGAGTTAGGGCTGAGTAGGAATTAGTTTTTAGAGTTAGGGCTGAGTAGGAATTAGTTTTTAGAGTTAGGGCTGAGTAGGAATTAGTTAGTTTTTAGAGTTAGGGCTGAGTAGGAATTAGTTTTTAGAGTTAGGGCTGAGTAGGAATTAGTTTTTAGAGTTAGGGCTGAGTAGGAATTAGTTTTTAGAGTTAGGGCGGCGGGACCTACGCTATAGTACGGTAGCTTACCCACACAAACAAACCAAATCGGACGACCCACTAGGCTACATCCAATTTTCCAAACAACCACTTGAACCCAATAAGCCAAATTAACCCAATGAGCCAAATTTAACCCAATGAACAAAATTTAACCAAATGAGCCAAATGTGATAGCGTGGGGTAGACACCCCAGTTAGGTTACTTAGGTTCTAGCAAGCAATCAAAAGCACTTACCGGTGCGTTGAATTAGGTATTCCTTGAAGCCTACCGTTTTATTCCTGTGTCCCACAAACAGCCTACCTAACTCTCTCTTACATTACCAATTTAGAAGCTATAGACATTACCCCTAACTATACTTAAGTACGAACAACTTCCTACCCGATTTGTCACCTTAGATTCATCACCTAATTTTACTCAGCACCAAAGATTAGGTCAGATAGGAAAAAACATGTCTAGGCCAGACCAAAGCAATACGAACCTGCGTTGGTTCGTTTATGACTTCTCTTGCCATTCAGCTTAGATTTAGTGACATTTCCCCTTTAGTGACTTTTAGACTATATACATATATATACATACACGTCACCTCAAGTACAAGCCTCGGTAATTGAACTGCAGATCTGTTAACCTTAACTTCACAAACACCATTTGTTGAGGGTTGTGTTTCATTATTAGACCTGGTCTCTAACTGTACTGAGCTGCTAAACTCTTTTGCTCTGTGGCATACTTAATTATATCATCAATAATTTCTTCAAAGTAAATTATGTTATTTTCTATTTCATCCTCTTCTGTAAGAGCCTCAATTTTAACATTTACTTCGCTTAGAGCAACCTTTTTAGTTTCTAATATGGAAAGCTGCGCAGTCACTAAGCTTAAATCCTCTTGCTCTATGGCAGAATCTATAGTGGCAATGACCTTTGTAATTAGACCTTTGCGGGCGCTTCTCTTTTTGTTTAAGCTTGTTCAATTCAGCTGCACTCATCTTCAATGCAAACAACAATTGGGCTCAATGCCAAATAAGCTGAATTGGCAAAAATACTTAACCAAACTATCAAACTCAAATTTTGCTTTTTTCAAATAAACTGAATTGCTTGGTTGGGGTACTGACCAACCACCAGTATGGTGTAGGGCCAAAACAACAACAGACGAGCGGCCAAGTTTCGCAATTGGACGATCAAACTTTCTACCCTGGGACCTTAACTCAATTATGCTCAACCCGTCCAGGCCTAACTTGGGCTACAATTTGCACAATCAGAACTTTGCTGGAAAATAGTCACTGACTCAGTCTTGGGCTAGAATCCAGTTTCGAAGGACCATGGTTTTTTTTTATTTTATTTGGTTCAGAATCCCAGCTGAGCTGTGAACGGCCAAGCTCTGAAGGGCCAGTTTAATCTACAGGCCAAGTTAAGCTAGACTAAAAACTTACGGACTTGGAGGTCCTTGTTATTTTTTATTTTATTGGGTTCAGAATCCCAGCTGAGCCGTGAACGGCCAAGCTCTGAAGGGCCAGTTTAACCTACAGCCCAAGTTAAGCTAGACTAAAAACTTACGGACTTGGAGGTCCTATTAGGGCCTACCTCAGGGTTGCTGACTCGATGTGGGCTTACCTTAGGCCTCAGTTGCATAAAATTAAGATAAAAAACAAAACGGGCACTATTATGGTCTTCTTTCTAAACCTTGCAACAACAACACAACCTGCACTATTGCACGATGCAACAATCTTGTATCTAAACAACCAAACTGAATTGCAAGAGAGCTCTCTATAAGACCACACCCTGTAAGTGCCGCATTCAACAAACGAGTAGGAAGGACGCGCAGCGCCCCAAAAAAATGATGCCACAAGAGCCCAAAAATGCTAGCTCTAAATTAAGTGAATTTTTCACTAACCTTACAATTATGAGATGGATATATACACACCTTAACTTAATATATACAAGCAATGCTGCATCAATCAGCTTAGTCATCATATCGTTTTGGGACAACAATGGCTCTTCCTCTTCTAGATTTTCTAACAATATCTCCAGAATGACTGAAATCTCATAAAAATTGATGGTCTCATTTGCGCCCCTACGGCATGAAAGGGTTAATGTTCATGATTAAAATCAACATTGGTCTCTTGGTCTCATGAAAATAAATGGTTCTCTCGATAGCACCAAAACTATTGCAATCGTTAGGAAAAGATTGGAAGACTTTGGCTTGGACCTAGATAAGCATATCGTGGGTTGCACCACCGACGGTGCCTTAGTAATGGTCAAATTTGGAAGAGAAATAGTACCTGATCACCAGCAATGCATTGCACATGCTATACATCTCGTGGTTTCGGATAGCTTGTATTCGAAAACTACTGAAAATTCAGTTAAAGGGGAAAGTGACCCTACCCCTGAAGATGAAGCCATCGAAGAAGATAAACACTCTGAACATGAGTTAAGGGAAGATGAGTGTGAAATTTTATGCACTGATACAATTTTTTAGTCCGACATAGATGAAGTAATTGTTCTTCCAAAACTTCGAGAAGATTTCTTAAAAGTAATAAATAAGGTGAGAAAAATCTGCCGCATATTTCGAAAGTCTCCTTTGAAAAATGAGAGATTGCAGGATTTTGTCAAAGATGAATTTAATGGAAAAGAAATGAAGCTTATCCTTGACTGTAGAACGAGGTGGAACAGTCTTTTAGCCATGATAGAAAAATTTTGAAACTCAAAAATTGCATTCTAAAGGCCCTCAGAATGATACGCTCAACAGAGACGATTTCAGATGAAGAATGGAATGCTCTAAAGAGCCTCTTTGACACGCTTCGTCCACTGGAAATTGTTTTGAAGGGACTCTGTTCCGAAGATGCAAATTTGCTCAAAGCTTAATCTTCCATGAAGTTCATTTTGGATAAATTTGAAAGCAAAAACAATCCTTTAGCTTTTGAGCTACGTCAGTGTCTCATTGATCCCTACTCATCGAGAAGACAAAAAGAAGTTGTCGCCTTGCTGAGTTTTCTCCACAATCCCGAGGTCTTGAAAAATGAATCATCAGCACCGTTCCTCTTTCCTTCAAGACAAGCATTTAAGAAGTATGCAGATTATACATTTAAGAGGCTTTTTCCAGAAGCTTGCCAGATTTCAGAAACAGACGACCAAGTCCAATCAATTGCTTCGAAATTCGAAGATTCACAATGCAGCTCAAGTCGTGAAGTAAATGATGACGATCAACTTATGAACGAGTACATGTGTGAGATGAACAAACTGAAGATGAAACCCAAGAAAGATTCTTCTGAGACCTTTGACGTAAACAATGAATTCAAATATTTTGAAGCTACTTTGAATAGAAGCGAAAATTTGGATCGAATGTACGAGGCGTTGCTTACAATAAAAGCCACCAGCGTAGAGTCCGAGAGAGTGTTTTCAGCTGCTGGTTTATTCGTCACAAAGATTCGATCAAGAATGTCAGATCAGACACTTAATGCTCTTTGTTTTCTCAAGTGTTATTTAAAAAATCAAGTTTGATAATAAACTTTTTAATTCAAATATTACACATACTTGATTGAATCAATTAAAACCTTATTTCTGTTTAATATTTTGACCATTTACCTCCCTAAAAAGCATATATACAGAATCCCATCGGTGAAAACCGGTAAAAACCGACTTTAAGAATATAGCGACGGTGAAAACCGGTTTTACACTTTTTGGTTATTTCCCATCCCTATAATGGCAAGACATTTGTAATTGTTTGAAAAATTTTCTGTGATAACTGTTGTACCCAAATTATATTTTTATGTTGTATCATATGTGAATGACACTGATCTAATAAAACAATACAATTAATTTTACATTCGCTCATTGGTGGTCTGGTTTAAGAAAAAAATTTAGTACTGTGCCCTTTTTTCTTTGGAACCTCCCCTTACTGACATGCTTAGATCCGCCTTTGTATAGGAGATTGCAGAGCCGCTGATGTCCCTGATCCTGTTGACCTACACACTTTAGCAAAATGACCTTTCTTAGTGCACTTGTTACATATAACTTCACGAGCGGAACAGTTACGACGCGGGTGTCGATTATACCCAAGCTTCTTCTTGGGTTTCAACAGGACCACCTGAAGATGTCACAGCGGCCTCAAGAGGCATCAAAGGCGGCAGGTGCTGTGTATGACTCAGAACTCTTCTGTGCTTGATCTGGGGCTTGAGCTTGGTCAAATGCAGTTTGTAGCTCTAATGTTTTGTTCTCAAGGAGACGCTGGCGAATGACATTCGATAGTAATCCACTTATGAAGGCATCTCGAATTGCCTCTTCTCTGCACTGTTCGGTAGTGACTGCCTTGTAGTTACAATCTCCACTCAGCTGCTTCAGAGCTTGGAGATACTCATCCAAGGTTTCTCCTGATTGCTGTCGGCGGCTAGCCAGAAGATGTCGAGCGTACACTTCGTTTTTTGGCCTCGCATACAAATTTTGCAAAGTTTGTATGGCAGTTTCATATATATCACATTCAGCAATATGCTCATATACACTAGGAGCAACAAAGTTTGTAAGCACGTTCAAATTGTCTGGAGTGTGCTGTTCGATAGCTGTTAGGAAGTTACTGAATGTTTTGTACCAGTGCCTCCACTCCTTCGCTGCACTGCTCGAATTCTGATTTACATCAAAACGCTCAGGTCGTAGAAACTTATTCATAATGACTCAGTAATACACTGTGATAGTTTTGTCGAATAAATTGAAGTAAACCACATATTCTCATTTATAATGCTTTATTCGACAAAGAACATAACTACCTGTAAAGAAAACAATAAAACAATTACAATAAAATAAAATGCATGAATTTCAAAATACAAAATATAATACCAAGACAAATCATAACACTGTACTTTCTTGTTGGTAAAGGAGTAATGTGATTTTTTTTGGCCTACAAAAACTATAGTCCAAATTGGGCGTAAAAAGAAAAGGCTCCCATAGAAAGTCGCCCAAACGAATCTATGACCCGATTTTGTTGTAGGACGGT
The DNA here is from genome assembly GCA_023014485.1 of Bathynomus jamesi. Classification (NCBI taxonomy): domain Eukaryota; kingdom Metazoa; phylum Arthropoda; class Malacostraca; order Isopoda; family Cirolanidae; genus Bathynomus; species Bathynomus jamesi. The sequence goes on along the minus strand of JAJOZX010001516.1, from coordinate 250,379 downwards.
ATTTACATCTGCTAAGGTTTAATAACAAGTTCTATATTGGTAGAAACTAAAAACCTAAAAGTACTTGGGTGTTAATTTTAAAGGTTGCAAACTCAAGCTAACCTAAAGTTAACTTAAACTGGACTGTACTAAATATAGCCAAGTATTAGTTGCGCTAATTTCAGGCCTTGCCGCCTTGGGGTCTACTAACATTTGCAGAATACTTGGCAGACGCTGCAGAAACTCAAAAAGAGGGTTCGTTACAGGCCAAATTGAGAAGTCTGGTAGAAATTAACTAGATCTGATTCAAGTTGAACATCAGTGTTATATAGTGGCGTTGCTTTTTCGGTTAATATTATGGCTAATATGATTTGGAGATGCCAGATTTTGGTGATCAACCCATTTCATTTATACCAACTGATTGATTAGTTGCTTGACTAGTGTTCAAAAATACAAAACCCTCTATTTATATATGTAAGCGAGGATATCCAATCTTGGCATTATCCCTATATTGTCAAATGTTGCTTCAAAGAAGCACACTAATTATTACATTACATTTCATTTGGGAAACATGAAGCCACTGGGGCCTATCGAGGTATATTACATTTCATTTTATTCAGAAAATATGAAGCCACTTGGGCTTATCAAAGTAATCTGGTACTACTTCCATTTCTGGGTCCTGATGTATATTCCAACAAAATAACCTTTCTGGGTCCCAATATATAGGCTATTTAATGGAAACTTATGATTGTGAGTAATATGTACCATACTTGGTGAATGAAACCATTCATTCTAACTTCTTTTGGATCTTGTGGGTTATAACCTATCATTTTTGACAACAATTAAAACTAATGAAAATATTATCATCAGTCATCAAGGTGTATAGATAAGGCATAAAGATACTTTTAAAAAACATTTGGACATATTTTGGTAATTATTCGTTTTTTGACCCAGTCTCTTTTTATAATGAGGGCAAACGTTTCTGGTCAATTTGGAGGTGCTCTGCACGAATCCGCTATCCGTTTCCTGTGCAAATGCGTAGTTTTCGAGATATCGTCATCTCGAAAACTGCATTTGCACAGGAAATGGATGGCAGATTCGTGCAAAACACCTCAAAATTGACCAGAAAAGTTTGCATTCGTGCTAAACACAACCTAACCTAACTTAGCCTAACCACCTAACCTAACCAGTCACCTTATTTTGGAGGATATAGTTCTGCAATTGCAGTAAGGAAGTGATTCAGAACTGTAGAATTGTCAGGATGTTCTGCTGGTAATGAGGATGTCTATTTCCAGCACGTAAAACCCACGATTTCACATCCTTCCATTTTTTTTATGGCACCTAAACACCTTCGAGTCTTGTCTTAAAATATAGGCAGTATTACATTTAGGGCAAATCACGGATGTTGGAATTATGCTGTGATTGGAAAAAAACCTCAACTTTTATTTTCATTGAGGCCAACAAGGCGGATTAGGTCCTCAAAATCAACTTCACAAGATTCACACGTCATACCAGTAGAACGAAAACCACCATACTGACCAGAAACAGAAAAAAGTAGCCAAAAAAAGCCAAGAAAAATCTCCAAAAAAGGTAGCCCAAATAAACAAACCAACCAAAATTTATATACATACATATTAGAAAGTAGAAAATATATTTTTTAAAAAAGTACATTTTATACAAATTTGCACAAGATAATATATATATTTTCTTATTCAGTGTTGATTGGTTATTCAATATATATTGCTGTTATAGCTGGGTGTGACTGGGTCAAAAAACGAATAATAACCCATATTTTTAGCCAACATACCCAACCAACCTACAGTGCCAGGGTATTCCTCTGTCAGACCAGCCCTCACAAATTCAATAGTGGACCAAATCATATGACAGGAGCAAGAGAAAAGAAGGGTGGCAACTACATCATGGCCCTACCTCAGGAGGCACTGAGCAGACTTTGTGGGAACAGTGCACCCTTGAGGCAGAAGTGCTTCAAGGTAAATTCAAGGTACAGTTGACCTAGCTAGGCATTCAATTAACCTAATTAGTAGAAGTAGGAGGAGGTTAATTGAATGCCCAGTTAGGTCAACTGTATGCCTTGATGATTGGTTAGGTTAAGTCATGATATTTTCGTTAGTTTTAATGGTATTATAGTATTACACCCGTCTAACATCCAGCAATTGTTATATGTTCATTAAGTAGATTTTTTAATTCTAAGACACTTTCCTTCTATAGTGTTTCCGTCACAAATGCTTCGTTTTCGAGATATAAACATTTTTTTGGTGTGTATCTAGTGTGTGTTCGTACATTCGTTTGTGTGTTCGTACATTCATTTGTGTGTTCGTACATTCGTTTGTGTGTTCGTTACATGTCTGCCCAATCACTGCGCTCCATCCATTTTGAATTTGAATTACTTTCGTACCGGAATGGAACACTCATTCCACTCATTCAGAAGTACATTAGGCCTGGCTCTGTGATTTATAGTGATTCCTGGGTGCCTACAAGACTATAAGTGATTTAGGATAGGTTAGGGCAATTTTGAAGGTGAAATTTGTTTTTCCTATAGTTTTTGATGTTTTAAACGAATCTGACCTTCAAAATCATCGGAAATGACTCATTTTCGATTGCTGGCTGGGGGGAGGGGGGTTATCTAAAAACGAGTCATTTCCGACAGTTTTGAAGGTCAGATTCGTTCAAAGCATATCAAAAACCATAGGAAAAACATAAATTTCACCTCGAAAGGGAGACGGGTGTAATACTATAAATTTACCGTTTTAATTGTCAAAAATGATGGGTTATAACCTACAAGATCCATATATAAGTATATATTGCTCAAGTTAATTTATGGTTTTTGATTTGGGACCTGGAAAGGTAAGGTTGGGTCATTGTCAAGACCTGGAAAGGTAAGTAGTACTGGTAATCCAAGTCATGAGTTACATTTTAATAATAATAAAATCTTGCAAAATGTCAATCTCAAGTTAGCTAATTAATATACAACTATTTACTATCACTAAAATAGCCTACCATACATAACTTTATCTAAGAATATATACTATAGCTACCGTATATAATCTATAAACTAACTCTCTCACTTGTGAAAGTGTCTAAATTTTTCTTAAAATTAACTAATATTTTGAGCTACTATTTACCAAATCATATGGTAAGTCATTCCAGTAATCTACCACTCCATGACTAAAAAAGTACTTTTGTAGATTAAGTCTTTTCTAATTTTCTTATGTCCACAAGTTATTCCATCAGCCTCTAGTGAGAAAAAGTTATGTATAGGGTAATTCCAGGACAGATCATGCAGTGCTTAATACCACACCCTTTCCAATTTTCCTGTAATTTGTTGTATAGCATTGTCTATACAAAAAAACCCAAAATTTCAAGTTTTAGATTGATCAGACTTACAGTTCAAAAGTTATGGCCTTTCCAACTTTTGAGGGGTGTTCTCAGGGAGACCCAAATTTCAAATTACCATATCTTAGCCCCTAATTCAGATAGAAGAATGATTCAAATTGCATTTAAAAGGTAATTTATCAAATATTAAATGAGTACCAGTATAGACATAGATAGCAGTTTAGTTGAGTAAGAAAGTTGATAATTTGTATTATTAAAAGGGGTTTTACCCCCCCCACCTCAATGGATTTTAAAAAAATTTTCATATCAGATTAAGCCCAAACTCTATCTGTATAAGTGGCATTTAAGAAATTGCTATGTATTTAGGTGTAAACTGTGTTTTTGAGATTTGAGTAGTGATAACTTCACTGAAAAAATAATTTTTTTTGCAATTATCCTTTTCTTATTCAACTATGCAGTAATGTATTTTATACATATGTCTATATAAGTATATAAAGGATACAAAACATATAAATAAGTAGAGATAGTCTATTCAAAAGCTATTTAAAAATATCTATGTAAGATGGGGTAACTGGGCCCTACTAAGTTTAAGGTAAATTTCATTATATAAAAGTATGAATTATTTCCTTAAATTGTAGGTACCTACCTACCTATGCAAACGTACCTAAAAGTTATGGAAAGAAGAATAACAAAATTTACCTTAAAATTAGTAGGGCTCAGTTACCCCATCTTACGGTACATAATTAATAAAGATAGCCTGAATCAAAAGCTAACACAACTAGTGTTAAATACTATTGAATAATCAAAGGAAGTGTGCTTAGGAAGCAGTGTTCTGTTCTCTTGTTTATTGTGTGCATGTGTGAAATAATTAGCTTATTGAGGCATATATTGAGGAAATATTTTTCTTTGCAGAAATTCACAGTACATACCTATGTACAGTACTTAATAGAAAATGGTAACTAAATGTAAAGACTACCTATCATTGCTGTAACCCATTCAAAACACGCAAAAAAGTTATTGTGAGTGCTTTGAGATCACTTTCAAATCCAAATCATGTTATTGAAAATAGTGATCCTGTACATGGCTTCAGTCATTCATCAAAAATTTGTACAAACTGTTCGAAGAAAATCGATAAAAATGATGAAACACAACAGTTGCTCAGCAAGAAAGAAAGTTCAGGAATTTCATAGGTCTTCCCTGACCAATCCATTGTCCAGGGAAAGTTTCATTTAAAAACACTTTAACATTGCGAGCAAAGTGAGGGGGTGCTCCATCCTGTTGAAAGAAAGCTCTTTTTAGCAGGCCAGGATTTTCTTGCAGTTGTGGAATAAAGAACTCTTGTAACATGTTAAGGTACAAAATGCCAGTGACAGTGCGTTCATCAAAAAAATAGGGTCCATACCGTAAATGCAGGAACTTGACAGGCCACACCATACATTAACTTTAGGTGAATCCCTTTCATGTTCATACAGCTCATGAGGATTTTCCTCTTCCCAACCCCTATAATTGTGCCGATTAACATTGCCTGATATGTGAAATGTAACCTTGTCATTATTCTGGAAAATGGGGTTTATTCTGAAAAGAAAAGAAAGTGATAATCAATATTCACAACCAACAAAAGGGTCATTCTCTGTCAGATCAACCAAAAAAAATTGAAATTAACACCCTCATCTCTCATATTTTGCTGAAATTTGGTTTATAGGGAGTTTGTGAGCCCTGAATCCATTTCTGAAATTATAAGGTCAATCCGACCAACGGTTCAAGAGATATGACCTCGGGCAATTTGAGGTCACTCGCGAGGTTACTAACATTTGGCGAGCCATAACTTGGGTAATAATTGTCATAATTATATAAAAAGTATATATATTTAGAATCAGAAAACGACAAGGAATCCAAATATGCAAGTTTTAGAACTCTAGGTTGAAAATAAAAAAGTTACACTGTAACCAAAATTTGAGGTCACGATTTGACCTCTGGGGTATCAAATGAGAATTTTTTTTTAAATGTAAAAAATGAAGGCATAGGCATTGGCTATTAGAATCAGCAAAAAAAGTTTGTTTATGTTAGTATTTTTCATGTAACTAACATATAAGTGAACACCATATTCATAAGTTGTGCATCAATTCTACCTATTTTTTCACACTTAAGCTCATAATTTGACCTATAGAAATTAAAATTACATTTTTTATAGATATAAAAAACAAAGTCAGAGTTCTTGACTAATAGAAACAATCATAAAAAGTTTGTTTATGTTGGTACTTTTCATGTAACTAACTTATAAGTGAACATATTTATAAATTGCTTGTCATTTCAAGGAATTTTTATATCTTAGCTATCAATTTGACCTCAAGCTCCAAGAATTTAATAAAAATTGTATTTTACTGCTAATCTACACTGGCAATAATAGTTATAATAGTGAAAGGGGAAGACTAAGCTCACATGTAGCCTAAACAAACCTGTTGAAACATGTTGCTACTTGTCTAAGTGCAGAATCAACACAGATAGTTGCAAAATTCCTTGTCTACAGGTTAGTACAGTTCCAGCCAGCACTGTGGGTGGCTGGTGGGTATGGTGTTTTAATGAGCCTCAGAGACTATCAAGGCCTAAAATATTAAGTGTGTATAGCTATATATTTCTAAAAAATATATATTACCTAATTGTAAATCCTATATCTTTACAGATCAAAATACAATGGTTCGGCAATTGAAATACTGCCAGGACCCTATTCAAAAACACAAGAAACGCATAACAATCAATCTTAGAAAAGTGACTGATGTACTTGTTGAAAAATGTGCTGGAAGAGTGAAAAAAGACTCAATTGTTGTGTGTGAACTGCTGGACACTGATAATGAAAAACCCCACTATACTTAGTACCACTGAAAACAACGAGTCTGAGCAGGATTCAAATGAATCATCTACTATCAGTGGCTTGAGTAACATCTCTTCAATTCAAGATCTGGACAATGACAGTGATTGCTTGATAAAGGAAAATCCTTCAACTTCAGTTGAACCAGTTCTAGCATTTCTGGACCAAACACCAGTTAAAAAAAGTAAGTAATAAATTAATATAATAACTTATACTTTACTACAAGGTCTGTTTGATCTACTATATAGCCAATTATATAGCATTTAAGGTACTATAATTAATATTTAATTACTAATATTCAGGTGTGTGAAACCTTTTTTTCTGTTCTTTTCAGAAGGGCTGTCATTAAGCCAGAAAAAGCGCAAGGCTCGTGGTAAGCTATCATCTGCTCAGAAACACCTGAAGGAGAGGCTAGAACTCAGTTATGGTGTTCAAATTACCGAGGAGGTAAGTGATACTTCAAAACCTGAAACTAAATCTGAAAAACATTGACAAATTAATGAATGAATTGAAACAGTCATTCCTGGAGAGCAAATGTCACCATCACAAACTACAAATATTGACACTCTCACCATACACAATTGAAAAAACAGCTAGTTTCTTTCAAACTACAACATACATGGTGAAAAGAAGCCGTTCACTTAAATCAGAACATGGAATCCTTCCGAAGATTCCACTAATGAGCAAAGGAAAAGTGATATCTGAAGAACACAAAGATATAGTTAGAAGATTCTATGAGTCAGAAGAGGTTAGTCGTATGTGTCCTGGCCAAAAGGATTGCGTGAAAGTTATCAGTGCTGAAGGTGCAATGAAGGTGCAAAAACGATTGGTCCTCGGGAATTTAAGAGAGATGTTTGAACTATATAAAATGATGAAAAGAATCCCAAAATAGGATTTTCCACATTTGCAAAATTACGGCCATCATATTGTGTGCTTGCCGGTAGTGGTGGGACTCATTCTGTCTGTGTCTGCACATACCATCAAAATCCAAAATTGCAGCTGGCTGCATTGGGAGGAAGAGGTCTTTCATACAAGGATCTTATGGATTACAGTGTCTGCAGTACAGAAAGAGAGACTTGCATGATGCAACTTTGCAATGATTGCCCAAGAGAAGAGGGTGTCCTGGATTTTCTTGAGTTACTTGACAGTGTGAAATCAGCTCCAAATGAAATATCTTACAAGCATGGGTGACTGTTGACCGTTGTACAATGGTTGATAAGGTGGAGCCACTTCATGAATACTTATTATCCCTAAGCATGAAAATATCCTGCATGGTTCGTCATCACTTTGTTGCTCAGCAACAATCACAGTACTTCAAGCAGTTGAAAGAAACACTACCACCTCAGAGCGAGGTAGTTATAGTAGGTGATTTCTCTGAGAATTATTCTTTCATTGTCCAGGATGCTGCCCAAGGGTTTCACTGGGACAATTCACAGTGTACAGTTCACCCTTTTGTCATCTATTATAGATCATCTGCAGACCAGGAACTTAGCCATTTTAGTGTCTGTTTCTTATCTGCATCACTAAAACACAACACTATAATGGTTTACTCATTCATATTGAAGCTTATGACATATGTTAAATTCAGATGCCCACAATTGAAGAAGGTGCACTATTTCTCAGATGGATGTGCTGGCCAATATAAGAACAGATACAACTTCACAAATCTCTGTTACCATGAAGAGGATTTTGGTCTGTCTTGTGAATGGCACTTCTTTGCTACATCCCATGGCAAAAATGCATGTGATGGGATTGGAGGAACAGTGAAAAGAGCTACTGCTCGTGCCAGTTTGCAGAGAACTACAGAGAGGCAAATTCTTACACCAGAACACATGTTTCAGTTTTGTGAAGAAAACTTGAGCAAGAAGATAAATCTTTTCTTTGTAACTACAGCTGATTTGAAAGATGCAGAAGAACGGTTGGAACATCGATTCAAGGATAGTAGGGCTATTCCTGGAACTCAGAAATATCATAGATTTGTTCCCCTAAACAAGGAAGAACTGATGGTGTATCCCATTTCAAGTGGCATTGGAGAAAAGAAAAGAATAAGGAAAAGTCATTTTACTAATGAACCTGCAATGCTTGGTAACCTAAAATGTGTCAAACCAGGAGAGTATGTTGGCTGCATTTATGACATGCAAGTTTGGTATGGAATTGTGGAGGAATATTGTGAAGAGTTTGATGATTTCACTGTGAACTTTCTACATCCCTCTGGGTCATCAGGATCAAGTGCATATTATTATCCATCAAACAAGGATTCATGTGCAGTTGCCAGGACTATATATTAACTGTAATGAGTTGTCCATACCCTAAGAGGAGGCAGCAGAATTCAATACATTTTTCCAACAAAAGAAATTGATGAGAGCATCGAGCATGCAAAAATTGTATTGGCTAGCACATGAATCCTCTAAGTAGGTCTTCCCCTTTCACTATTATAACTATTATTGTCAGTGTAGATTAGCAGTGAAATACAATTTACATTTTTTGCCTTTGTTTTTATATCTATAAAAAATGTAATTTTAATTTCTATAGGTCAAATTATGAGCTTAAGTGTGAAAAAATAGGTAGAATTGACGCACAACTTATGAATATGGTGTTCACTTATATGTTATTACATGAAAAATACTAACATAAACAAACTTTTTTTTGCTGATTCTAATAGCCAATGCCTATGCCTTCATTTTTTACATTTAAAAAAAAATTCTCATTTGATACCCCCGAGGTCAAATCGTGACCTCAAATTTTGGTTACAGTGTAACTTTTTTATTTTTCAACCTAGAGTTCTAAAACTTGCATATTTGGATCCTTGTCATTTTCTGATTCTAAATATATACTTTTATATAATTGTGACCATTATTACCAAGTTATGGGTCGCCAAATGTTAGTGACCTCGCAAGTGACCTCAAATTTCCCGAGGTCATATCTCTTGAACCGTTGGTCGGATTGACCTTATAATTTCAGAAATGGATTCAGGGCCCACAAACTCCCTATAAACCAAATTTCAGCAAAATCTGAGAGATGAGGGTGTTAGGCACTGGTTGATCTGACAGAGAATGACCCAAAAAACTTATATGTTTAACCCTTGTATTCATGTAAAAACAATTTCATTATCTCAATTACCAAAAAAATTATTTGACTTTCTTTTTGCTATACAGTACCTTATTCATTTTGGGACACTTGGTATATATACTATTGTACTATATTCTACTTCTATTGGTGGACTTTAAAATATCATAAATTTTCAGATGGCCTGAGCAGTATCAAAAAAATGCCAGAGCTTCAACATCTCTAAAAAGGAAATTGGAAGACTCAATGTCTGTGACAGTTGAAGATGATGCTGGACTATCCAATAAACAAGATCTTAAAAAAATGGAGAAAGATATTGTAAGGTATGTAAAGAACTGTATATAAATTAGATTACTTTAATACTAGGTCTCTTACCTGTAAGAGACTGAATCAAACCACAAATGCAGCTAAATATAATATAAGGCAATTAAATTAACAGTACTTACTTGAAACTTTTGAATTTTATTCAATTCATATTTAGTAAAAAAAATTGCAATGATTTATATATGTATTTTTTCTTCTTTTAAACAGGTATGAGATACTGATGAATGATCTCAAAGAAGAATTAAACTCAACATCTTCCTATCAATGAAGACTTCAGATAATTACACTATCTCCTTTTACAATTACTAGAACCCAACAGTTTTTTGGTGCCACTAGGTACACTGTTGACAAAGCCAGACATTTGAGAGCTCAGTTTGGTATTCTTCCAGAAGTTCCAAAGTACAGTAAAGGAAAAAAATTGACAGAAGAAACAATATCTAGAGTAAAGGCTTTCTATGAAGATGAAGAAGTCAGTCAGATATATGCAGGGAAATCTGAGTGTCAGTACAGGAATACCTCGAAATTCATTGTTAATTCATTCTGTAATAACACAACAAAATACGAAATGACGAAATTTGAGGTAGATTATAACATGTTTCAATGAGAAAACATTTTACTGTATTATGTTATTAAACAGATTAATTAATCAAATTCTACTAATTTTTTGGCAAAATATGTAATGTATTGCATTGGTAAACAGTTGAATTTCGTCAATTTCCATCATTTTTTTTTAACATTTAAAAAAAAAATGATGAATCTGTGAATACGGATGATGGATTGCGAAACTATAGGTAGTAAAAGATTGATTGACAAAATTCGAAACAATGAATTTTGAGGTATTCCTGTATAAGAAATAAAGATAGAGAAATAAAGATAGTGAAAAGGAGTAAAAACAAAAATGTCTCTTACTAGTAATTTGAAAGAACTATATGCAAAATATAAAGAAACTGATGATAGTGTTGGCTTTTCATCATTTGCAAATTTAAGACCTAAATGATGTGTTATTGCTGGAGGGAAAGGAACACACACAGTTTGTGTTTGTACCTATTACCAAAATCCTAAATTCATGGTGTCAGTAATTGGCCAGAAAAGCCTTACATACTGTACCCTTATGGAAAAAAGTGTTTGTGATATCAATAATTCTAATCCCCTAGTACAAGTACATCATTATTTTCAAGATTCTGTTTTATATTCTTCATGTGTTGACTGACATTTTGCAATGTAATGATGATGAGTGAGGGAGAAAATGGCTTCTGAAAGAATTTCAATAAATTCCTCTACTGTAGCTATATTGCTTTGCAAGAGTGACCAGTCTGTAGTAGTCCATTGAACATATTGTGCTGTATCTCTATCTATCAATATTGACAAGATATTCAAAAAGTTTGCTACACCAATACTACCAGGACATTTTAGACATCTATGTATGTTACATACAGGTCTAAAATGTCCTTTTCAGCAATATTTAATAAAAGCTAGCTTCCCTAATGTACAAAAAGTTATTTACTTTTCTGATGGATGCGGTGGACAATATAAGAATAGATTCAATTTCATCAATCTCTGCTCTCATGAACAAGATTTCAGTGTCAAAGCTGAGTGGAATTTCTTTGCTACAAGTCATGGTAAAAATGTGTGTGATGGTATTGGAGGAACAGTAAAAAGAGGTGGAACAAAGGCTAGTCTACAATGAACTGATGCTGGTCACATCTGACACCAAGAGCTTTACATGATTTTAGTACTAAACACTTCAAATCACTAACTTTTTCTTTACTAAGCAGGAGGTTGAATCAAATAAATTACATCTGTCTAATAGGTTTAATGAAGCTATATTAATCAGGGCACAAGAGGCTTTCACAGAATTGTACCTAAGTCAAGGAACCAGATACATGCTTATCAAACATCTGATTCAGAAAATCCTACTTTGTTTAGAATAAGTCAAGTTGAACAGGGTGAGAGCAGTCTGCTAGTAAACAAAGATACTGAGTATCATATTGGCCAATATGTTGCTTATAAGTATGATAGTAAAATCTGGCTTGGAATAATCAGAGAGTTCAGAAGAATTTGCTGATTACCAAATTTGCTTTTTAACATCTTCAGGAGGCCCTAATAAATACCATTTTCCAAAGAAGGAAGATATTTGCTGGGTAAGACAAAGCAAAATGATTCAACCTATGTCCAATCCAAATATCCTGTGTGGTATTAAAATTGCCTACTCTTTCCATCTAAAAGAGAGCAAATTAGTAGAGCCATAAAAGTTTTTAATATGGTATATTATATGCTTGTACTTCTAAGTTACTGTCATACAAGTTTAAGTGTGTATATATTCTTTTTAGTACTTAGTCACAGTTTGCAGGCTTCAGTTGAGAAATTTGTTAATTATTATGTTATGTTTAATGAGTTTGTTAAACCCATGTGCTCTACTCTGTATACATTTTAGAACAAAAATAAAGTGCAGTTGCTAATAATTCAATTGTTTCATTCTTGAAACAAATTTACAATTAAAAATGTACTGGTAGTTACATATAAGGCAGCATACTTTTTGGGAAAAAAATTAAATTAAATGCAGGTGACAAATCGTTACTACTATTCAAATCTCAAAACACATAGTTTACATCTAAATACACAGCAATTTTTTAAGTGCCACTTATACCAATGGTAATTTGTAGTTTGGGGGGTCCCTGAGAACCCCCCAAAGTTGGAAGGGCCATAACTTTTGAACCGTAAGTCTGATCAATCTGAAACTTGAAATTTCAGGTTTTTTGGTTTATACGAGGGCCACTCAATATATTTTGACCCACCTTTTTTTTTTCTTGCCAAGTTTCCTTGTAAGTTCCAGAAATTTTGTACACAAGTAGTTACATACCTTTTTTACAAGTTTTTATTTTTTTACATAGTCTCCATCCTTTTCTATCCATCTAGGATGTTTTGGCGCTGGACGTTTTGGCACCGCCGTTTGGGCATGGAGCCAGTTTGGCGCCACTGTTAATTAGTATTAAGTATTAAGTAGTAATACTTGGTTATTAACCTAAAGTGCTGTCTGTCTTTTCAGATAAGTTGTGTTGTTGCCCTTACTAGCATAAATGTCTGAAAATATATCAAGTAAGAAAGGGAAACAGAAGTTTTCACATAATTGATATTTGTATGTGTTTGATAAATGTAGCAAGCGCGACCCTTTGTTCCTTTTTTGCTGGTGCGAGCAAAAGAGTCAGTGTATTATAAGATGTACAGTAAACCCTCGATTTAACGGACTAATAGGGGGGAAGGGGTGTCCGTTAATGCCGAAAGTCTGTTAAATAAAAAATGTACACAAATGGAGGCACTGGTGTTGTCTGTTTGCTTGTAGATGGTTGTGATGTACAAGCAGCATTAGGGTGAGCAGGGGCGTTGTCAAGAAGCAACAATGCCTTTACATTATTGGGGGAAATCTTAAGAACATCTGTCTGGAAGCACCTCACATCAGGGACAAAGTGGTTGAAGAGAGAGAGAGAGATGTCACAGCTGATGCTGGGCCGCTGCTGCGTGGCTCATCATCAAGGCTGGCTTTCCCCCTCTTTCTGATGATCCCACACATTTAGACCAGTGTCCAACTGTGCTTCAATCAACAACAGCATCTCCATAAACATTTTGTAGATGGTTGTGAATATTTCCAACTGTTTTCTTCTCTGTGGTTAAGAACTCAATAACAGCTGTCTGTTTACAATGCACATCACTATTAGATGCCATTTTCGAAACTGTATTAACCATCAGTTTTATAGAAGGGCGTTTAAAAGCAGTTTTGTACAAGGAGGGGAGGTTCAAACTGGAGAAATCTGGTTATGTGAAGCGCAGAAAGTTCTAACTTATGGCCCAAAAGACATTTCATCCCCATGACCTATTATTTAGCTAAGAAAAAAGGGTGGGGCAATGCTAGTACAATGCTATACAACAAATTATAGGAAAATTGGAAGGGGTGTGGTGTAAAATTTCATTTTTTTTGCATGAGCTGTCCTGGAATTACCCTACCGTATATCTAAATTGTCCAATCCTGAAAACATTTTGAACATTTGTATAATATCTCCCCTCATACAAATCTCTCAAAACTAAACATACCTAGTTCCTTTAATCTATCTAGGGCCTGTATTCCAATCTTCTCAGGTCAGGGACAAGTTTGGTTACCCTATGTTGCACACCTTCAAGCATATCACTATAATGTCTAATGTGAGGGGACGACACTTGAATGAGCAGCACAGTATTCTAAGTGAGGTCTAACATAAGAATTATAAAATTTGCAGATGACTTCCTTACTCTTGTAACTAATGTTCCTGTTAATAATACCTAGCATTTTATATGCCTTATTTTTAGCTTCTAAGCACTGTTTAGAAAAATTTTAGATCACTACCAACTATAATGCCAAGATTTTTTTCCTAACACCATCTAACCAGTTTCCTTGCATCTTCCAACTAAAGTTTTCATTATTATTCCCAGAGGTGGGGAGTTGGGAGTCGGTAAAAACGACCAACTCCCGACTCTTTGATTCAATTTCTATATGCCAACAATTTACCAGAATACTACTCTGCCCTAAATAAATATCTTCCTGAACTAATTCTAGATTCACATTTCCACATTTGATTTATTGTTCTGGTAAATCTTAGCAAATGAATTTCATATTTCTATTTTAGGATACTAGGTACCATATAAAAATTAGCAATATATTAATTATTAATTTAATTAGCCCCTATTAGTAATGAGTCATGGGCCTAGTAGAAAATCAGTAGTCTTTCAATATTTTAAGCTAAATGAGGATGAAAGTATTTTTATTTGTCAAGTAGAAAAGGATGGTAAAGAGTGTAATGCAAAAATTAGTGCTTACACTGGGACACATGCTAATGCTCCAACTAGAGCCTCAAACTTGAAATGCCATCTACGAAACAAACATCCCAATATTTATAAGGTTGTAGATCAGCATGATAAGGAAAGAGTCGGGAGTCGGAGTCGGTTTTTAAAAATACCGACTCGGGAGTCGTTGTTTTTGGCCAACTCCCCATCCCTGATTATTCCATTAAGTAGGAAAAAGTATAATGAAGAGAATAACTTCATAGTTCATCATACCATATATAGCTACACTTTTTTGTGTACTCATTTATGTATTACAAGACAGTGTAAAGTAAAGGATAGCATGAATACTAAACTACTAATCTAATCTACACTTTTTAAGGAATTTTTTATTTATTATGTACAAGTAGTAGTCATTTCTCTGTAGCCTGCCAAGGCCACTGTACTAAAGATTTATCATGTAGTAATTTTTATTGTATCCTTCATATAGGAATTACATACTGGTAGATAAAAAACATGGTACAGTAAAACCTTCATTATCCAGCAAGCTCGGGGATTAGGCCATTCTGGTTGTCTAAATTTTCCAGTTATCTGAAGGTACCATTAACCTCGGAAAAACCAATGGACAGTAATAATAAAACTCAAATTTTGGCTATACTGCACTGTACACCAATGTAAACTACCTGTATATTGTAATCAACATAAACACTATGCTATGTATGTATAGAACAATTGAAACAAGTAAAATTTAGTCTTATTTTATTAAAAATGTTAAGGATGTTCTAGATTTTTCTGGATGGCATCTGAAAAGTTTCCCAGTTTCTAGATTGGTGAATTGATTGTATTGGACTAATATGAAATTTGCCAGTTTCTAAAGTTTTCTGGATAGTTGATTGCGGGATAGTGCAGGTTTTACTGTACTCAGCTTCTGAGCAAACTTGCAATGGGGGGTGAGTAGAAGTCAGTGGTTTCATCCCAAAGCTTCCTTGGGTGATGGACCTCATATTGATTGACATTGCAGTCATTGGACTTAACCAACTCGCACTTCACCTCACTTTTGACCCACCCAAAATTTCATTCTTTAGCTCATGGAACTATCCACCCTTTAATGAAAAGTGATGCTACTAAAATACCTATCCAACCTGTTCTTAAACATATTAACTGAAATGCTTGCCACAACCCCAACATTGGGCTATTCCACTTCTTGACTATCTTATAGGTGAAGAAGCCCCTCCTAACATTTGTATCAAATCTTTTACCCCTTATTTTAAAACCATTCCTTGTAGCCCTCATATTCCTATCATCCATGTTAAAGAAATGAAAAGGACTGGTCCTAAAGTGGACTCTTGTGGAACACTGCTAATTACATTAGCCAACCTTGACTCTTCCCCCATTAATTTGGTACCCTCTGTTTTCTACCAGTTAATTAATTATCAATCCAGTTAAGAACTTGACACCCCCCCCCCCATGAGCTTTAAGTTTTTCTAACAATTCTTTATGTGGAACTTTGTCAAATGCCTTTTGGAAATCTCCAGTAAATATATTATATATACTGCTCTACTACAATCATAAATACTGATGACTTCATGAAAAAATTTCAATAAATTTGTTAAACAGGATTTATTTCTATGAAACCCATGTTGACTTTGTTTTATAAGATTATTGCTTTCAAGATGCTTGACTAGGCCTATAACCTATATGATCTCTAATAACTTTCTAAAAGCTTTCCAATTACAGAAGTTAGACTAATAGGGCTGTAGTTTCCTGCCTGTTTGTCCCCTTTTTTAAAGATTGGAGTAACATTAGCTAATTTAAAATCTGAAGGAACAATCCCCTACAATAAAGATTTATTAAATATTTGAACTGAAGGATCAAGTATTTTATTCTTTAACTCACTTCAGGTAAAAATAGTGTGAACTGGGCAATTTGTTAATTTTTATCTATAGCTATAGTGAGAAATATCTGTAGTGTAAACAGTTACGTTAGTAATCAATGAAAAAGTCCCACTTATGTACTGAGTGTATTACAAGTCTCTGAAATAAAAGAAGTATCCTTAACTGTAAAAGCTGGTGTAAAAAAATTATTTAAAATTATCATTATCTCCCCATAATTATTAGTTAAGTTACAACCCAAGTCAACCAATGGCCCAATATTGTTCCTAAAGGGGTTTCTATTACTAACATAAGGGTAGTTCCATGACAAATGAAGCCAAAATATGTTAAATTGATACCCAACCATCTCAGATTTTGCTAATTTTTGGTGTATAGGGTTAGTTTGTACGAGGAATTAATCTGTCAAAATCTCAGCTTTGTATGATCATTGGCTCAGTAGTTATGAAGGTCATCAAAATCAAGGTCATATATATTGAGATTTTTGGATGGCCATAGTGAAGTCAATACCTAATTGTCATAAATCCATAAAACTGTATATTTTTTAACTCAGAAAGAAGTGAAATCTAAAAATGCAATAAAAATAGAGATAGGAAAATTAGAAAAAATTTGACTTTTGTGTCCTGATAATAATTGACTGAATGACCTTCAAGTTTACTAATACAAAAAAAATTCTTAATAAAAAATAAAGCTATAACAATATTATTTCAATTTATGCAATAAAAAGTGATCTTATTGACCATCTAGACTGTATTTGTGAACAGTGGTTCACAAATACAAAAGAATAAACACTCAGGAGCAATCAAGAGCATGTCCTCTTCATGTGGAAGCAAGTGTGAGAAGAACATAGCTGGGGGATGTGTGGGTGAGCCGAGTCTTTACTGTCTTTCTGGCAGGGCATAGAAAAACTACACAGACTGTATTTTCATGCTGTTGCATAGATGAGAATCAGCCTGCATAATTGGTAATTAATGGGGTGCAATTTAGGGTGATGCATAAATCATAAATGAGATTAATGTAAATGGGAGACTACTGTATATATTTGTACATATATACACACACTTCATGAGCACAGTGTTTACTATGTACAGGAAGGGCCTGGATTTAAGCTGTTATATGCAACTAAATTCATGATTGATGAATGTCTTCTCAGACAGCTGTAGGAAGAGAATTGAAAATAAAATTATCACATTGGTTCGCAACCCCAAATACTGTATGATCTTTGTGACCCCAATGTTGGGAAGTCCTGGTTTAAGGTAATGAAATTAATATTTGTGCAGTTAAATACTTGATTCCTTATGCATAACTATGCTACTTAAAATGTTACATATTTCAATGTCTACTTTTACTCCTTGTGAAGGAGGTCCATATACCTACAACCCCAAAATTAAAGATTTTATTAGCACAAATTTCTGAAATAATTATATCTAACTGGTCACTGGCATTAACCATATTTTGAACTGAGTGAAGATTTTCTTTACAATATAAGAGTACACCACATCCCACTTTAGCACTTCTATCCTTGTTAAAAAGCTTATAACCTTTAATGTGGTACTCACCTGTAAAATCCCTTTCTGCACTTTTAATCCATGATTCAGTTATTGCCATAATGTCATAATTTTCAATGTGAACTAATGCTTTAAATTCATTAAATTTATTCCTTATGCATTGAGCTTCCCTGGTGCCAATTAGTTATATTTCCTAAATGAGGGAGAACTATTTTATCTTGCCTATGTTTTAAATAAATCTTACTCAGTTTTTGGTCAATCAGTTTCTAGTGATGCACCGGAGCTCTGGCTCCAGCTCCGGCTCCAGCTCCAGCTCCAGCTGAGCAGGAGTTCAGCCATTTTAGAAAACCTCCTGCTCCAGCTGGAGGTCTCACCAAACTCAATTCTGACAACTTTTAGTTTTAATTCTATAAAACTATAAAACCTCATTTCTGCACCTATCCGAACACACACACACACACACACACACACACACACTACTGAAATAAATCATCAATTGGCTGGAGGAAAAAACACTAAGCCGGAGGTTCTGGCCCTTCACCCTCTGGCCAAAATCTGCCTCCAGTGCATCACTATCAGTTTCCTCAGTTGTGAATTACCTATTTCATTCAAGTAAATGCCATCTTGAATTAACAAATTCATTGAGTTAAATTCTGACCAACAGTTAACAAATTCTACTCCTTCAAGGATGCACATCATTTCTAATTTAGTATTGAAGTAAATTGCTTCACTGAACAATCTATTTCATAAATTCTCAGAAAACCCCCAGAAATCAGTACATTATTCAACTTATCTTTCAAAGATTTAATCAGACTTTGCTATTTAGCTAACAGTTCTTCTGTCCTTCTACTGAAGTTGTGCACGTTGTTTCCTCCAACATGAGAAATTAACAGTAAATTTGCAGTTTCTAACTTTAAATTCTTCACCACCTATTCAGTTCTTTCTATTGTAGTACATGGTACACACATTCTTTCATTTTACCCTATTTCTTAAACAAAATTCTTCATCCATATGCCTAACAATAGATGAACCACTAAACACAATTTCATCTTCAATTTCTATAGTTTCTAGTAAACTAAATGGATTTTGACAATCCAGCTGAAAACTTGATGATGCCTTTGGCTTAGCACCATTTCTAATCAAAGTAAAACTATCAACAGTTGAACTATTGTACTTCTGTTTGACTGAATGTCATTGACAATTTTATCAACTTTTGCAGAAATTTTTTTGTACATTATCTTCAACTTGTTTAATATGATTGTTTAATTTTCTTGTGGAATTTGAAGAATTATTAAATTCAACTCCTTTAAGTTATCTCCAACATTTGAAACTTTTTATTAAGTACATACACAAAGACATATTTGCACATCAACATTTATTTTTTTAATTAGGCTATCTTTGAGGTTACTATACATACCAGTAGTGGACTGGCCATTGTGCCCTGGCGCAAGACCCCTTCTTCTCCTTTCGATGGACCCTGTGACCAAAAACTTTTAAAAAATTGCCTTGCCTTTCAACCACACTGTTAATAAAAACAAAAGTTTCCTTATGCTATTTTGGTAGCTCTGTAAATAGTTTTATGTTAATTAGCTGATTTGAGATGACATTTTGCAAAATTTTATAAAATATAGCTTATGACTTGCATAACATTGATAAGCCTAAGTGACTTCATGTATTCCAAAGAAAATGTAATGTGATATATTGCATTCAGGCCTGATCCCCTCACCACAGACATAATATAGATATGCTTGAAGGTCTGCAACATAGGGGGTAACCAAGCTTAAAAAGATTGGAATACAGTAAAAGATTTAAAGGAATTGGGCATGTTTAGAACTTTTTGAAAAATATTGTTTGAGTGGAGATATGATGGCTACAGATGTTCAGAATGATTTTAGGTTTGGACAGTTTAGATGTATAACTTTTTCGTAATTAGAGTCTGATAAAAGAACTTGAGGGCATAATAAGAAAATAAGAAAGTTCAGGCTTGTAGACTGGATCTATAAAAACACCTTTTTTAGTCATGTAATAGTTAATTTTTGGAATGACTTGCCCTCTGATGCAGGCCCCGATCCATGATTTATATCAGGGGGGCCAAACAAATCTATTTAAAAAATTAATAAGCCAATGCCCAAAAAATAAAATGTATACAGGCAATGGCCACTTTATGGACATGTTTGCTTTATGAAAATCCACAATTACGAATGACCCTAATTTACACCAGTGACCACTTTATGAATGTTTGCTTTACGAAAATCTGCAATTATGAATTACCCTAATTACAAGAAGTGACAGCAGAGACCACCCCAGTGCCAGAGAGTCCTGCAAAGGGCTCTCTCTCCACAAAAAGTTTAACTGAGGTCCTTAAACTCTTTGAGCATGGACTGGCAATCCTGGAAGGAGAGGATTCCAACTTTGAAAGGAGCAGCAAAGTTGCTAATGGAGTCCACAATAACATTGCATGCTGTAAGGAGATTTTGAGAGAGGAGAAACAAAGCCAGACAAACTACTTTGGACTCCTTCAGGAAGCTCACAAGTGAACCTTCCACTCCAGCAAAGAGCACTTCCCCCTGGAAGTCCATCTAAGTCTTCTTCAAATTAATGTCTAAAAGTAGCTTTCATGTCTTTTATTTAATGTGAAATCGATTTAATATTGATTATTTTTAATATTTGTATGCTTATTCTCCCTTTAAAATGCAAAAACTTGTCTATTTTTGTGAATTTTTAGGTCTTGAGAGCTGAGTCAGGAATAAATTAACCTGTATTACATTAATTCTGATGGAAAAATTGTGTTCACTTTACGAATGGTTTCCAAGGAACCATTTGATTCACAATTGTACAATGCCTGTACCTATCCTTTCGTCTTGCATACTGAAGTGAACACATATACAGTGGACAAATGTATGAAATACAGCACATTGTTACATGTCCCTAGAGGCTAGGACTAAATCACACCAAACAAGTGCAAGGTACAGTCACATAGGTACAGTACTTTCCAGATAGGTACATCTCTAAAAATGTTGCCTTAAAAAATGCTTGCACATAATTAGGAATTATAAAATCTACCATATTTACCAAATTATTACAAAAGCAAAATGTGTGAATTTAATATGCAAGTATAAAAACAAATAATATTACAGCTTTAAGAATATATAAATAAATTGCAACAAATTTATAGCAAAAATTAATTATTTATACAGAAATTCAATTTTGTGCTATTGCCACCTATATACAGCCAATGACCAATGCTAGACAACATAATGGCCAGTCACCCTCACTCAATCTAATCCTGAAGAACATCAACTAGTTCCATGCGACATGGATGCCTTCTCATGAAGTTGCCTAAAATAATGTTATAATCCAGATCAGTTTTGCGGTGAATCATTAATATAGGGGGTCCTCATTATCTGAGTATTCATTATCCAATTCCCTGCATTTATGTGGCCAAATAATTGTAGAACTATACGGATAAATTCCCCACACTTAAGAGGTTTTGCGGATAATGTATGTGGAACTTGGAAGCTCAATGGAAAACCATTTAAATTTCTCTGACTTGCTGTCTTGCTTGCTTTCCCCTACCACCACGCTCCACCCCCAACCCCGATGCTGCGTGCTCTCAGTCAAACCATTGCCAGTGCTGAACCCATCTGTGGTTTTCTGGTGTTTTCATTCTGACTTTGTTGATTTTTTGTGTTATTGTTGCAGCCATGACTTTATATTGATTGTACTGCTAGTGGTATTTTACAAATGTTTAACCATAATTTTGAGTGTCATTTATTGTGTTAAGGTTGCAATTAAACCTTATTCTCATTATTTCTTATGGGTTTTAGGTCCCCACTTTAAGTGAATTTACTTAAAGTGGTGATTTTTTGGTTCCCATTATCCTCGATAACGAGGACCCCCTTGTAGAGCTAAACCAGTTAGCTTATTTTTGCCTATTGTTGAATGTATGTAGGTCTTGAGTGTGCATAAATGACTGACTGAATGCTTGCACTCACAAAGATGTAACTGGTATGATACCAAGAAGACTCAACATTGCTGTGACATTTGGGAACAAAGTAGTGGTGTATGCTTGAATGTTTCCACAATAGAATGTGGTTTTGGAAGTGTCCAAGCTTTGCTTCCTAGCATTGTACCATACTGTAATTCAGCTTGTAGTGACAAAGGTGACAGAATGTCATCTCTCATGTTGTTTGCAAATTCTGTTATTTTTTTCATCCAGTCAGCGTTCTGTTGCATCATAGATGGTATTAGCATTATCCAAGGAGCCACAGTACATTATGTAGGTCCAAATCATGTGTTTGAATCTGACAGAAGATGGTCCATGAATGGGATTGTCACTGCTATCCAGAAGTGATCCTTGGGTATAAGCTAGTAGATTGGCACAGTTTTTTGGTTGTTTGCAAATTCATGGAATCCTTGGCTCCTCTGCACTGAGTTTTGTTGCCAAATCAGTTGTTTCAATAAACCACTCTGCACTTACTCTATTGATGTTTCTCATGGCAGTTTGAAAGAGCACTTATGATGTGATCTCTGTCTTGCATCACAGCAGCAATGCCTACATATAAACCTTGTAAGGTGACAGCAAGAGACTTTACATTAGAATCTCTTCTAAAGAGTTTTTTTCTGCCCTATCTGGGCTCAACTCTAGGAAGGCATACAGTCATGATAGTGTTCCTCCTGTTATTAAGAACTGTGCTTCTGTGCTGACATCCTACCTTGGCAAACTCTTTTGTCTTTGTCTCTCATCTGGTACCATACTTTTCCTTCCTTCTGGAAGTTTGCTTTCATTCAGCCTGTCCCAAAGAAGGATGACTGGGCTCAACCCTCCGACTATCATCCAATTGCTTTGATTTCTTGCCTTTCCAAAGTTTCTGAATCTATCCTTAATAACCTTTGTTTGTTTGTTTGTAGCTTCAGCCCAAATTGTTCATTCTGACAAAGGTCAAGTTTGTCACTCCACTTTAGACCTACAGTTTAACATGGAATCTGAACCATGCCCCATTTGCATCTTAACCACTAGGCTATCCAGGGTAGCCATTTATCTACCAACCAATTTCTTTATTGTGTGGAAGGATGAACAGCTGGGTTTTGCTCTGCACCACCTGCCATCACCAGGTCTCAAACCTGGGGCTGATGGAGTCATAGTCAGCAATACTAACCACTACACCATTGAGGTGCATAGGAAGATTCTTAATTAAACACCTCTCTTCTCCAGTGGTGAGCTGCCAAAATTTTAACAACTGGTTCGCTAAGCTGCCAAAATTTTAACCACTGGGTTCTGTATAAAAAATTCTGAATTCGGCAATAAAAAATTGACAACCCTTCCCACCCCACCCTTTCGCAATTTTAATTAAATTAATTATCTCGCTGTTTGCCTTTTTCAAGTGCGCATTTTATGATTCAGCTAGGTATTAATAACTGCATGACAATTAATTAGTATAGTTAATTAGAGAAATAGACGTTTCTAATGAAATCAGAAAAGAAGAATTATTTAATAAAAACTGATGAATCATATTATCTACATAGTTAAAATTAAATTGCTCAGTCAACTTTAGGAATAATGAATTATTAGGCAAAACATAAATATCAGTACATCTATGCTCTCTTCAGCATCCAGCAAAAAGTTAACAACTAGTTCTTATTTTCAAAAAGATTTTAACAACTGGTTCACGCGAACTGGTGCGAACCGGGTCCAGCTTACCACTGCTCTTCTCACATTCTTCTTTCACATCAGCATGGGTTCTGCAAGGGACAACTCTACTGGCGATCTTCTTGCATATCTCTCTGACTCTTAGTCATCCTCCTTTCAGGATTTTGGTGAAACTATTACTACTGTATTGTGCTAGACATATCAAAAGCTTTTGATAGAGTTTGGCACAAATCTTTAATTTTCAAACTGACCTCTTTCAGTTTCTATCCTTCTATCTGTGCCTTCATCTCTAATTTCCTTTCTGGCTGATCTATAGCTGCAGTTGTAGATGGCTACTGTTCTTCTCCTAAAGCTATCAACAATTGTGTTCCTCAGGTTCTGTCCTGTCACCCACTCTTTTCCTTTTATTTATTAATGATCTTTTAATTCATACTAACTGTCCTATTCACTCGTATGCTGATGATTCCACTCTTCACTTCTCCACCCACTTCCCCAAGCATCCCTCACAGCAGTCACTCCATGCTTCATGTAGGATAGCTATGGGACACCTGACCTCTGATCTTTCTGCTATCTCTAATTGGGACAGAAAACCTTGTGGCTTTCACTGCCTCAAAAATTCAGTTCCTCTATCTCTCTACTCATTATAATCTTCCACATGACTATCCCCTTACCTTCAACAACACACAACTCAGTCCTTCCTTTTCTCTTAATATTCTTGGAATTTCCTTTTCTCATGATCATGATCTTTCCTGGAAAGATCACATTTCCTCTCTTTCCAAAACAGCTTCTTAGAGGTTGGGTGTGCTGTACCACCATGGTTTCTTCACCCCAACTCAGTTGCTGTCTCTGTACAGGGGTCTTGTCCACCTCTGTATGGAGTATGCTTCTTATGTGTAGGGTGGCTGAACCCACACAGCCGTACTTGACTGGGTGGAATCAAAGACTTTTTGCCTCATCATTTACTTGCCTCTTACTGACTGTCTTCAATCCCTCTCTCTTTGCCGCAATATTGCCTCACTCTCTCTTTACTATATCACGATTATAACAGACACTGCTCTTCTAAACACTCTAACTGCATGCCTACTCTTTTAAGGAGAGCATGCAGCACCAGACTTTCTACACTTTCTCATTCCTATTCTGTCCAACTCTCTAATGCAAGGGGTTTATTCCATGTGAAGTCACCTAGAGTTCCCCAGGTGACCCTCTTAGATTTTTATGAAACTTTACCAAAATGTTGATATACTGTAGTACTATAATGATAAGACAGAAAATTTTAGTGGCCTATGTCAAGTAGTTTTCAAATTATAGCACCTTGAAAAATTTCCCATGCATGATTCATAAGCATATTTGAGCCCCCCTCCCTCCACCCGCAATGCAAACATTTAAGACAGAGTTAACACATCTTTTATCATGAACATTGATTGGAGGTTTTTTTTTTACGCAGGAAGGAGGGGACAAGGTCAAATGCCCGCGAAAGCCCCATTCCCCCTCCTCATAGAAGAAGAAGAAGAAAGCCAAAATCAAGGTCCAGGGTTTCGGAGATGCCAAAACATTGTGTTTGAAAGATCGGGAGTCATATACATGGGGAAAGATGGGTTGAGGAAGATTGTTCCAGAGTTGAGCGGATGAAAGATTGAAAATGAAGGCACAGATAGAAGGATAGAAACTGAAGGTGGGCAGATTGGAAATTAAAGATTTGCGCCAGACTCTATCAAAAGCTTTTGATATGTCTAGCGCAATAGTAATAGTTTCACCAAAATCCTGAAAGGAGGATGACCAAGAGTCAGAGAGATACGCAAGATCATCACCAGTTAATCATCCCTTGTGGAACCCCTACTTTACTCAACATCCATCCATTTGACTTCAGGATCTTCATTTCCATTCAACAAGAATTTCATCACCCTTGCAATCCTGCAACACCTATATGCATCACCAAATCCAGATCTGTAAACTTTTTGCATAGCTAGGCCCAACTCACTTGGTGTACAATGTTTACTGCATTATGCTCGGCTACTTGTTACATAGACTATAAAATCAAACTCTCAGCCTAACTGCATCAGCTATCTGAAGTGTTCTTTCAATACAGTACTGCCAAATTGGACTCGCATAATTTATATTATTGTAATATCACTCCCTTCCCATTACTCCTAAGCCTTTGCCCTTTTTGGACTTTATTCCTTCCCTTCCTTGCCATTTCAGGTCACAATGGCAGCATGACTGGGATGGCATTGGTGTGAACAAACTGCACCATCTCAAGACTGGCCTTCATTATGGGTGTTCTTTTTATAAATATTGGCATAAGGAAGTTCCCTTGTCTCATTTGAAAATCAGTCATAACTCTTTTGACCCATGGCCACTAGGGTGGCCCACTTTTCACTTTTTTTTTTAAAAGTATAGGTTATCATAGTTTTTCCCATTATTTGGCACTATACTAGCACATTGGTACCATTTTTACAAAAATTGATCAATATTTAGGGGTCTCGCATCGACCTTGAAATTAAGTTGTTTTTTTTAAATGCGTACTTTTTAACTTTTACTGAATCAAGAAATCATTAAGTAGGGATGTTTTCTGAATCCTCTTGATGAGAGAAGTCGTTTGGTGTGCCTTCCAATGTCATACGACTAACGGTTTAAAAGTTGTGCCTCTATACAGGTAATACCAATGTGCTAGTATAGTGCCAAATAATGGGAAAAACCACGATCACCTATACTTTTCAAAAAAATCAGCAAATAGCAGACAAATAAGGAAGAAAGAAAAAATAGGGTGACGGCTACTGCCCCCACGATAAGTTCTAGGACGTGATGACAGCATCCCAGCTGGAGTAGTGGTTGCCCGAGCATGTTTTCCAGCCAGACAACTGCACCCTGCACCCTCCCTGTGTTGGTGGAAGTGGTGTCGAAGCAGAGTCCGATGACGCTCTCCTCACATCCCAATCTTCGAGAGCATGTATGGTTGCCCGTGCCTGCAACAGCTGGGACTGACAGCAACTTTCCTTCTGTGCAATGAGGAGCCCCGGAGATGAGAATTGCTTGGTGGTGCTCCACCGTTCCAAGGAAGTTCTGAAACACATGCCATATATTTCAATTTCATGGTTGTAAAGTAACCTATTTTTGTTCACATTCAGTTCTCTTTTTAATTGACATTATGCTTCATGAATCTCATTACTAAATTGATAGCTATGAAAACTTAATCAACTGACCTTGACCATTTTGCCATCCCAGTGGACAACAGTGTGCCTCGGTGGCGTGAAGGAGTCCTTCACAGCCGTCGCCACTTCACGGCGATGTGACACTCTTCCCCGGCAAGCAGTTTCTTTCGAGATGCTGAACTGATTGAGGTCTGCTGGTGGATCCGCCGAACGTGTGATAGCAGCCACAATGCTTACTACCTATGTAGAGAATGGAAAGTAGAAAGGAAACTGTCAAGAATACATGTGGGTTACGGGACACTTTAAAACTGACGCTATCGATGAATACTATACACAATACGCACCTGATTATTCGACATGCGGAAACGATCAGCCACTTCCATGACAGCAGGTGCATTAAGGATGTGGTGAGGAAGATTGACAGACACACTTGGCTCTTTTGGCAGGGGGAACGCTAGTTCTGTCTCCGACTCTCCTGACATGCCAGTATCATCATTCTCCATGGCCTCATCTCCGGTTTCGTATGCATACTTTGAGGTTTGCGGCTCCTGGCAAGGACGTTTTCTTCCTTCCTGTAGCTTTCTTTTTACAGCGAAAACTTTATCGTTCCCGCTCATCGTTGCCACCCAAGGACCACGTTGATCGAGGTAGAAGTCAATGTCTTCTTTCTTGTCCTTGTCGGACAGCAGTCGATTCTTCTTTATATCTTCGACAGCGTCAGATGCTCCGATATCCCACAGCTTGTCCACACTGTCCGAAAACTTCTGCCGTTTTCCTCCGGTGTCAGTTTCTCGTTTTCTGCTCTTTTGGAGTAAGTGCCACTCTTTCCACAATGCCTCTAGCTTCCGTTCGCAGTTGAGCTTTGTGATTGTTTTAATGCGGGCCATGTTCCAAAACTTTAAGACGTTGTTTACGGTTTCTTTGAATGAGTCTTTCCTGTTAGCAGTGTACTGGATAACACTGAAGAAGTATTGCAAAACCTGCCGTGTTGTTGGCAAGTTGCTACCACTGATGGAGGACGATGGTTGGCTAACTAAAAAAAATTTCTGAGGCCGATCTTAGAGAAGGTAGCGATGTTATTTTTGCCTTTCCTTTTGATGACTCTCTATTTGTAGCTTCAAGAGTTCTTCCAGTTATGGTTGCCATCGATTTGTCCATGACAAAGGATGAGGAACTCAGACAGAATTTCAAAATGTTATGATCTGCAAAAAAAGAAATAGGTTAGGTACCTGGCACAGGCATAGTGCATTTTCTAATTACCTATATACATTATACATTCCACCCGGGTATGGTGACTCATTTTTTTGAAAAGTATAGGTGATCGTGGTTTTTCCCATTATTTGGCACTATACTAGCACATTGGTATTACCTGTATACAGGCACAACCTTTAAACCGTTAGTCGTATGACATTGGCAGGCACACCAAACGACTTTTCTCATTAAGAGGATTCAGAAAACATCCCTACTTAATGATTTATCGTGATTCAGTAAAAAGTTAAAAAGTATGCATTTAAAAAAAAACAACGTAATTTCAAGGTCGATGCGAGACCCCTAAATATTGATCAATTTTTGTAAAAATGGTACCAATGTGCTAGTATAGTGCCAAATAATGGGAAAATCCATGATCACCTATACTTTTCAAAAAAAATTGAAAAGTGGGCCACCCTAATGGCCACCTTACGTCTGACAACCTTCACAAGTCTCGCCCTCATTGTCATGTCCTTTTAACAGTTGAGCGTGTGTGTGTTTTTTGGCCTCTTTATGCAGCCTTTTGTTTGCAGTGTTTCCTGGAGTTTCATTCCCATCCTGCCTTGATGCATCTTTGGTCCATTCTTGCAGAGAGTGCTGCTTTTTCTGTTGCCCCCATATTTGAATTCTTTTGACTGTCATGGCTCTTTTTCCTCCCTCTAACTTAGTTTCACTGTGATATGAACCTTTCTAGGTTTGAAATGCTGGTCAATCCCAAAGAAAAAAAATATATATATAATGTATGGAGAGAAGATCAAGGATAGAGTGCCCACAAAAGTGACCCCTCCATGGAAGACGAAGAATGCCAGAAACAAGGTCTTTTAGGCTCAATGATGGCCCTCTTTTTTTTCATAAATTTTGAAAAGATTGTGTAGTGAGGAATAGAGGGAGAATTGTGTTTGAGAGCATGCTGGACTGCTCACAGGGTAGATAAGACACAGAAGATCACTAAGGAGGACAGTGACAGAAGAAATGGGAGTTCCAGCACTCCCTGTTTCCTGTCTAATGTCTCCCCCAGAGTACTTCCCTGGTCAATTGGTATCTAGAATCTCCTACTTATATATATATATATACCTATATATATATATATATATATATATATATATATATATATATATATATATATATATATATATATATATATACCGTAAATTGCGGCGTATAAGTCAACCTCAAAATTTTCAGCTCAAAATTCTGGTTACTCTGGTATACTCGCCGTATA
Source organism: Bathynomus jamesi (assembly GCA_023014485.1). Classification (NCBI taxonomy): domain Eukaryota; kingdom Metazoa; phylum Arthropoda; class Malacostraca; order Isopoda; family Cirolanidae; genus Bathynomus; species Bathynomus jamesi. The sequence goes on along the minus strand of JAJOZX010001516.1, from coordinate 221,315 downwards.
AGTCGACCCCCAAACAAAAGCTAGGCTAGAATTGGAATGTAGATACAGCCTATAGCGAAAGCGTATACTGAACAAACCAACAAGGTCGTGGGAGTAAAACTAAGCTTGTGAGTGATCGTTAGGCATCGGACCTATGTCTCTCGGATATGAGTTTAGGACATTCGAGATCAATTAAGATTTTAAATCTTTTACTGGGGGAACCCTGGCCTTAAAAGTTCACCCTTCCCCCTCCAATGGTGGGGGCTCCTAAATGGAATTCACGAAGCCAAGTGGCTTTCACGTTTGCCCGATGGGAACATTAAAATGCTTGTCAATTTTTAAACAGGTTTTCATCATTCTGGTGACAAATCTTTACGTACATAGGAGACTGCCCACCTCTGGTGCCTCTAGCCAAACCTAAGGCGTAGGTTCGCTAATAAGCTGAAAAATGCCGAGGGATGGCTGGAGACTTTTGCGATATTGCAAATGTCGGCCCAAAGGAGCCGTATGAACACGGAATGTAGCCAAAATATGTTACTATATGTACGTAGCCCTAATAAGCTCTAAATCCAATGATGATGAGAGATGAAATGGGACATTGACCTAAACGAGGTGCTGCTCTACACTTTCGGCGATGAGGGTAGAATCACAGCAACTGATTGATGGCATTTAGGAGGAGCGATCCATTTTTCAATGACAGGTACCTGCACCCTAGATTTTGACACGAGAAAGGGTTTAGAATGGACTCTGTTGGAAGAATTGCATCTAAGTGACTTAACGTCTTAAACCCTCGTTATTGTCGTAGGTGTCTGATGCCATTCAACAGTCTTTGAAACTGTGTTTTCATGGGCGCACCTTTTTGGTCACTCGTAATCTCTCTGAAATTGTAGTTTAGTAGTTTCGCCGTGGCTTCCGGCGGACTCGGCCGAGCAACATTAATTCCCTGGCTGCAGACTGTTTGTCGGGGCGGAGTTCGGCTGTCAGGCGGACTTCGCCGTCTCGATTGTCGCCACGAACTGTTCTTGGTAATGGCCTAACTTGATGATTTGGGGTGGTTTGCACAAGGAAATTTTTAGTCTGGAGTCCGCTTCGGGCGTTGGTAGTTTGTAGGCTGGGTGACTCCTGCTCAGCTTTTCAATTCATGGCTTGGGACCGGGTTGACTTGGCTTCGTGCGTGCCCTCAGGCGCAAACGTTGTAGCAGTCAGACTTATACGAATTGACTGATTGCAGGCAATCCATCCGGGAGAGCCGCCGCTCCACCACTGATGTGTTGTGCGATTTTGTGATAAAGTCTTGGGAAGCTGTTCATGTAGAAACTGTTGTAAAATCATTCAAAAAATGTGGGATTTCAAATGCAATGGATGGGGAAGATGATGATTTGTTGTGGAGAGACAGTGATGAGGAGGATGACAGCAAAAGCAATGAAGATGAAGTTAGATATTCCAGTGAATCAGACCCGTATGCAGACCTCAAAGGATATTAAAATGTGTTCATACATGCTTTCATTGTCAATAAAATATAATTTTGAAGCAAAATTACCGTAATCTTGGAGTTATGGTAAAATTTAACTGTTTATCTTAGGCCTAAGGTTTTAATTACAGTAATAATGTCATTGTGTGTATAATCAATAAACTGTTATTATGTATCGTTAACTGTCATTACCCCTGTAGTGTCTTGTTTAGATAGGCTTGTTTACCACTCTGTGGTAGAGGTTCACTTTTTATACCCGGCGTATAGGTCGACCCTAAGTTTTGGAGAGATTTTTTCATGCTTAAAAAGTTGATTTATATGCCGCAATTTATGGTATATATATATATTAGTAAAAAGCTGAAATGACTGATTTCAGCTTTTATAACATATATGCATAGAACATACCGTAATGACCTAAACCTAACCAAACAGTTACGATACTGATGTTAGCTTTTGACTGTTAAGCTAGGTTAAGTTTAGGTCATTATTATGTTCCATGTATATATGTTATAATTTAAGCCAAAATCAGTAATTTTGGCTTTTTACTTGTCAATTTGCATATTGTCTGATTTCAGCTTTTGACTGTAACATATATATACAGGTATCCCTCACTCTCTGAATGGGTTACATTCAGTTATTTGCTGTTGGATAGCAAACAGTAGAACCCATGTATTAAGAGGGGTTGCATGCATTCAAGGGGAGAGAAATTGGTCAATTGGGGGTTTTCATTTCACAGTAGACAGTGGCATGCTGCACTGACTTTGGTCCTCAATTCACAGCATCAACAAACACTATGTTTTCCATAACTTGGTCCCCTAATCTTGTTAGTTTGCTGGCACCCTTGGCCATCACACTCAGCACTTTCCTTAATCATTGCTGCATTTTTCATTATTGTTGCCATTGTTGAAGCTGGTAATCCAATGACATGTCCGATTCTTGTAGGGCCCTCACCACGTTCATGCCTGCTGCTTAATAACTTCTAATTTCACTTCCAGGGTGACAGCTTTGCATGGTCTCTTGGCACAGGTGGGTATACTTGGCAAGTTGGAAGATTTGGATAAGTGAGGGTTGCATTTGATTACTGAACATTGGGTGTCAATATAGGATATTCAGATAAGTGGGAGTTTGATTATCAGTTGAATAGCGATATATATATATATATATAAAGCCTGAAATGAGTAAAGATTACATCTGCGCACTTGGCCCTAGGCCTGGACAAATGGAATGCCACACTGATCAAAAATTGCAAGAAAATCATTAAACTCTCATACATATTGGATATAATGATGATTACTAGACCCAGGAGAAATACCACAAGTATCCTGAAGAGAGTGAACATAGTTTCAATATATATGAGAGATCAATCTGAGACAAAAAACTATAGGCCAGTGTCATTTACATCACCTTGCCCAAATATTTGGAAGAATAGTTAGAGGAAAAAATTTATGATTTTTTAGAAACTGGAAAAATTAAATGATAACCAACATGGATCTTATGGTCAGGAAGATCATGCCTATCACAACTAATGGAACACTATAACAACATTACTGATGCACTCAAAAACAATGAAAACTGTGATATGGTATACACAGACTTTATCAAGGTAGCTATTCAACAAGTGTGACTATGGAATCATAGCACATAAACTGAAATAGATGGGAATAACAGGAAAAGTGGGAAAATGGATATATAATTTCCTTAGTGAGTGTCAGCAAGTCATTACAGTTCAAGAAATATTGTCATTAGGGTCAGAGGTCCTTAGCTTAGTACCACAAGGAATAGTATTAGCACCATTACTTTTCTTAATCATGGTAACTAATATAGATGAGGAAGTTACCAGTGACAACACAGTAACATCTTTTGCGAATGTCCCAAAAATTAGTAGAAAAATAAGAAACCCAGAGAATATAGGATCTCTACAAACAGATATGAACAGTATCTACAATTAGTCTAAAGGCAATAATATGAAATTTAACACTCAGAAATTTCAACTATTAAGGTACAGAAGAAGGAAAGACCTAAAATGCATGGAATTCTATACCCTAAATAGACAGGAAATTCAGAGAAATTCTAAAGCCAAAGATTTAGGAGCTGTAATGACTGATGATGCAAAATTTGAAACACAAAATAAGGTAGCAGTAAATAGAGCAAAAAGTATAACTGGACAGATACTGAGAATGTTTAAAAGAAGGGATAGGAATATAATGATTCCTCTGTTGAAAACACTGATCATTCCAAGTTGGCATATTGTTCAGTCTTAATAACCTCAAATAAAAAAACTGGCCAACTAGAAGGGACCCAGAGAAGCTTCACAGCCAAGATCAATGGATCCAAAGAACTAAATTATTGGGAAAGGTTACGTGAATTAAATTTATATTTGCTGGAAAGAAGAAGAGAGGTTACACCATTATTTACACTTGGAAAATAATGGAGGAACTAGTCCCTAATCTTACTTTGAACCCTATAACCACTCAAACAACAGTTGAAAGTAGGAAAGGAAGAATGTGTCATGTTCCCAAATTAAAGGCTAGACAGTGAACACCCTCAGCCCTGAAAGAAAATAGTTTTGTTGTGAGAGGACCGAGACTGTTCAATCAGCTGCCCAAGGAACTAAGGAACATGAGTGGTGTAGAGATGGAAATCTTCAAAAGAAGAGTAGATGCCTGGCTCAGAACAACTCCAGATAAGCTGGGAGTACTTGGCTATGTGAAGTGGAGAGCGCAAGAAATCAACTCAACTTCACCATGCCAACTCAAGAGGAGAGGCAACAAGCCCAATCTCTGTGAAATGAGGAATCATCACATGGAACATCTGAAAGGTTGAAAGGAAAAGTTACACCTGGAAACTTATTAAAACTACATATTTATTTTATGTTGCAAAGCGCAAATACTAGATACAGATGTTCAAAATGTGTTTAGATATACCATATATAATTTAGATGTCAATAATTTTTTTCTTATAGTCTGAGAGAACTCAAAAACATAATGAGAAAATTAGAAAACAGACAGGCTGGATCTATGAAAATACCACAGTTATAGCATAGTAGACTTTTGGAATGAATTGCTGTATGATGTGGCAAATAGTAGCTCCTTAGATAGTTTGAAGAAAAATTTAGATGCTTTCATGAATGATTGTAAATTCTATAAATTCTATAAATTCTATAAATGTATATTTTAGCCAAGTCTTAAGTATGTGTATACTGTATATAGGTTACTGTACATAGTAGTTTTGTAAGTAGTTTAATGATAACCAACTTGAGATAACATTTTACAAAATTCTGTCATAAAATATAGCTTTATACAATTAATAATAATAATTTGACTTGCATAACTTTGATAAGCCTAAGTGGCACCCCTCTCCCCCAATACTGCTTATATATACACACCATACCTTAATTCAGTTTTGGTAGGTTTCACAAGCCTGTTCATCATTATTTTATAACATAGCTCACCCATATGCTCACTGAATTTAATTCTCTTTGTTTTCTAAGGAATGACTGTATGTTACAGAGATTTAAAGATGGAATATATATACTGTATTTTTAGTTGATAGATGAAAGAAAAGGAAAATATGATCTTCATTAAGTGAAATGAATGTATAGCTACCTCTTTAGTGTCATAGGCCCCGGGTGTAGGCCTAATAATAGAAACTAAAAAAATTTCAAACAAGCCTAATATCAATTCTGTAATGGATAATCATAAAGAGGATTTGAGCAGTACATGTAATCCAAGTGAAATGTGTGTATCCATCGAAGAAGACCCACTTAGAATAGTAGATGAACTGTCTACAGATATCAAAACCATTAATAATTGTATAACAAAATGTGAGAATAAGGAGCTAGATTTAGTAGTAGAAGGAGGTGAAGCCAAAAGTTTACCTCCAAAAAGATCAAGGAAATCTTCAAGGAAAAAAGTTGAATCTCTACAGAGTACTTCCCAGATTTATCAATGTGTTCGGTGCCCTCAAGCTTTCAGTCGATTAAGCCAGTTAAAGTCCCATGCAAAGTCACATTCAGAAGAAAAATCGGAGGTGAGTTTCAATTTCAGTGTTTTTAGTTATTTATTTTTAACTTGAAAACATTGTCATTTATAGAAAATGGCCTAAAGAAATTCGTGCAAGCAAGACACCAAATCCAATTTGCATGCATATCCATATTTTGTTCTCTTGAGGGGATAATGGTACTCACGTCTTTACAGATTACTATTTTTGCCAATTTTTCTGCTACATTCATTAGTGATGGGATGATTAATCAGAATCGGAATCGAGAATCGGAAGAATCGAGCATTTTTCAGGAATCGGAATCGGAATCGAGAGAATTGTACCATGATTTCCGATTCTTAAAACGATTCTTTAACTTTTAATTGAACCAGTTTTGCAATGTAAACTTTAAAATTTAAATGAAAGAGGATAACAAATTTCATTTTTATTGTATTGTAGCTATACATTAAAACATGTATATCCATGATGTGTAATCAAGAAGATTAAAATGAATTGTTACAACTTACAGTTGATTTTTATTTTTAAACCAATCTATTATATTTTATATTACCATACTCATAATGTAAATAGTTAATCTTACCAGAGTAAAATATGATAATTTCCAGAAAAACAAGTATAGAATTATATTTAAAAATATTGAGAATCGTAATCGTAATCGAGAATCGTATCGGAATCGGAATCGTTAAAAATTTTGGTATCGTCCCATCACTAACATTCATAGTAATTCCACACTTACACATTCTTACATATTTTATAGGCTTTTCTCCCAAATGCTCCTATTCACTACCATATAATTTTTGTTTACTTTTTCATAGATATGAATTTCAGTGTGAATTTGATTTTTGCTGAGAGCATCTTGTTAATTTTTTCAAACCCTACAAAGTCCCTTAAATAAAAAATTAAGTAGACTGTATGGAAGTGTACTTTCCCATTTTGGTTTTTGTCAAAAATGGGAACCTTGATGTTCATAAGAGACCAAAGGTTGAAGGGAACTAGGGTCTATGTGCAAATGCTTTTTATAGGTACTCATTACTGTCATTTTTGTCATCAGTATTACATATATTTTAAAAAATGTTTAATTACTGATGCACCACTTCACATTTTTCATTTTTGATGAAAAGTAATGTGATAATAAATAGTGTTGTATTATAATTTAGACGTTGCTGCTATGGAAGTTTTATATTGTTCAGTTAAAGTATAATTAATGTCTCTTGAGGCAGTTTTAGTTTTAGACTTCTCGGTTTTCTTTTTTAGACCCGAAGAGAGACTGGAGTGTTGGTCTGAAGCATGTTGTCTTTTCATTTTTATTTTCAAGTATTTTATGACTTGTAACTTATTTTATTAATGCATTCTTTTTAATGGTTTTAATTTCCTTTTTAATGGCTTGTGAAAATGTATATATTACAAAATATCATTACCAGGCTGTGTGCGCTCCTACTTTTCTGACCTATTAAAATTATCTGGCAGTACTTATTGCCATTATATTTGTATTGAGAGTGATTTTAATTAAGCAATATAAGATTGGACATTTGAATCATTTATGCATAAATATGACAGTATAATTTTTACCTATCATAGCTGATCAAGGGTCACTGAGTGTTTGATTGATTGTCATTTTTGTCTTTTTATGTTTGCTTTATTTTTTACTTTAGGAAGTATTAATTAGTTAGAAAATGATGGAGTAGATGTGAAAGTGTTTCCGTCATTGAGCAGTGATGATGATTCAGATTTTAACAAAACTGGAATATTATCAATAATAATGTTGAAAAAGGTCTGAAAGGATTGGTAGATGTAGGAATATGCAGTTTGCACATTGTTTATACGCCATCGTAAAAAGTATAGATATTTTCCCAGTAGATTCTTAAGGTGCATTTTTGCGAGCATTTGCCCTTGGCCCCTCCTTCCTGCATAAAAAAAAAAAAAAAAGCATTTGCTGTGGATTTTCACGCATTTTCCAAATGTTCTGCCAGGAGAGAAGACTACAATTTGATCTAGATGGCACTTAATATTGAGGAACATGCTTCTAAGACATGCACCTTTTAATTGGCTCATTCTGGGTCCAGTTGTTGAGTGATTTATAGAATAGTTTTCTGCTATTAAGGAATATTTTATTTCTGTAATAAAATTTTAAAAAGCACTCGTAAGTGGAACTTGCTTCCTTCATTTTATGAAGAAAGCAGTTTCTCTAAGAAATTTTTAACTGTTTCAAATAGAAAGGCCCCAAATTTATATCTTTACAAGTAAACTTGTCAAAACTGTATTGCTATAGTTCATGAGAATGGATGCTATAAGCAAAAACCAAAAGTACTTGGGTATTTTAAATTTGAATAATTGCAGAAATGCAGTTACCTAATAACACTTTTGTTATTAGAGAGGACAGAAGTAATGTCTTAAAAGTTGAGACCAGAAAGTTGACTTTGTTTTGTTGAAAGTCAGAAATTTATGTTTCAGTTGCTGTAATCTTATAGGTCTAATGAGAAATGAGAACTCTCATATCATGAAGACAAAGACAAAGCCTACTCATATCTAGTTGGTCCATGCTTACATTATAACATTTAAATAATTTCATTCAAACAATTTTAAATGGAAATTTTGAAGCCAGTGACATTTTATCATTTACTTTAGATTCCCAAGCCACTTAGATTTTGAATGCAGCTTCACAAATTTGCTTTCACAGGCTTTTGATGTGAAGTTCAAAGTTTTGGCTGTGGTGTTTTTAAAAATTTATGGTCTCACTGGCATTTCCTCAATTTCACAAATGAGTTAAAATTTTGTACAAGCATGGTCTGACTACAGAGGGCTGACAGAAGTAAATACACTTTCAGATTTCCATAGTTTTGATTCATTAATAAAAGTCAATAAATAATAACATATTTAGAATTAATAATGAGAATAGAATTAATAATATATTTAGAATTGTGTTGCTTTCCTCATCGTATTATGTAAAGCTGACACATGTTCTAACATTCCAGTGATGGGGTTTGCCATTTGTTTTTGAGGACAATCATCACAGACATCACAGTGTCTACACACTTCTGTCAGTCCTCCATAGATAGAGGTATTTGCTGATTAAAAGGCTTTCAAGGAATCTCCCTAATAACTATCACTCTAGATGAATAGAAATTGTCTTTGATCAAAACAGCAACAATAGTGGTAGCCATGAAATCAAGAGTTGAACATTATTGGGCTGAAACTTTTAAAGGCAAGAATTCAACAGGCAAAGTACCTTCATTTCAAAAATGTAGTGAAGAAGGCCTTATTATTGTCATGGAAAAATTTAGACATTCAAAGGGGATTGGTTCTCCATAAACAAGCCCTTGCTTGGAAAGGAAAGAAGAAATATTACTGTTAATTCAGTTAATAAAGTTCACTAAAGGTGTGGTGAAGTGCTAGGACCCACAGGATTGTCAATCTCATAAGGTTCCTGCGACTAAGAAACTGCAAGTAGCTAGAAGCTTGCAGAAACTATATGAGGCTAGGATTGAAGAGGAGAAAAGATAGAGAGAGGAGGAGGAAGAAAGAGTTGAGTTGGAAAAGAAAAAAGTTATTTTCTTAAAAGAAAAACATTAAGTTTACAGGAGAAGGAAAACATTTATTGTGTGATACCGTGTGCGGACAGGATGCCGAATGCACTTTCGCTGAAAGTCAGGAAGCCAAAGCCAAGATGCCGAAAGGACATGAAGTCGAATGGACATGAAGTCGAATGGACATGAAGTCGAATGGACATGAAGTCGAATGGACATGAAGTCGAATGGACATGAAGTCGAATGGACATGAAGTCGAATGGACATGAAGTCGAATGGACATGAAGTCGAATGGACATGAAGTCGAATGGACATGAAGTCGAATGGACATGAAGTCGAATGGACATGAAGTCGAATGGACATGAAGTCGAATGGACATGAAGTCGAATGGACATGAAGTCGAATGGACATGAAGTCGAATGGACATGAAGTCGAATGCACATAAATTAATATCAAAATATATAATTGGAATATTTAAGAAATAAAACACTATCAAAGGATGATTTTTTAATTGTAAAACAATTATTTTAATAAATTAATATTAAACTATATAATTGGAATATTTAAGAAATAAAAAAAACTATCGGAGGATGATTTAAAAATTGTAAGCTAATGCTCTTAGGAAAGCCAATCCTTCTTCTTTATTATACGAACTGAAAATGGATTTTATTCTTTTGTTAATGGCGTCATACTTTTTGTTAGGTTAGATTAGGTTAGATTAGGTTAGATTTGATGCTATTTATCGTTGCTCTCTCAAAGTTGACTGTTATCGAAGTTGGATTCAGAACTCGTCTCTCTTTCAAAAACTGAAATATTTTGTCATACGTTCTTTCATCCTTGTTGCTCGCAATGCAGTACACTAATGGTAAAGTTTTACTATAAAAAATAATTGCATGTATAGTATACAGTTGTTTTCCAATGGGGGCAGAATCAAAAGTACCGTTGCAAAATATATATATATATATATATATATATATCCATTCGACTTCATGTCCTTTCGGCTTCATGTCTATTCGGCTTCCTGACTTTAGGCGAAAGTGCATTCGGCATCCCATCCGGCTACCGTTGATACACCAGATAAGTTGCTTGCTGATGCCAGTAAAAAACTACTGGAGGTGCTGAAGAAAGATTTGAAATGCATGTCAGTAGCCCATTTATATTAAATAGGAACGTTAAACAGTTGTAAATAAAAACTAAAAGGAATGAAAACACACTGGTAACTTTCATACAGTTATTTTAGAGCTATTTTGAGTTTAAAATTCCTATCATCTATTTTTCCTAACATATTTTCTACTGTTCCTACTTTTTTCTAGATTTTATGTAGACAGCCTGCATTACTGAAAGTGTCTTTAAAGACTCGTGTGCATGTGTGCCCCCTCCCACACACATTTGTGTGGCTTATAAAGCTAATTTTCTTTGCTTAATATGAGTTCTTTAAGACTAGGTTACTAATAAGCAGCTATTCATGCTGGATTAAGCATATTTATGATCTAATTGATTTAATAGGAGTTTAAGGAAGTTTTTCTACAAATATATGTACTCAAAGTAATTAAAGTAGCATTAAATTTCCTTATATCCTTATTTAAAATAGATCTTTCAGAATTTTTTTTTTTTTTTTTTTTTTTCAGAAATTTGAATGTACTGTGTGTGATTTAGTATTAGATAATATGAAGAGCTTGATTACTCATCGTCGTCACCATGTCCATCGTACTTTCAAGTGTAATATTTGTAAAACAGAGTACAACCATCATACCAGTTTTAAAATACATATGAGGTTACATAAAGGAGAAAAACCATATGTTTGTAAAGAGTGTGGTGCCAGTTTTTCACAAAGTGGTCATCTTAGTATTCATAAAAGAACGCACACGGGAGAAAAGCCCTATACCTGTGACATATGTAGCAATAATTTCAAACAAATATCCCATTTGAAAACACATGTTCGCACTCATACACACGACAAACCATACAGATGCAATCAGTGTTCTGCAGCTTTTACCCAAAACAGTAGTTTGAAAAGGCATAAACGTGTGCATACTGGGGAAAAACCATACAAGTGCGCCTACTGCGGCATGAATTTTGTTGTGAAGAGCAATATGCAAAGGCATTTAAATACCCACACAGGAGAAAGACCATTTCAGTGTGACCTGTGTCCTGCTTCATTTGGTCAGGCTATTGACCTCAAGCGCCATAAAATTAGTCATACTGGTGTTAAACCTTTCAAGTGTGATCTTTGTGATGCTGCATTTAGTCGTAAAAATAATTTGAAGTGGCATAAGTTAACTCACTCTGAAAATGCTGGGTTTCATTGCAATATTTGTTATGTTGGATTTTCAAGTACAGGAGATTTGAAAGCTCATATGAGGAACCACGCCCCCCCTAAACCTTACTCCTGTGATGTATGTCCAGCTTCCTTCAGACTCATTGAGTCTCTGGATCGACATAAGATGATTCATACTGGAGAGCGACCCCTGCGTTTGAAAACAAGTAAGCAAAATGTTTCTAAAGAAGCTAAAAAACCTTTCAATTGTTTACTATGTAGTGCTTCATTTTGTGAAAAACGTAACCTTAAGCGGCATGCATTTTCGGTTCATCATAATTTATCTACTTTTAGAAATAACAACTTAGATTATGAAAAACCAGAAGTAGAAATAGATGTTCCACAGACTGAAGCATCTCAGAGTGTAATGCATGAAGCCCAGGAACAGTTAACGGAGGAACATCTTGAAGAGCCAACCATGACACATCAGCCTTGTTTCCAGACAGATGGCTCTATTCCCAGCATGCAACAAATTGTCATGCAAACAATTCCTACGCAAGAAGGATTTACTCACGTACCTCAGTTTTTGCTTACGGGACCCGGTCACACGCCAAGACCTGCACGACCCGCTGGACATTGTCAAAATCACAGTCTCCATATTCTGACCTTTGTCGAAGGAAGCTACAATCACTGGCAGAGTTGGTGCTTTTGTGACCCACCAAACATTCCTGACACTACAACGCAAATAATTGTACCCCCTTCAACTAATGATGCGACAACAGAGAATATGACCCAAATTCTTGTTACAGCTCCTATTCAGTCATCTGTCCCTGACAGTACAACACAGCTTCTTATGACAGTCCCCTCTCCAACTGTTGCTGAAGCCAATCATCAAATTATATTCTCTCCAGCTTCTCTGAACCACCAAACCATTTCAACTACTACAAATATTGGATCTTTATCACTTGGTGCACAACCCGTAGATATTCAGGGAACTCTATTAACAAGCTCAAACTCGGCATTTATTAAAGAAGTGAAGTCTGAAAGTAAAGAGTGGATGTAGCAAAGTGTGAATTTAAACTAGTCTGTAATGTTATTGAGCTTTAATTAGTAAGTAGAAAAATTCTTGATAACTGCATTTATAATATTCTCAGGTTAGAGTTATAAGGTTTCTAGTGAATATAGTTTTCAAGAAAATGTAAATGCAGTTTGAATTATAATTACATAACATTACAAAAAGCATTATATATATATATATATATATTATATATATAATATATATATATATATATATATATATACACATATATATATATATAGCAACCTAATCAAATCCAAATAAGTCTCGAATCTAGTCAAACAACATAGGTCTGTCTTATATTTTGGTATTTTTGATAGCCTTGTTTTCACTGAATTTGCCAAACTTTTTCTATTTAAAGTTTAATCAGCTTAAAAATATATTTAACCTTTCACTGTCCCGTGTATCATATATGATACATATATGTTTCTGTGAGATGCCTGTATATCACACGTGATACACTCAGCCTATCTTTTATTTATATTTTTTGAGATTGAAAGCATTTCAGTTATAGTTTCTTATTCGTGCCAGATGTATGAGAGAAGACTGAATTTTATCGAAAACCTCTTTTTTGATAATTTTTTTATTTTTTTAGGAGAATTTATGGTCAGATAATGTTTGTACCATTTTTTGAGCTTTTTTTAGGAAAAAAATATACATTACAGAACTAATATTTCAACTTAAAATTTGCCTTTTATATAGAAAAGAAATAAAAAAAACCTTTAATTGAATCAAAATAATGACATTGTAATCAATAAAAAATCTTAATATTTCACTCTGATAGGTTATGTTTTCTCATTAAAGCAAGTAAGACAATAAGCTTTATTGCATTGCATACATTCAGTTGATACTTGTTTGGCCTTTTTTCAAGCTTTGGGAACATTTTGTGAATTTGCTATGTTCTCATAGCAAGAAACGCATCTTTTGCGTGTGATTTTTGCAGCTTCCTTTCTTGGTATAGGTGTCAGTTGGTGAAGACATTCATGTAGGTATTGTCCGTCTGAAGTACCAACATTTCCAAGTAAAGATAATGCAATTGATTTTGTAAAATCTACAAGTGTATAATGCTTGGGTGCATTGAGTTTATTGTATCATATGGATTTCTTTTTTGTCTTGATATTTGAAAATCCAAATTCCTTCAAGGTTTGATGCTGGTTTTACTTCACCTTTTTTAACTTTTACTGTCTTCAAAATTTCTGCAAAATTTCTCTGGTTTTTTCTCAAGGTTCCACAATATTTTGTGTTATGGGTTTTCAAATAGCTTGCCAGTTCAATGCTACTATACCAGTTATCTGCTACAAATAACCTTCCACAATTGAGAAGTGATTCACCCAAATCAGTGACAATAGATCCTGAATAATTTAATCCTGGCCTTGTGTTTTTGCTTGATCCTGTGCTGTAATAAACAGAAGCATTCCAAACATAGCCACTCATATCACACAATTTATACATCTTAACTCCATATCTGTGACGTTTACTTGGATTGTATTGGCGAAAGACAAGGTGACCACAATGAGAAATCATAGACTCGTCAACAGATATTTCTTTGCCAGGGATGTACAATTTCTGAATGTTTGAAAAAAATATATCCATAATTTAGAGATTTTATGTGATCTATCCCCTGGTGTTGCTTTATCATTGTCACTAAAATGCCAATTCTTTAGAATCAATGAAAATCGATTAGGCCCTATATGACATTTGAATATGGTGGAAAAGTAGATGAAAGAACAGTGGATCCTTTTTCCAATAATCTTCTATTCTTGGGAATTTGATCAATCCAGTTAGTAAAATAATTCCAATAAACTTTCTCATTTTGTCTTCTGTTACATCTTTCCATTTTTTCATTCTTGCATGTCGTGAAAGTCGATGTTCAGCAACGTATTGTTGTGCATATCTGTTTGTTTCAGAAACCATTAGCATGATTATATCATGATCAAACAAATATTCAAATAGTTGTATTTGGGTGATATCTGAATCTTCCAGTAAATGCTAGTTTCTCTCTTTTGGAGAAATTCATGCTCCATTGTGCTTTAGAAGCACTTACATTAAGTGCACTGTTATTTGATGAACTTTCTGGTAGACATGGAGATTTGACTGCTTCATCTTTTTCTGAGGTGAATGATGTGGTTGTGTCATCTTCAGAAGGCAAAAATTCATCTTCACTACTATAATCAATATTATCTTCATCATCACCAGAACATTTTCTTCATCACTACTAATATGATAATCATTTAGCAATTGAACCAGTTCTTCAGTAGTATATTTTTTTCTAGACATTTTGAAGGAGTAATCACTCACTAATTATAATTCAAATCAGTCTAAACCTAAGTTGGTGATGATGCCTTGTTATATATGACAGGATTGCATAACATTTCATAATAAGCATTGCATAACATTATGTATGGGATATTACAAATGATGATGCAATCCACTATATACCAAATAATAGTGGATTGCATCATCATTTGTAATCTAAAAATAAGCAAAATGGATTACAAAGTTAATATATAATAATAGATGATTTATATAAATAAAAATTTTGCAGATAAATTATGTAAATAAGGACCAAAATGTAAATTTGTTAGCTATATTTTTTATAATGTGCGAAACGAAGCAATCTTGTCAGTTTACCATCAAATCTTGAAAAGAAAATGGATTAAAAAAATGGGAAACTAAAGAAAAGTATATTTCTTCACAAATTCAATAGTGTATGATATGTGATACACTGAGCATGCTGACAAAAAATGCTACTTCACATGCTTGTGTATCGTATGTGATACACGGTTTTTTATTTTGTTGAAATAATTAGCATATTCTAATACAGTAAACCCTCGATAAGTTGGAATTCAGGATGAGTAGGACTCGTCCTCTGTCAAGTGCTATTATTCTTTTGTTTATTTTACTGAGAGAAGTGTTTTATTTCCTATGTCAAGTGCCATTTTTCTTTTTTTTCTTTTACTAAGTGAAGTGTTTTTTTAATACTGTATTGTACGAAAAGGTAAACAATAAATTTTTTTGTGTTTCGTGCTCAAAATAATTCCAGCAATGGTAAGTGAAACAAAGTTTTATTGTTTTTTAATGTTTATTTTGAACATTGTATTAGACTCTCACTAATGAAACTTAAAAGGTTAGAGAGTATTTATGCCTCTTTAGGGGTAAATAGGCGGGTAATTAAGGTAATTTGTGATGAGTCGGACTGGCTAGAGCCCTATATAGTCCAATTTATCGAGGGTTTACTGTATGTTAATTTCTCTCTGAAAAATAATTTCCATTAAGTAGTTTTTAATTTGGGTTCGAAACCATCTGAGTCAAACCCATAAAAAATAGCTGGACAGTGAAAGGGTTAATGAGAAACATAAACCATCAGAGTGAAATATTAAAATTTTTTGTTGATTACAATGTCATTATTTTGATTCAATTAAAGTTTTATTTTATTTCTTTTCTATATAAAAGGCAAATTTTATGTTGAAATATATATTAGTTCTTACTGTAATGTATATTTTTTTCCTAAAAAAAAGCTCAAAAAATAGTACGAACATTATCTGACCATAAATTCTCTGAAAAAAATTTAAAAATCACCCAAAAAGAGATTTTTGATAAAATTCAGTTTTCTCTCATATGTCTGGCATGAATAAGAAACTATAACTGAAATGCTTTCAATCTAAAAAGATATAAATAAAAGGCTGAGTGTATCACATGTGATACACGGGCGTCTCACAGAAATGTCTGTGTATCATATATGATACACGGGACAGTGAAAGCCATTTTTTATGGGTTTGACTCAGACAGTTTTGAACCCAAATTAAAAAATACTTAATGGAAATTGTTTTTCAGATAGAAATTAATATATTAGAATATGCTAATTATTTCATCAAAATAAAAAAAAAACATGTTTCACATATGATACACAAGCATGTGAAGTAGCATTTTTTGTCAGCATGCTCAGTGTATTATCACATATGATACACTATTGAATTTGTGAAGAAATATACTTTTCTTTAGTTTCCCATTTTTTAATCCATTTTCTTTTCAAGATTTGATGGTAAACTGACAAGATTGCATTGTTTCGCACATTATAAAAAATATAGCTAACAAATTTACATTTTGGTTCTTATTTACACAATTTATCTGTGAAATTTTTTTTTTATATAAATCATCTATTATTATAAATTAACTTTGCAATCCATTTTGCTTATTTTTAGATTACAAATGATGATGCAATCCACTATTATTTGATATATAGTGGATTGCATCATCATTTGTAATATCCCATACCTAATGTTATGCAATACTTATTACAAAATGTTATGCAAACCAACTTAGGTTTAGACTGATTTGAATTATAATTAGTGAGTGATTACTCCTTCAAAATGTCTAGAAAAAATACTACTGAAGAACTGGTTCAATTGCTAAATGATTATCATATTAGTAGTGATGAAGAAAATGTTCCTGGTGATGATGAAGATAATATTGATTATAGTAGTGAAGATGAATTTTTGCCTTCTGAAGATGACACAACCACATCATTCACCTCAGAAGAAGATGAAGAAGCAGTCAAATCTTTGTCTACCAGAAAGTTCATCAAATAACAGTGCACTTAATGTAAGTGCTTCTAAAGCACAATGGAGCATGAATTTCTCCAAAAAGACAAATTAGCATTTACTGAAAGATCTGGACTTCAGATTCAAATTCCTTCAGATATCACCCAAATACAACTAAGCACACCGGACAAAAAATTAGTCACCCCTCTCAGAATGTACCTAATAACGTGTGATGGCGCCTCTGGCCTTGATAACCGCACGAATCCAGCGAGGCAGAGACTCTACGAGGTTGTGCATGTACTGAACATCGATTTGCTGCCACTCGTTCATCAGCCAGTCCCGAAGTTCCGCCAGAGTCCTGCGCTTCACTTTCTGTTTCCAGCCTGAACAACACCTTCGACGCATTCAGGATTAAAGGCTTCATTGGACCTGCGATGTACTCGTCGCCTCCCATCATTGGAGAACAAACAAAAACGGGACTCATCGGACCAAATTACATGTTTCCAATCTGCTGCAATCCAGTTTTTGTGCCTCTGAGCCCATTTATAACGTGCCAATTTGTGACTTGCTGTTAACAGCGGCCTCTTCCGTGGTACCCTGCTCCAGATGTCCATCGCATGCAGTTCTCGTCACAATGTCCGTTTGGAAATTGGTCGCTGGAGAACCTCATTGGTTTCTTGGAGCAATTGTTCTCTGGTTTGAAAACGATTTGCAGTTACTAGACGAGAAACATGGCGGCGGCCCCTATTGTCGAGAATTGTTTTCCGGCCACAGTTGTGCCATCGATTGTCAGTTGATTGTGAACTACACCACTCTTTGTAAACTCGCTGGACAGTACGCGTTGACACACCAACAAATTGGGCTACTTCAGACATTTTGTGTCCGTGGGCTCTGCCAAACACGATTGCTCCTTTTTGCCACTGAGTAACATCTGCCTCATGACCCATTTTGCAGACTATATCCAACACACACTTTGTTCTTCACCACCTCACGAAACAGATCTGATCCTGTGTGCTACGTCACCGCTACTTGTCACTTACCAATGCTACATCAGCGCCCTCTGTGTGACCTTGAACTTCCTACTATCGGTGCTGTTAGGGGTGACTAATTTTTTGTCCGGTGTGCTTATTTGAATATTTGTTTGATCATGATATCATGCTAATGGTTTCTGAAACAAACAGATATGCACAACAATATGTTGCTGAACATCGACTTTCATGACATGCAAGAATGAAAAATGGAAAGATGTAATAGAAGACAAAATGAGAAAGTTTATTGGAATTATATTACTAACTGGAGTGATCAAATTCCGAAGAATAGAAGATTACTGGAAAAAGGATCCACTGTTCTTTCATCCCCTTTTCCACCATATTCAAATGTCATATAATCGATTTTCATTGATTCTAAAGAATTGGCATTTTAGTGATAATGAGCAACACCAGGGAATAGATCGCATAAAATCTCTAAGATTATGGATATGTTTTTTCAAACATTCAGAAATTGTACATCCATTATGTGATATGAGTGGCTATGTTTGGAATGCTTCTGTTTATTACAGCACAGGATCAAGCAAAAACACAAGGCCAGGATTAGATTATTCAGGATCTATTGTCATTGATTTGGGTGAATCACTTCTCAATTGTGGAAGGTTATTTGTAGCAGATAACTGGTATAGTAGCATTGAACTGGCAAGCTATTTGAAAACCCACAACACAGAATATTGTGGAACCTTGAGAAAAAAAAACCAGAGAAATTTTGCAGAAATTTTGAAGACAGTAAAAGTTAAAAAAGTTGAAGTAAAAGCAGCAGCAAATCTTGAAGGAATTCGGATTTTCAAATATCAAGAGAAAAAAGAAATCCATATGATTTCAACTTTTCATGGAAATGAAATGAAAGAATTAGAAAAAACAAACCATTCAGGAGAAAGAGTAAAGAAGTCAAGTGCCATTGTGGACTATAACAGAGTCAAAGGAGGTGTTGATTTATCTGATCAAATGATTGAATATTACAGCCCAGCAAGGAAAAGTATCAAATGGTACAGAAAAGTTGTATTTCAGCTAATTAGCATTGGAATATTGAACAGCTGGGTTATCTACAATAAACTCAATGCACCCAAGCATTATACACTCGTAGGTTTTACAAAATCACTTGCATTATCTTTACTTGGAAATGTTGGTACTTCAGACGGACAATGCCTACATGAAGGTCTTCACCAACTGACACTTATACCAAGAAAGGAAGCTGCAAAAATCACAGGCAAAAGATGCGTTTTTTGCTACGAGAACATAGCAAATTCACAAAATGTTCCTGAAGCTCGAAAAAAGGCCAAACAAGCATCAACTGAATGTATGCACTGCAATAAAGCTTATTGTCTTACTTGCTTTAATAACTGTATGAATTATTAAAAGTAAATTTATTTGTAATGTGTAATATAACTTGGTGGTTTATTTATTTTTATTTACATATGCATATTACACCATCATCAGAATATATCCTAAAATATAATGTCATATGTTCATTATAAACTTATTAAATGCTTTGTTTTGCTTAAGAACTTTTTTTTATTAGGGTAAAGCATGGTCAGTCTTCATTCTACCAGTGATAAGAAATTAAATTATGACAAGAAAAACATTAATTTCAATTTCAATTTCTCCTGTAAATGATAAGTAAATAACTATTATATAGATCTGTATAAAATTTCATGTAGACTGCTAGACCCTACCCGCGATCAAATCCAAAACTTTATAGCCAAATATAGTTATTATAGTGTATAGGTCATGTATGCATTTAGTACTTGTGATGTTACCAAAGCTCGGTGTTTAAAATTTAGAAGTCATTTCTTGGTAAGTTGTTGGAGGGAATTGTGTTCAAAGCTCTTAAACCTTTGTAATGATTCAAATTTTTAAAAAAATTCCCTAAATTTATCTTCTAAAAATTTTTATATTTTGTGTTCAATTAATAGGTACCGGTACTGCATCTCATTTGTAAATTCATAACATTTTACTTGAAGTCTATTGGCTTTTTTTTTTTTTTGTTGTTGATTCTTTGTTAACTGATTGAATTTGCTAGAAAGTTTTAAATTGTTTGGAAGGACTGTAGTAGTTTTTCTTCAAGAAACTTGGTTTATTCCTCCTCATAATTTATATTCCAACTCCCACTGTGAAGATTGAATTGATTAGCATACTCCAAATGATGATTGAATGATGTAGGTTATTTTAAGGAAAATTTTTAAGAAATCTTTCTACAGTTCCTTTTGTTTCCTGGAAAGTGTTGTTTCTAAATAGATTATTTGTATTTAAATAGATAGATTATTTGTATTTAAATTTTTATGTAGGTAATTGTATTGTAACCATATCACAAATATTTAGTGTTGTTAGATGTTATTTGTTGTGAATTGTGATATTAGTACAAAGGTTGCATTACTTGTATGTAGCAGATGGTAACTCATACATTTATGATGTTTATTTTGAATTTTCTATTCAAAATCATGTTTATGTAGTTTAATTATAAAGGTTTATTTTCTTTACATTTTTTGTTTTTACTTTTTCACAAAAACTGTTTACTTGTTTATTAAAAGTGTCACGCGAGTTTTACACATTTCACAACCTTGATTTTAATTTTATGATATCAAGTCTTCTCTCTCTACCAAATTAGATTAAAAAATATGCTAAAAACATCCAATTCAACCATTCTCATATGTTTTGATTTAAAAATTTCGTAACTTCAACTAAGTCAATAGTAAATTTGATAGCTCTTCATTTGAAGTTGTGTACATTATCTAAAAACCCAATTTTCCTTCTTGAGGTGAGAGGACACTGGAAGCACACAACCAATTAAAATACACAAGACTTACCACTGGGAATAAAGTACTACCAAACCCAGTGATCCAATGTTACCTTTCATGGCAAGGTTTGGGTATATTTCTAGTGATATGTCAGGTGAGACCACCTTCTCAGACCATTTACACACCCCACAAACCACCTCCATTCCTATATTTCTCACACTTGCGCACTTTCACAATTCTATCATTATTTATTTCCTCCATGATCATATCAGCAAAACTTGGTTTTAAGCTAGTCTCGCATTCAATGGCTTTCCACACTTCTTTAAATCCTCATATCTTATACAGTCAGTCCGTTTTACACCAATCCCTTTTCAAACTATTCATCTCGCCTGAACTTGCTTTCAACAGTGAACTACTTTGCTTAAACAAGCGTCTCGCGTCTATACACGAATGTTGTCAGTAAACACCATGTAGCTAAACCTTTTGCTGCATCTACACTCGATTACTTCCTACCAAGGCTTTTATCATTAGCCGTGTTCCACTAGACTTTGTACTTTGTCACGACAACTATTTTCAATAAAAACCCCTTCCATAGCCTTTAAATTTTCTTCATTCACAGCAATATTATATGCAGACTGCTATCCTCTCTCAATGACAATAACTTTAATTTTATTATATTTACTTTCAATCTCTCCACAAATGTTAACATCTTGCCACTACTCTCTTTAACGTATTCTCTGATTCAGAAACACCACATAATCAGCATACATCAGACGCGATAGTCGCCATTCATTTGCATTCAAATTTAGATTTACTCCTCCAGCATTCTTGCTTTTATCTCAAAGTTAGGCGACATTGGGTCTGGAGAGTAGTTGAATGGGGTATCATCCTCTGCATCTAGATTATGCAGTGACTGTGGTTCAGATCCCACATAAAACTGTAGGTTCCCTCCATCATATCACCTTAGATGTTGCGAAGGAGGTTAAACAACCTCACCAAATAAACACACTACTGTACCCACTGAAGTACTTCTCACTACATTTAACAACTTACTGTGGATGTTATTCTAAGCGCTTACCACAAGGTAGAGCTATTTATTTTATACAGTTTCTTGAAATCTATAAATGCCATATACACTTTTTCTTATAACTCGGTTTCTCAGTGAGCCGTCTCACTGCAAACATTTGATCATTACCTTGTCAACACTTCCGTATACTTTTCCAGCTATACTTCGGGGACCTATACCATAATGATTTTTACATTCACTTCTATCACTTCATTCACCTTTATTCTTGTACTAGTGTTACAAGTACAGCTTCAGTCCAATCATGTGTAATACACCCACTTTCTCATGCTTTTTTATATATTTTCCACAGCCATTCAAGCATCATCCTACTTTCACATTCATTTCACTACATATACCATCAATTCTGCTAACTTTTTTCAGTTTGCACACTGCTCGTTCAACTACTAATTTGATGTCCTCTCCCTGGTATACACTTCTACATATGCCGCAGAAACCAACTGCATTCGCACATCTTCATCATCATCATCTGTCAGCTCGCAACAACACTTTAAATTTTGAGTATTTGATCATCTAACATGAACAAATGATCATTCTTGTATTTCATATCCATCATTCTACCAGACTGACCTTTGCGCTTTTCCACTTCTTTCCAAAATAACTTTCTTCTCACATACTGTTCATTCACGTTAAATAATGATCAATCAGGAGGGCCAGAAACTGGCACAGTGGTTAGATCAACTAAGGTGGCCCATTGCTCTAACCTGTATAATTATCACCATCATTATTGCTTTAGCATTGACACTGTTTAATGCGGAAATAGTCTTTAAGGCAAGTTTGAGGTTGTGGTGAACTCTCAATCGACCAGTAACATCAGGATTCGAACCCCTGACCTCACTGTTTTCACTTTGCCTATAGGGAAATTGTGTTTCACTGAGTTACAGATGCTGGCTGCTCATTTATGTTCCTTGGGCTCATTGTGGCCACGTCGCAACATTGCTTCCCATTAGATCAGTAAGGCTAAGTGACTGGTTTTGTTCAGCAGTTGGCTGGGTGATCACCGTCTACATTCAGAGGATCCCTCGTAAAGCTTTAGATCCCCTGTGTCACTCGACTTTCACAGTTACGAAGGCAGTGAAAGAATCTCAAACATTATTATTAATGTTCCTTCCCAAGATCTCATCTAATCTTTTTATCACCCACTTAACATTCTTTTCACATTTTTTGTACAATTTATTACATCTGGTTAAGTGAATATTCTCAGTTACTAGAAGTTGTAAGAAATGGATTATTAGAAGCACAAGCTTATATTTTTTCTATCTTTGGTTTTCTTAAATCCATTTTTTCACCTTTTGCTTAATGCCCCTTCATTTTCCGTCCAATTTGCTTCCAACCCCCTCCCCCTGGGGTGGCCACCTTGTCATGGTGGAAGGCTTCTGTGTTCTGACCCAGTGGGCTAGGTCAGCGGGGGGCTCAGCCCCCGGAAGGGTCACCCATGCTGGACAGGCTACTGGGGAGACTGGACTACGAGCCACCAAGGTCTTCAGCTCCCAGTACGGGTTTTAGGAGGTGGCGCCCTTCGGGCGTCACCGTGTTGGCTGGTTGAGTGTCTGGGCCAGTGGGATTGCGGGGATGGGGTCTTTGCGCCGTTGGGTGCAAAGTCTCGTATCACGGGGCCCCGTTTTTAAACTGACAGTGTCCCCCTGTGACGAGGCCCTTTGCTTTGTCTGGAGCTATAGGGCGCGTCCCTCTGTGGCCAATGTTGGACTGCATCTTCCTTCGATGGAAGGGCTAGAGGTCCACTCTAGATGGTCAACTCGCCTTCGTGAACCATTGGATCCGGCTGATCTCCTGCTTATATTTCTTTTTCTTTCTCCTCCTGGCTCCCCCCCCCCGCATTTTGCTTTGTTTTGGACCTTGACTTGACTCTTTCCTTGGACCTTGGGTGAGGGAGGTGGTTGTCCTTCATCCTTGTCGCTCTTAAACCAAACCCAAGCCCTGTCCCTGCCATCTTTCACAGCGCGTTGGATGAGAGTGGCCGCCTTTTAGGCACGGGGACTGGGTATGGGTGTATCTCCCCTGCGTGACATCTATTGGCGGTGGGACCGAGTGTGCCCACGATTCGCCTTTCCCTTGTTAGAGTCGGTGGTGACCCCCCTCGGACTGCGGAACACTCGCGTCCTCCTTGTTCAAAGACTTCTCGTATGTCTTATTTCCGCAAGTCTTTTGACCCGTTCGTGGGGGCTGACGACTCAGACCCTGATTACTCTCGGTTTCTGGTTCTCAGTTCTTCCGCCTCTCCCCCAACCTCCCACAATGGGATATTTTTGAAGTCTACGATGACTTCGCTTCCCGTTGTGGCGATCCCCGATAGATGTAGCCCAAGAACGATGGCTCTCTTGTGGTGGAAGTCTTCCAGAACCCAACACCAGAAGGTTTCGTCCCTCTCGACCCTGGCTTCTGCTCCCCTGGATTGTCTCCCCGACTCTTCCTTTAACACTTGTACGGGTGTAGTACATGCTCCCCGCCTTTTGGAATACTCAGAATCGGATCTTCTCACCCGCCTCTTCTCTCAGAAGGTGACCCGTGTTTACCGCCCACCCCGTATGGTTCAGGGGGGCAAGGATTCCATCTCCCTTATTTCCCTTATTGATCCTGACCTTTGCTCGTTCCCAGTTACCCGAGAAAATTAGGGCCGGTTATCTTAAATTTCTGGTCCGTCGTTACATCCCCAGACCACGCCGATGTTTTACTTGGCAGAGGTTCATGTCAGTAAGACCTGCACGTCCCCGACACATGGTTCCTCTTGTTCAAATCCTCCCCGCTGCGCCAACTGTGGAGAAGACCACGCCGCCGCCCACTCTTCCTCTTCCTGTACGACTTATCTATTCGAGCGTGAGGTCCTGTCGGTCCGGCAATCTGACAAGGTCAGTTTTCAGGAAGCGAGGGCCCGCGTTATGTCCCGATTCGCACGCCCAGCTCACCTTTGCCCAAACACTGCGCTGTTCCCGCCCGACAACCTCCCGTTCGCCCCGGACTTCGACCACCTCTATACCCTCCTCTTCCACATCCTATCATCCTAGGCCTGATCACGCCTCATCCACCCGTCTCCCTATCAGTCCTCTACTTTCTCGTCGTCTCTACCCCATGTGTTCACTATTCTTCCAACCTGTCTCCCAAGAACTTCCAATTTCACTGTCCCCATCTGCTCCACCTCAGTTGCAGCTAACCCGCTTACTCATCATCCTGAAACCATTGCTAAAATTTCAGCGTACATATCGAAAACCGCTCCCTCTTCTGGTCTTTCCTCCCCTCCGCGCTCTTCCGTTAAACGACCCATCGCCAGCCCCCGGCGTTTGGGTCCCTCTGCCAAATTCCCTTGTTCAGGCCCCCGTCTCCTCGTTCTTTTACTTCCTCTCCCACCAGTTCTCACCCCTCCTTCCCCCATATCCCTCTCGTCTTGCCGGCTCCTCTGAGATCCCCCGCCTCCCTTCGCGACCGTCCCCTCCCCTCCCCTCCCCTCCTCCATTCCTGATGCTGATTGTGCGGGTTCAAGCTGACATCCATCCTATCCCCCCTTTTCCACCTCACTCCCTCCTTGACCTCCCAATGCCCCCGGCATCTTCTCCACCTCCACCCCGGAAACCGGATTCTCCCCACCCTGCGTCGTATCCCCCGTCTCTTCCGCCCCGCTCCCTTCTTGATCTCCCGATGCCACCGGCGTTCTCTCCTCCACCCCCACCCCAGAAAATGGACTCACCCCCGCTTTGCACCCTCGTATTCCCCCCCCCCCCCCCCGAAACCCAAACCCCCTCAACCTCCTTTTACCCACTCTTCGACCTCCTCTTTAACCTGCCCCTCAGTCCCGTCTACTCGCTCCACTGGTCACTTTAAAGTCTCGCCCGATAACGTCTCTCGCCCCCCCCCCCCCTGTTTTCTGCAAATGATGGCTATTATCCTCCAATGGAATTGTCGTGGCCTCCTCCCTAATTGGGAGGACTTCCTCCTACTTATCAAAGATTTTTCCCCAGTGTGTGTCTGCCTCCAAGAAACCCAACTTGGGGTTCACCCTTTGCGCCCCCTCCGCAGGTTCACATCGTACCTCTCCCCCCCTCCCCCTGATGCAGCCCCTCGTGGGGGTACGGCCGTTTTTGTCCGTTCCGACGTGCCGTCTACTCTCTTCCCCCTCCATACCCATCTCTAGGCTGTTGCGGCCCTGGTTTTACTTAACCGATTATATTCTGTATGTTCATTATATCTCCCCACGTCCCAGGAAGTTTCTGCAAACGACCTCTCTACTTTCCTTTTACAGCTCCCCTCCCTCTTCCTTCTACTGGGAGACTTCAACGCGCGCCATCCTCTGTGGAGTGACACTGTCACTAACCAGCTGTCTGTCTGCTGAACACTGGTCAACCCACAGCTTTTCACCTCCAGACCCGTACATTTTCCTCCATAGATCTTTCGCTTGCTTCTCCTTCCGCCTTCCTTGATTTCTCCTGGTCTGTTACTCCAGACCCCTGCGGTAGTGACCACTTCCCCCTCCTCCTCCGTACATCTCAGACTTCTGACTCCTCTGCTCTTCCTACCCGATCGTCTCTTGCCAAAGCTGACTGGTCCCTTTTCCGATCTGAAAGCCACATCTTTGCAGTTCCGAGTAACTTTGACAATAAACGCTGCCTCCACCTACCTTACCAATCACGTCACTTGTGCCGCCCTGTCCTCCATCTCCAAGTCAACATTTCTCCGCCCCTTCGGTCCCATGGTGGACCCCAACATGCGCCTTAGCTGCTCAAGCTAAGAAGTCAGGCTTTCGTCGTCTTCAACGAAACCCATCCCTTGCCAATACAATAGCCTTCAAACGTGCGCGAGCTCAGGCCCGTCGCACAGTCCGTGAAACTCGCCGCATTTCCTGGCGTACTTATGTCTCCTCTTTCACTTCCCGCACCCCTTCCTCACGAATCTGGAACAAGATCCGGAAGATTTCAGGTAAACTCTCTTCCGATCCGCCTCCTGTTTTTATGGTAGACGTAACCTATTATCGTCCCCTACTGCAGTGGCCGAGGTCTTGGCCTCGACCATTGCCTCCATCTCCCGACACAATCACCGTGATCCCGCTTTCCTCCGACGTAAGACTTCGCTTGCCCGCTCCCCTCATCTTTTCCAGACTCCCAACAACTTTCCTTACAACCGTCTTTTTTCCATGTCGGAACTGCGCTCAGCGTTGACCTCTTGTGGCAAATCTGCTCCCGGCCCCGATGGCATTTATTTTGATATGCTCCGCCAACTACACCCTTTGGCTCTTTTTTATCTGCTCACCCTCTGTAATTGGATTTGAGTAGAGGGCACCTTTCCTTCCTGTTGGAAGGAGGCAGTGGTGCTCCCCTTTCCTAAGCCCGGCAAGGACCCGACATCTCCCCTTAACTACCGTCCAATAGCCATCACTAGCTGCCTTTCGAAACTCCTTGAGAAGATGGTATCACGGCGCCTGGTGTGGCACCTCGAACGCCACAATATGCTTTCTTCCGCACAGACCGGTTCAGTTGGAGACTGCGGTCCGTGTGTCTTTCGCAGAACGTCATCATCTCTATGCAATATTTTTCGATTTGGAGAAAGCATACGACACTACTTGGCGGTGGTGGATTTGCCGTAAACTCTATCTCTCGGGTTTCCGATGTCTTCTGCCTTCCTTCATTTCCAACTTTTTGTCTTCTCATTCCTTTCGTGTTCAGGTGGGTACTTCCTTCTCTTCACTACACTCGCAAGAGGAAGGGGTTCCCCAGGGCAGCGTCCTGAGCGTCATCTGCTTCGCTTTGGCGATTGACGATGTAGTGACGGCTCTGCCCTCGGGGATTACGGCCACCCTCTATGTCGACGACCTGGCCATTTATTGCTCCGGTTCCCGATCCACCTTTCTTGAACGCCTCCTCCAGCGGGCCCTGGACTCGGTCTCCAGATAGGCCACAGACCACGGATTTCGCTTCTCCCCTTCGAAAACGGTGGTGATGCATTTTTGCCGTCGTTGCCGCTGCACCGGCGTCTCTCTCTTTCTTTATGGATCACCACTCCCTGTAGTCCCCGAAACTAGATTCTTAAGTCTCCTCCTTGATTCCCGCCTCTCCTGGATTCCCCACTTGGTCACTGAAGGCTTCGTGCCTTCAGCCCTGCACCCTTTTGAAGTTCCTTTCTCATACCGATTAGGGTGCTGACCATCACACCCTTTGGCGACTCTACCACTCCTTAGTCTAAAGTAAGTTAGATTATGGCTGTCAGGCCTATTCCTCCGCTCCTGCCTCCGCCCTGCGCATGCTGAACCCTATCCGTTATCTGGGTGTACGCATCAGCATCGGCGCATTCCGGTCATCTATTGTCAGTATGTATGCGGAAAGTGGCCATTTCCAGCTGGATGTCCACCGCACCTTAGAAGGCTTAAAATACCTCTTTCGCATTCCGCAGTTTCCTTCCAACCCAGTCTATCACTCCCGCTTTGACCGTCGTCCCTATTTGGTACGACCGTACGGTCTACGGATAGCCCCGTCTTGTCTTCTCTGGGGTGGAAGGACGAGTACTCCCTTCTCTCTTTACCTTCCCCCATGGACCTCCCCCCTCCGTATCTGCTCTTTCCTCTCTACTACACCAAAGTCAAATTTCCACCCTTTTGCTCTACGTCAGTTGTTTTTATCCCATTTCTCGACCCATTCTGACTCTGTCCCTGATTTTACTGACGGCTCTCGCTCGCCGTTTGGAGTGGGTTGTGCGGCAGCTTTCCCGTCAGTGGTTCACTCGCTATCCCTCCCCCCAGCTGCTTCCAATTTTACGGCAGAATTCTCTGCTATTCTCTTGGCTCTTCGATTCCTTTCTCAGCTCTTACCTACGTCTTTTGTCATCTATTCGGACTCCCGCAGCGCTCTTGAGGTCCTATCCTCACTCGTCTTCCTGCATCCGTTAGTGAGACATCCAGGACTGGCTTGGCCTTCTGGCATCACGTCGTAAGCTGATGCCTTTTGTTGGGTACTTTCCCACGTCGTTGTTCCGGGCAACGAGTGTGCGGACGCTGCGGCGAGGAGGGTGTCCTCCCTGCCGTTTGATCCTAACACACCTCTCCCGGCGTCGGACTTCACGAGGGTTTTCCGAGATGCACTCCTTCGGCGTTGGCAGCGCCAGTAGGAGGCTGTGTCCGGGAACTTCATGAGAGTGTTGAAGCCCACAATTCGTCAGTGGCCTTTCTCCTGTCAACGTGATCGAGGCTTTGAAACCGCCCTGGTGCGGCTTCGTATTGGTCACACTCGTCTTACACATGGTCATCTTATGACGGGGAATCTATCCCCGTTTTGCCCTTGCGGCATTTCCTCTTTCTGTCTCACATTGCCTCTTGGTTTGCCTTGCCTTGCCTTGCCTTGCCTTTGCCACTGCCCGCTCCCAGCTCCTCCCTTTCTGCCCTTCAGACTCCATTCTTACTCTCTTTTATTGGGTGACCCCACACCTATACCGAAGAACACACTTTGCTCCTTTCTCCGCCACACTGGCCTCTTATTCTCTATTTAAGATGACTTGAGTATAATTTCTTCCTCTCCCTGCGATTTCTACTGTTTGCTCTCTCTTTTCTCACGTTCTTTCTCCCACTGCTCCCTCTCCACTATTTCTCTCCCCCTATCTCCTCGCGCTTTCCCCTTATCCTAGTATCGTCGCGATATGACCTCGGCAGTAGAAGCGCCGGTGAAGCACTGCTATTCAATTCAATTCCTGTGGACGAGGTACTCCGCCCCCTGCGGTTTGCGTTTGGCCACCCTTTCTCACCGGTAGGCAGTTTCTCGTGTTCCCTGGTCCGTTTTCTTTACTACTCAGTTTTATGGATTAAATTAGTTCTTCTAGCACTCGGGTGGTGGGCGACCAGGCCCTCGAGTCCTCTAACAGTGGGAGACCGCGTCTTCAAGGGTTGTCTCCCCTCTGGCTGTGGAAAATTCGCGTCGTCCTCGTTCTAAGACTGCTCGTACGTCTTCTTCCCGCAAGTCTTTTGACTTCTTCGTAGGGGCCGACGGCTCTGACCTTGACTACTCTCGGTTTCTTGTTCTCAGTTCTTCCGCCTCTGCCCCTCTCTCACAGCGGGATGTTCTTGAGGGCATTGATGACTAGACTTCCCCTTGTGGCGATCCCCGACAGATGTGGCCCCAGAACGATGGCTCTCTTGTGGAATTTTCATCCAGAACCCAGTGCCAGAAGGTTTCGTTTCTTTCGACCCTGGCTGCTCCCCCCCCCCCCCCCACTCTTCCTTTCACACCTGTACGGATGGAGTTCATCCTCCCCCTGTCTTTTGGAATACTCAGAGTCGGATTTTCTCACTCGTCTCCTCTCAGAAGGTGACTCATGTTTACCAACCCCCACATGGTCCAGGGGGTCAAGAATTCTATCCCCCTTATTGATCCTGACCTTTGCTAGTTCCCAATTACCTGAAAACATTAGGGCCGGTTATCTCCTATTTCCTGTCCGCAGTTATACCCGAGACCACGCCGATGTTTTATGTGCCAGAGGTTTGGAAACATCAGTAAGACTTGTCGAAGTTCCCCTGGTATTTGTGTTAATTGCACGTCTCCGACTTATGGTTCCTCCTGTTCCACTCCTCCCCGCTGCGCCAACTGTGGAGATGACCACGCCGCCGCCTCTTCTTTGTCCGACCTACTTATTTGAGCGTGAGGTCCCATCAGTCCGGAAATCTGACAAGGTCAGCTTCCAGGAAACGAGGGCCCGCGTCAGATCCTGGTTCGTTTGTCCCGGTCATTCCTTCGCTCAAACGCTGCGTCCTTCTCGCTATGTTACCCCCCATTTGTCTCGAACTTTGGTCACTTCTGTACCGTCGTCTTCCTCATCTTTTTGTTCGAGGCCAGATCAGGCCTCATCCGCCCGTCCCCCAATCCCGTCCTCTATATTGACCTTTGCGTCGTCTTCATCCCCCGTGTTCTCGTCTCCATCAGTCCGTCCCCACAGAACTTTCAATTCTATTGTCTTCCTCTGCTCTACTTCAGTGGCATCTAGTCCGCTTACCCATCCTCCCTAAACCATTGCTGACTTTTCAATATATCAAAAACCGCTCCCTCCTCTGGTCCCTTTCCTTTCCTCGTTTTTCTGTTAAATGACCGTTCGCCAGCCCCCGGCGTTTGGGTCCCTCTGCCAAGCTTCCTTTTATTTTATGCAGGAAGAATGGGCTAAGGGCAAATGCCCGCAAAAGAGCCCCTCCCATAGAAGAAGAAGAGAGCCAAAATGAAGGTCCGGGGTTTTCGAGATGCCTAGACACTGCGTTTGAAAGATGGGAGGTCATAGACAGGAAGAAAAATGGATTGAGGACGATTGTTCCAGAGTCGACCGGTTGAGTACATGAAGGACTGAAAATACCAATTAATCCTTGCATTAGATAGTTGGACAGAAAAGGAATGAAGGTGTAAAAAGTCTGGTACTGCGTGCTCTCCTTAAAGGAGGAGGCACGCAATTAGAGAGTTCAGACGAGCAATGTCCGTTATGATAGCGATAGTTAAGAGAGAGAGAGGCAACATTGCGGCGAGGAGAGAGAGATTGAAGACAGTCGGTACGAGGTGGGGAATTGATGAGACGAAAAGCTTTTGATTCCACCCGGTCAAGTACGGCTGTGTGGGTTGAACCACCCAACACACGAGAAGCATACTCCATACAAGGGCGAACAAGACCCCTGTACAGAGACAGCAACTGAGTCGGGGTGAAGAAACCGCGGAGGCAGTACAGCACATCTAACCTCTTAGAAGCTGTTTTAGAAAGAGAGTATATGTGATCTTTCCAGGAAAGATCACGAGAAAAGGAAACGCCAAGAATGTTAAGAGAAGAGGAAGGATTGAGTTGTGTGTTGTTGAAGGTATGGGGATAGTTGTGTAGAAGATTGTAACAAGTAAACAGATGAAGGAACTGAGTGTTTGAGGCATTGAAAGCCACAAGGTTTTCTCTGCCCCAATCAGATATAGCAGAAAGATCAGAGGTCAGGTGATCCATAGCCATCCTACGCGAATCATGAAGTGACTGTTGAGAGGGACGCTTTGGGAAGCGGGTGGAGAAGTGAAGAGTGGAATCATCGGCATAGGAGTGAATAGAATAGGAAGTGCAAATTAAAAGATCATTAATAAATAAAAGGAAAAGAGTGGGTGATAAGACAGAACCCTGAGGAACACTACTGTTAATAGCTTTAGGAGAAGAACAGTAGCCATCTTACAACTACAGCTATAGATCGGCCAGAAAGGAAATTAGAGATGAAGGCACAGATAGAAAGATAGAAACCGAAGGAGGGCAGTTTCGAAATTAAAGATTTGTGCCAAACTCTATCAAAAGCTTTTGATATGTCTAGCGCAATAGCAAACGTTTCACCAAAATCCCAAAAGGAAGATGACCACGAGTCAGAGAGATATGCAAGAAGATCGCCAGTAGAACGTCCCTTGCGGAATCCATACTGACGATCTGGAAGAAGATTGTGAGAAGAAAGGTGTTTAAGAATCTTCCTGTTAAGGATAGATTCAAAAACTTTAGAAAGGCAAGAAATCAAAGCAATTGAACAATAGTTGGAGGGTTGAGAGCGGTCACCCTTCTTTGGGACAGGCTGAATGAAAGCGAACTATCAGCAGGAAGGAAAAGTACCAGATGAGAGAGAAAGAGGAAAGAGTTTGCCTAGGCAGGGTGTCGGCACAGAAGCACAGTTCTTAAGAACAGCAGGAGGAACACCATCAGGACCATATCATTTTAAACTTATGGTGTGTCCCTTGGTGACGAGGTACCCAACCCCTTGCGGTTTGCGCTCGGCCTCCCTTTCCCACCGGTAGGCAGTCTCACGTCCCCTGAGTCCTCTTTCTCCAACATTATGTGCATATAAATACACTTCCTGTCTTAGAACTCGGGTGGTGGGCGACCAGGCCCCCCACTCCCCCGAGTCCTCTACCAGTGGAAGACCGTCTTGAGGGGGTCGCCCCTTCTCTGTCTGCGGAGCACTCCATTCTCTTCCGTTGCCGACCCCAATTTGTACCTTGAACATGCCTCTGAACACCCCCCCCCCTCTGGAGCAGGGGTACCCCCCAGCGCTCCCAAGCCGCCTTAGGTCAAGTCAACAAGTTCCACCAATGACTTTCCTCCAAAACTAGGCCTCTCGCTTTCCCTGTATGCCCCCCTCGCCCGCCGCCGACCTGACCCTCCATGGAGAGAGCCTCGCGATGGGCGGGAAGTCGGCGTTCACGTCCGTCCTATCGACAGTAGATGTTCCAGTCCACCTCGAATCTACAGCTTCCCTATCTCTACCCAGTATCCACAAATTCTTAGTTATAAGCCTACTTCTAGGTCCCTACCGTCCAACTCTGAATGGACATTTCAGGCGATCCGTACGTGCAGCAACTCTAGCCGTTACGACGTCCGACCACAGAAGGATGGTTCCCTCCTAATAAACTCGCGATCAGCTGCGGAAACGAATGCCCTATTCTCCCTCAATGGGGCCCTCGGATGCTCGGTGACCGTTTCCCCTCACCCTCGCCTGAACCAGTCAGGGCACTATTTACGCTACCCGCCTATTGTCGATCCCAGAGAATGAGTTACTAGAAGACCTTACACCCCAGGGTATCATCAAGATTCATCGATTCACCTCCTCCCCCACCACCACGCGCGTCCTCCTCACTTTTAACACCCTAGTCCCTCCCAGTCGTATCGTGTTGGGTATGGGAGACTGCGCGTTATGTGAGTACTCGGTCCGCCCATACATTCCAGACCTGACCGTTGCTTTGAATGCAATAAGTCTGTTCGGTCTGCCGACAGCCACAACAACTGTGCGTACGTTGTGGGGACATCACCCACCCAGAACGGTGTTCCAAATCGCATAAATGTTCAAACTGCGCCGGCGCACACCCTCCTTCGTCCTGTGAATGTGTCTTCTTCAGATTCGAGGAGGAGGCCCGGGGCCTACAGGTGGCGGACTTCAGCTTCCGAGAGGCGCGAGACGGTGCAGAACCGGGAGGTGAAGCCTGGGGTTTCTTTTTCCGCTGCTCTTAGCTCGGTTCCCTCGGTGCGCCGTCCGGATCCGCCATTCAAGCCCCCTTCGAGTACTGCCTCCCCGATCGGGCCCCTCGTCGGATCAGGCAACCGCTTGTCCTCCTACCATACCTCCCCCCACATGCGTCTCCTAAGCTACAAACTCCCCAGGACTCTGGAATCGGAAATCCCAGTTCCCGTTCCCCAAGAACCTCGCTCTCACCGCACTCTGAAAACACGCCTTAACCTAGCGCCCAGGGTAAATCAAAGAGGCGGAGATGCCGGAGTGAGTCGCCAGATCGACCGACCGTTCAACAAGGCTCCTCCTCTTCTAAATCTAAAAAAATGACTCGGTCCTCTACACCCCCTACCCCGCTTACAATGACCCTCTCACCCTATCGCGGAAATCCCTCCAACTCATCCCCACAGATTCTGACAGTCGTAGCCGACGTACATGAGCCACCACCTAGACCCGGTGCAGATAACTCCACATCTGAGGATCTAGTGGACGCGGCACTGGCACTCCTATATGGTGCGACCAGGGTAACCTCGGCCGCACCCCCGAGCTTCATGGATCTACCCTTCCCACCTGGTGCCATCTTCACCCCTCCACGTGAACACCCTGGTTCATCCCCCTGTACTCCCACTGTACCTGCCTCTCCCGTATCTTCGGCCCTCCCCTCATTGGCCACCCTGACTTTGTCGTTAGGGTTCTACTGGTACCTCCTATCGTCACCCCGGTTTCGCCGTGAGACCACAGACAGACCGGGAGGTGCCATTATGAACAACGGAATCCCTCCTTGCCTGAGCACAGAACCCTGCCTGGAGGCTCTTCACCTTCTGAGCCCGCGACGGACCCCGAGCTGCCGTGATCCACGTCTCCGGTCCCGTTCGGTCGACTCGGCCCCGCAGTCATCGCTGGGGTTGACTGACTAGCCGACCCCCTCTTTGGTGAACGGCAGGTAACCCACCACGCCCCTGACTCACCCTTCGCCTTCATGAACAATCCAACTCCCTACTACCTTCACCCTCTCCCCTTTTCCCTCGTCAAACAATGGACCCTCCAAAAACCATGATCTTACACTGGAACTGCAGGCGAATCTTCGCGAATTACGAAGGCCTTAATCCCCTGATTGTCTCTGCCCGCCCGGTATGTGTCTGTCTCCAGGAGCTAATCCTGTGGACCAGACAAATGCCCTGCCCCACCGGATATCCTTGTATTACATCCCCGTCTCCTACCTGCACATGAAGGGGGGCTGCTATCCTCGCCCACCACACAGTCCCCTTTCACACCTTATCAAATCCCTGTTACAGGTGGTTGCTGCCAGAATTTTCCGGACAAACAATACACTCTGTTCGATCTATCTACCTCCCCCATTCCCAAGTCTCCCGCGATGACCTGGTTGGGGGTAGTCCAACAACTCACCAGGCCCTTCCTACTCCTGGTCGATTCCAACAGTCGCTACCCTCTGTGGAAAGACACGACCTCCACTTTTGTGGCCCCGACCCTGATGCACCCCGTCCTGTATAGATCTGTCGCTCTTCTCGACGGACGGCCTCCTAGACTTCACCTGGAAAGTTCTTCGGGACGACTATAGCAGTGACCACTTCCCCGTCTGCCTCACACTAAATCAACCTCACCAGACCATTCGGGTAACGGAGAAGTGGATAGCGGCCAGAGCTAATTGGCCCCTTTTCTGAAACACTTTCACACGTACGACTGCCCACTTTCCATCCTCCTTACTTCCACCTACCCCTGAGCTCGACGAGTACCTTGGTGGACCCCAGAGTGCGCGGAGGCCATTCGCGTTAGGAAGAGGGCTACTCGGCGCTTTTATCGCACGCGAACTCCTACCCATCGCATGGAGATGCAGTGGACCAGAGCCGTTGCTCGCCGTACAATGAAGAAAGCGCGCCGAGCTTCCTGGCGTGCCTCTGTGTCTGGGATCACCTCCTCCACACCTTCGGCTACCATCTGGAAGAAGGTACGGAGTGTCGAGAGACGACATGTCCCTTCCCGATCCCCGTCCTCCGAACTAATGACACTCCTCTGTGAACCCAGGTCGGTGGCGAATTTCCTAGAATTCACCTTCGCTGCCATCTCCTCCGCAGACAGCTCCTACGTTCCCGCCCGTTTTCACGATCCCAAGACAACCTCTACAATCAGTTGTTCATCATGCGCGAGCTACAAGTGGCACTGGCCTCTAGACGGTCCCCTTCCCCTACCCGGACCGTATTCCCTACTTCATGATAACACATCCATCCTACCATGCAAATGTTCCTACTGGATCTCTAAAACCGTATATGGATCGAGGGCATTCCCCCCCCCCCCCCCCCCCCCCCCCCCCCCCCCCCCCCCACCCCCCCCCCCCCCCCCCCCCCCCCCCCCCCCCCCCCCCCCCCCCCCCCCCCCCCCCCCCCCCCCCCCCCCCCCCCCCCCCCCCCCCCCCCCAGTGGAAAGAAGCCCATATAATTCCAATTCCCAAACCCAGCAAAGACCCACCCACTCGACCCCACAAACTATAGACCAATCGCACTAACATGCTGTGCCTGTAAAATCTTTGTAAAAATGGTCACTACACGACTCTCCTTTCTCCTTGAAAACAACAACTCCCTCCCGCTACCCAGTCCGGCTTCAGACAATTCCGTTCTACTTCAGACCCCCTCCTACTCCTCAGCCGAGATATACAGAATACCTTCAACAGTGGACAGTTCGTCCTGTCCACTTTCTTCGATATCCAGAAGGCCTACGACACCACCCATCGACACATAATCCTTAGTCAGTTCCAAAGTTTGGGTTTCGTCGGAGCCCTGCCGACCTTCATCAAGGGATTTCTCTCCTCCAAAACCTTTAAAGTACGGGTGGGATCAATCCTTTGACACTTTTGAGCAAGAGGACGGGGTCCCACAGGGAAGCATCCTGTGTTCTATGCTTCTGAGTCGTCATGAACACAATATCAAAATGCCTTCTACCCACCGTCCGTTCTTCCATCTATGCTGACGACTTTGCGATATGGTTCGCGGGGCGGGAATTGCCCGTCGTCCGACAAATTCAGCTCCCCATCCATCGGGTGGAGAGGTGGGCGACATCGGTTGAATTCCGCCTGTCCACCTCCAAAGCCAAAAGCATGGTCTTCAGCAGGAGAAAGTCCACAGTCCTTCCTGTCCCCTCTGTCAGGCTATACGGCAAGCCCCTCAAAGTGGTAACCACCGCGTGGTTCCTGGGCATGACCCTTGACCGACGCCTCAACTGGCCTCCCCATCTCAGGCACCTGAAACATTCTCCAGCGTCCCCTTGCTCTCCTAGTTCACTTCTCCTACACCACATGGGGCCACCGACTGACACTTCCTCTTTCGTCTTTACACTTCCCTAGTCCAGTCAAAGCTAAACTATGGAAGTGTCATATACGGATCTGCTTCCAGCGCTTTCCTCCGTATCTTGGACCCAGTACTTAATAGGGGCCTCCGCCTCTCCACCGGTGCCTTCTGCTCATCCCCAGCCTCCAAGCAGAATGCAACTACCTTCCTCTACCCCACCGACGGGGTCTGCTCCTCCTGAGGACTTACCTTCGCGCGCAGAGGCTACTCTCGTCACTCCTGTGCGCGGCAATCTCTCAACTTCCACCCTAGGAACGGAGTTGGCACTTCAATGAAGCGGTCCACTATTTCCTGGACCTTTCCAATATGCCCCCCTCTCAGTAATCCCCATCTCATACCACATTTACCCTACCTGGTTCCTCACTCCTATCAAATTTTGTAGGGACCTATGTGCCCTACCACGACCGCTACGATATATTAGTCACTTTTCCAGGAACACGTAACCCGACACTCCCCATTTATACAGGTGGTTCCCACGCGGAGGTTGGTACGGCCACCTCAGCGTTGATATTCACCCAGCCGCTCTTTCGAAGCGTGCCCCTGCCCCGTGAGGCCTCTACTTTCTCTGCCGAGTTCTTTGCTATTCTGGAGGCCCTCGATATCATAAGCACCTACTCTGCCAGCTCCTATATCATCTATTCAGATTCTCAAAGCGCACTTCTCCCATTTGAAAGATTTAATCTCCACCCGCTCGTCCGCACCATCCAACAAACCTTCCACTCCTTAACGGCTTTCCAACACAAGACAGTTGCCTTCTGCTGGGTCCCGGCACATATCGATATCCGGGGTAATACGGCGGTGGACCGTGTAGCGAAAACTGCCTGCTTACTACCGATCTCCACCCGGACCCTCCCCTCCCACTTCCATTTGGCAGTGAGAATGGGACGAGGCCACATACAATACGTTTCACTGTATCAACCCACAACTAGGATATTGGGCCTCCATCATTCATTTCTTCCCATTCGGCTTCACTTCATTTCGGACAGACAGCGTCAGTCAAAACGTCCGTCCTGACAAATCTTAACTTCTTGCATCCTCACTTGTACCTCTAACATTTCATAGAAACTTCCAGGAGAAGCGTTGGTGAGCATGTTGTTTAAATCAGAGGTTTTTTTTTCTCAGGGTTGGGACCCCTAGTCTCAAATTCTCTTTAAACAAATTTTATGACTAAACAGTTTATACTACAAATATGATCACAGTAGACCGCGCGCGCGCACACACTTGCATGTTCTGGTTGAATAAAGAAAAACAAATTCACTTTTATTAAAATTTCATCACACAAGGAATGTACACAGTACAAATTGGTGACCTGACTCTGTGAAGCCATAATATACGCAAGTTATTTCATATAGTTATCAGGATGTGATGAAACGAAAGGGAACGACAACAAAAGATTTTTTAAGCCTAGTCACAAATCTAAAAAAGCTCAATCGCACCATGAGGTTCACATTATCGCTAAGTAGTATAATTCATTCTTAATATTAGCTTGTACTACTTTATATAATTTTATATTTTTAGGCGAAATCGACACTATTATTTCCACATTTGAGCACTACTTCTAAGTATGTAAAAATAGTTTGTTTGCATTAACTTCTATTTAGTAATTTAGCGGTAATGTACTCAAGGTGCGAAGTCTTAATTAAACGTCTGAAACACATCACTGAAAAATTAAAATTTTGCGATACATTTTTAATTCAGAGAGAGATAACACTATCTATTTCTGTTTCAAGAGATACCTTCGGGTATTAATGAGCCAAATAATTCATTTAGATGAAAACGGTCACCATTCTCGCCTAAGTAAATTTGAAAATAATAAAATACAAATAATTATATGTTGAGATCTATCAAACACAAGTGATTATATTTTTCAATACAAAAATGTTCCATGGAAATTACCAGGCGACTAATTATTATTAATTACCAAATATCAATAAACCACCTGAAAACAAGATTTTTGTCTGAGAAATCTAAAATAGGGGCATTTATTTGATTTAATTTGAAGGCTCAACTACAGAACTGACTTTAACCTCGGCTGATAGTCTCTTAATCCGCGTGAATGTGAATTAGTGGCTGAAAATAGAATCAGGAAGGATATCACTAGTGACAATGAAGACTTGGATAGTGGTAGTCAGACGATGAAGGGAAATATGCTATGTTCAACCTTCCACATGTCAGAGAAGCGAGAGTGTAGAATCACCTCCAAGCCAACCTTCTAAAGAAACTGAGGTAATCTTTTTTATCTTTCTCCCGAGTTCAAGTGTTTTGAGAAAAAAAATGGTTCTACAAAAATCTCCTGTTAAAAACTATCATCCAAGTAAAAATCCTTGGATGCTCAAAGTAGTTTAGAAGAGGTAGAATCCACAAGATTCTGTCTTGGAGAAAAGTAGAATATAACGAGGCCATTCGACAAAAACGAATAATAACTGGGGAGAAAAAAAAAAAGATCTATTCTGAAACTGAACTGAAAATATGCT
This sequence comes from Bathynomus jamesi, assembly GCA_023014485.1. NCBI lineage: Eukaryota > Metazoa > Arthropoda > Malacostraca > Isopoda > Cirolanidae > Bathynomus > Bathynomus jamesi. The sequence continues at coordinate 181,791 of JAJOZX010001516.1, read as the reverse complement.
GAACCCTTTCAGTCTAAGAGGAAAATAACTAATCAAGGAAAATAACTTTAATCAAGAAAAAAAAATAGAATTTGGCTGCAATTTATGAAGGTATTCATGAGAAAATATCGGGAAGAAAAAGTGGAAATACAAACGGAAGGTCCGTTCTTTTAGGACTGGAAGAGAAAAACTTTTTGAATTCCAAGGAAATTAAGAGCGAAATGGAAGACGTTGAGGAAGTTAAATTCTCTCTCTAGTTACTATTATTATACAAAAAAAAAAAGTTGCGATCAAAATAGTGAACAATGCAAACAACACCTATGACGGCATCTGATGTGCAGAGTTGAAAAAGGAAGAAACGAAGACTACCTCGACGGACATTGAAAGAAAAGAAACAATATCAGAAATAGAGGGCGAAAATAGAAGTTGGGGGAGCACCAGCTGATAAACCAACACGAAGCCGAAAAACGATAGAACATCATTCTGTACCATGAAGGGAAAAACTACAATAGTGATTTCAAACAAAAACTGTGCGAAAAAACCTACAAAACGAAAGAAGTTAAAATAGTGGGGGGGAGCAACAATTTCAGATTAAGCAAACTTAATATCAATTACATACGATTCCAAATGAACTCCCTCAACATTTCTTAGACAATAAAACTTATTTTCAAAAGGTTATTTTTGATGCATTACAATTATTACAAGAGTAAAAACAAATTGGTACCGAATTTGAGGTAAATAATTTTGTAACGACCCAAAATGATGTAAAGTCGCGGTAAATGTTCCTACAAATATCCGAAACAAGAATACTACAGGAATGTTTAAATGCCCATTTACTGTATGGCCCCTTTCAACCCAGCAACTCCCTCCCTAACATCAGAAAAGGAAATTAAAATTTACTTAAACTTTTAGTTACGACGTTAGCTATTCCTTCTTTGCATCTTAAGAAAGTAAGCCTCAATTCTACATTTATTTTGATTAATATAATAGCAAAACCAAAACCCAGCAACAAATGTGCATAAATTGAAGGTGAATAAGGAATGAATAGTAAATTACTTAAATTTTGTAAAGAAAACTACTATCATGATTAATAAAAAGAAAAATACTTAAATGAACTGCTCTATTACAATTTATACTAACAAGTTACAATGATGCTAGATTCACTTATCTTCAGAAAGTCATCCGAGAAATTTATATAGGATAAAAACGTTAATATTGGCTTGGTCGACAACACATATTGTATTCATTTTTCACAATATAAAATCGAATTCCTTTTTAATCTGATAACCCGCTAAAAGTAACCAGGAAAAAACCTCCCACTTCCCATACAAGCTGATACTTAAATGAAAATAATGCACTGAGTAATTCTTAGTTTTTACAACATTTGCAAGAACTTAGCAGGTTGTAATACAAAGTGAGAACAAAAATTAATTAAAATACAGTACAGTATTGCACAACTCCATTTCTGTTTTGTACTTCCAGTGAGTTACTTTAAGTAAATAAAATATCGCTTACTTTCATGAATTTTAAAAATGATTAGGACTAAATTTATGGACAATATCACAATCCCTGCATTTAACACTTACTGGAAGGGAAAACTGAAAATGATATTACGACTAACTTGTGTATCAATTTGAAAGAAAACCTACTTACGTGCTCTCACAAAAATCTCTCTCAATACCAAAATGCTAAAGTAATTAGGATGTTCAATTGGTTTTTATTTAAATTGGGATATACAAATAAATCTAAATTTAGAAATTGGAAAATAATTAATTTCAATGATAGTTATAACTCGGTATGTTGGTGCATACTGCCACCAGCGTCATCCGGTTGAGAGCAAACGAGTGGTGTAATGAAGAGGAACAGGTACTCACACCGACTAGGTTCAGTTACTGCCGTCAGTTCATTTTCTATTCCACAAGTGTGTTTCACCTGTAATAACGATCAACACCTATTGAATGTTCATTTCCTTTGACAGAAAAAAGATCACTTCATGAATGAGTTGAAAACAACAGCCAAGTTCTGAAGGTTAGTAATATATGTCACCTAATAAAATTAGTTTTCTAATTAGTGAAACATAACTAAACTTCTCCATAAATTTACATTATGGCTAGAAAAGAAAACTACCATTCCACAATATAAACTATGTCTGGGTACCTACACCGTTTTTCAGTGTTTCAGTCTAAAGTTTCAGCTTCAAATTTGAAGCCATTACACACTTTCGAACGGGTTTTTCACGTTGCAGTATTTCTTACCTCAGCTGATCGTTGAGGCCCATTCCAGCACGCTTGGCCTCCTGTGTATTTCATTATAGAATAGGGATTCCCCGCTGGGCCTGCCCAATGTCCCCACGTGCCCAACCGTGTTTCTCCATGGCCATTCTTTGGTTTCTGCGTGGCCTAAAATAAAATATGGATGGTTTATTTCAATAATAGCAGCAGTTCGCTTCGAGGAAATCTCAATCATTAACTTACAAAACTAAAATATTTTGAAAATGCAAACGCAACTTTAAAATACGTACTGGACACGAATATTTTTCAGTTCTACAATTAGGCTAAATTTAGAAGGAAAAATAAGTTGCGTAACTATCCTCACAAGAAAAAACATACAAGAGTAGTCTAATAAATTGTTAATAAATTTTTAAGCTCCAACAACTAACCTTAAATTCGGGAAAGCCTAACTATATCATACAAGACTAAGTTTTACAAGACGTACGCTATCGAATGGACAAAGTCTGTAAATGTATTCTCTGTCAGTAAACTCGTAGCATCGTCCTTCAAAAACTCTAAATTCTTCATTTGGGCCGAAATCCTTCTGAAGACCTTCTTGCAAGTTCTTAATCTCCGTCGTCAAATCTCGCAGATGATTATCCGCTACTTTGAACTCTTCACGTGCAGCGTTTGCAACTAAAATTCCAACAATATTAAAATCCGACGACTACTGAATATTGGCACTAAATTTAACATCGTAAACCTAATTAATGGAATCATGTAGCCTCCTAATAGTTATTTCACCACGAGAACGGCATGCGAAATTAACTATCATCACCATCTTTAAACAAATAACCTGTTAATAGTGTGTGAGAGAGAGAGAGAGAGAGAGAGAATTTCACACGTAACAAAGACATACAATTCCCCCATCCTAAAACCGCAAAAGAAAACCTTACTATCTATCAATTTTTGCGTTTCTGGATCATATTGAATCTCCTCCTCTTTCTCTGCTTCTTCCTTTTCCTTCACTATTTCGACATCGTCTAATTCATCCGCGTAGTCTTCTCCTTCCTCCTCCTCCTCCTCTTCTTCCTCCTCCTCCTCCTCCTCCAGTTGTTCTTCCTTCAATTAAAAATAAACTTCTTAAGCAAATAATTACTCGAAATTATAAGTATAAAAGATATAATTAAATACACTACTCTTCTGAACTCTCAACACATTCTCATTCCTTTTCTGTCCAATTCTCTAACGAAAGGGTTAATCGGTATTCTCAATCTTTCATCTACTCAACCGATCAACTCTGGAACAACCTTCCTTAATCCATCTTTCCCTTTGTCTGACCTCCAATCTTTCAAACACCGTGTTCAAGCATCTCAAAAAATTTGGACATTGATTTCGGCTTTCTCCTCGTTCTAATCGGGTGGAGGGAACGCTTTTACGAGTGTTCGCCCTTGACCCCTCTTTTCTGCATAAAAAAGAAACGGCAAATAGCACAGCATTATCTGCATAGAACAGATTCGACAGGCCCTACCTATTCCCATCACACCAGATTTACTTCTCCTTCTAGTATTCTCACTTTCACTTCTGTCATCACCACACCCATAAACAGATTTAAAAAAAAATATATATAATAATGGAAAGGCAAGTCCAATGCATCTAATAACAACGATTTAATTAACCTGATTCTCAAAGTCAGTATCATATTCCTTCTCAGTTTCTTCATCCTGGGTTTCACTTTCGGTCACCTACAGTAAAGAGAAAAACAAAACCTATAATTTAAGGTTTAGTGAATGGATAGTCTAATCAAAGTTCTTATTAATCCTAATATACCAATGTTGTAACAGTAGTGATAGATTGGCCAGTAAAATAGATACAGACCAGTGTATGCCAACTACTGAAACAGATAGTACAATATCTATCAATGATGGCGACGCATAACATACTTTCACCAATTAGACAAATGGAAGTTTAACAATGAAGATTTATAAACTAGAGTACTGGAACAAATATAGATACAGAATGCTGGTTAATACAGACAAAGCATTACATTACATTTGGAAAACATGAAGCCACTTGGGCCTATCGAGTTAATCCAAGTCACGAGCTACATTCTTTAATAATAATAAAATCTTGCAAGATGTCAAACTCAAGTCAGCTAATTAATATACAACTATTTACTACCACCATAGTAGCCTATATAACTGAAGCAAAGAATATACACTATATACAATCTATAAACTCTCTCTTTCACTCATGGTGTCTAAATTTTTCTTAAAATTAACTAATGAGCTACTGTTTACCACATCATATGGCAAGTCATTCCAAAAATCTACTACTCTATGACTGAAGTAGTATTTTCGTAGATCAAGTCTACAAGTCTGTTTTCTAATTTTCTTATTATGCCCACGAGTTATCCCATCAGTATCTAGTGAGAAAAAGTTATGTACATCTAAATTGTCCAAACCTGAAAACATTTTGAACATCTGTATCATATCTCCCCTCATACAACGTCTCTCAAAATTAAACATACCTAATTCTTTTAATCTATCCCTGTATTTCAATCTTCTTAGGTTTGGGATAAGCTTGGTTGCCCTACGTTGCACACCTTCAAGCATATCAATATCACAACATCATGTCTAAGGTGAGGGGGACCAAGCTTGAATGCAGTATTCTAAGCGAGGCCTAACATAAGAATTATATAATTTACAGATGACTTCCTTACTCTTGTAACTAACATTCCTCTTAATAATACCTACATTTTATTTGCTTTATTTCTAGCCTCTAAACACTGCTTAGAAAAGTTTAGATCACTACAAACTACAATGCCAAGATCCTTTTCCTTTCTAACATCCTCCAACCAGTATCCTTGCGTCTCATAACTAAAGTTTTCATTATTTCTACTAAAATGCATGACTTTGCATTTTTTTAACATTGAATTCCATCTGCCATTTACTAGTAAGGAGGGTGGGGGGTGGGTTAATCCTAAATTTTACTCGGGACAAGCGTAAAATTTGGAGAGACCATTTCTAGCACGATTTTATATTTAATTTTTTTTCCCAAAACCTCTTACCCGCCTATACACCCCCCTTGAAGGCATACATGTGTATTTTCTGTTTTTCTGCTATATAATCGATATTTATTGCCAGATGTGCTTTGTAATATGTCCTTTATAGGGTTTTCAGGGTCGCAGAACATGAATACGCATTCGTAATGGAACTTTGAAAAATCATTATGGCGGAAATCCGAGGTGGCGGTCAAAATCACAAATTTTTGGGCATTTGAAAGTGAAAAAATGTGAATGGAAATACTACAAACATCCATCACACTATATTTAATTGGGGGTTTGCGACAACACTGAACAGAATTATGCAGTTGACAGGGTATTTGTGAGAACTAATACAGTTAAATCATGAACTTTCAACCCATCTGCAACCACCAAGGACAATAAGGAGAGTGTTAAGTGCACAAACACCGATTTCAAGATGATTTTTACACATTCTATCAGGTCATCCCGTAAGTAATGTCGGTTTTTACGATAGATTAAGTTTAAACTAATCCTACTCGATTTAAGCATAAATTTTCTGGTTATATGTAAGAGGAGATCTATCGTGTTTCGCTACATACTTTACAGACCTTGACCAGTGAAGACGCGTGTTTTGCTTTATGTGAACCCCTCATAAACATGGCGGTATCAGAAGAGCATATCAGGCATATAATGCTTTACGAGTTCAAAAAAGGGAATAGTGCTACTGAAGCAACGCGAAACATTCAGGACGTTTATGGCAACGATATTCTAAATGTGAGGAAATGTCAAAGATGGTTTCAAAAGTTTAGGAATGGTGACTGCTGTTTGACAGATGCAGCACGCTCTGGACACCCTGCTGAATTTGATGATGACCTGCTGTTAGCTGCACTTGAAGAAGACTAACAACTGTCGAAGAATTGGCCCAGAAACTCAATTCATCCCCGTCCACCATCCATCGACATTTGCAATAACTCGGGAAAGTGCATAAGTTAGGAAAATGGGTGCCACATGAATTGTCGGTCGACAATCTGAGGGTGCGGTTAAACATTAGCACAGTTCTTCATTCCCATGAACTCCAAGATGCGTTTTTGCACCGTTTAGTGACTGGTGATGAAAAGTGGATACCGTACCAGAATGTTAAGCGCCGTTGACAGTGGGTTTGTGCCGGAGAACCAGCGACACCACAGCCAAAACCAAATCTTCACCCTCGGAAGGTGTTACTTAGTGTTTGGTGGGATAAAGGTGGTGTAATACACTTTGAAACCTTACCACACAACCAAACAATCACCGCCAAGTCTACTGTCAACAACTGGATCGATTGAACACTGCACTAAAAAAAAAAAGAGACCTCCTTTGGTTAATCGGAAAGGAATCGTGTTCCACCACGACAACGCATGTCCTCATACCGCTCGGATCACTTCTGCAAAAATTGAGGAGCTTGGATGGGAAAAACTTCCACATCCTCCATATTCTCCAGACCTTGCGCCTTCAGATTATCATCTCTTCAGGAGTCTGCAAAACTATCTTGACGAGAAACAGTATACTTCTTTAGATGACCTGCACACCAGTCTTTGTACGTTTTTTGCCTCAAAACTGCCTGAATTTTATAAACATGGCATTGAAAAACTTGTAGGACGTTGGCAGTGTGTCATTGATTCCGATGGAAAATCTAATATACTATTTCAGAAATGAAGCCTTTATATATATATATATACATTCAACTGCAAAGAACACGCAGTATAAATAACGTAAAGAACGACGCTTGTATAGGAGATATTCCGCGCAAGACGAGAAAGAGAAAACAACAAATGAAAAAATGAAGTACCACCTGGGAATCGAACCCGGGATCTTCCGATTGCCGGTCAGACGCGATAACCACTACACCATGGACTTCACTCTTCCAAATGCCGTAATTCCTCTACATACTCGCAGAAACCAATGCCCCAAGGGGGCACCTCCCGCATGCCGTAACATTATATACATTCAACTGCAAAGAACACGCAGTATAAATAACGTAAAGAACGACGCTTGTATAGGAGATATTCCGCGCAAGACGAGAAAGAGAAAACAACAAATGAAAAAATGAAGTACCACCTGGGAATCGAACCCGGGATCTTCCGATTGCCGGTCAGACGCGATAACCACTACACCATGGACTTCACTCTTCCAAATGCCGTAATTCCTCTACATACTCGCAGAAACCAATGCGTCGTTCTTTACGTTATTTATACTGCGTGTTCTTTGCAGTTGAATGTATATAATGTTACGGCATGCGGGAGGTGCCCCCTTGGGGCATTGGTTTCTGCGAGTATGTAGAGGAATTACGGCATTTGGAAGAGTGAAGTCCATGGTGTAGTGGTTATCGCGTCTGACCGGCAATCGGAAGATCCCGGGTTCGATTCCCAGGTGGTACTTCATTTTTTCATTTGTTGTTTTCTCTTTCTCGTCTTGCGCGGAATATCTCCTATACAAGCGTCGTTCTTTACGATATATATATATATATATATATATATATATATATATATATGTAACAGTTTTTTTGCGCACACCTACAGGTCGCTACAATTGGTGTAGAACAATGCCGTTTTCACCATTCGATGCGTCTTTTTATTGTGCAGTGCCCATGCTTAAAAAAAAATTCCCTAACAAATCCTGCCCCCCCCCCTTTTAGGGGTACAGTTCTTCCCATTTCTTCATTTTTAATCATAATTTTGACAAAATGGGAGAGGGGGTGGGGTTAATGGGGGAAACTCGGAAAAATAGATGCGATATATATATGTAACCAAAAAAAAATTAAAGTAAATCTTTTCCAAGGTGCCAGCCCCCTTCCCCCTTGGGGTTAATGGGGAAACTCAGAAAAAAAATAACCAACATCGATTCCGGTCAGGAAGATCATGCTTATCACAACTAATGGAAAACTATAACATTATTGATGCACTCGAAACAATGAAAACTATGATTTGGCGGGCCGCAGGGCCCCCAATTACTGTCGGTTCAGTTATTTGGTCAATAAAACTATAGAAATGAACGCAGTCAGTCATGAAAATCTTAGGCTTCAAATCCGAGCTCATTGTATTAAGATTTGTGAAGCTTTAGATTTTCATGGCTGCGTTCTTTTCTGTAGTTTTATTAAATGAATAATTGGTTTGCCAGTAACTGGAAGGCCGCAGGCACCCCAATTACTGAGGCCCAAGGTGAGAGGAATAGGAATGATATCCAGATAAAAGGCTACTGATGTTCAAAATAAAATACGCCGTAGGCCCACAATTCAGCCGAAGCATCGCAGATCTAGCAAAATCAGCGCGTAGCGCCGACCTTTTGCTAGTATATACTAAATTAAAAAGTTTCAGTAGTTTTTTTTGTCCTTCAAATTCCAATCTAAAAAACAACATTACTTATGGGATGACCTGATATATTTGTATAAATATCATAGTACAGGGTGTCCCATAAGTCCGGCATCATAGGAAAAATAATAAAAAAAGGCAACAAAAGCTTTTATTTACAGAACGTGCTCAATACACAAATTCAGACGTGATACCCAGTCAGCAAGCACACGGTGAATGATGTCAAGAGTAATGGTGTTACATGCCCCAATAATGCGCTGCCGCAAATGTTCAACATTCCTAATTTTCTCTGCGTATACCAGCGCTTTCAAGTGGCCCCAGAGATAAAAATCTAGTGGCGTGAGATCCGGGCTTCTAGCTGGCCATTCCACAGGCCCTCGACGTCCTATCCAATGACCAGGGAATTGTTGGTACAGGTATTCCCTTACTTGGGTGCTGTAATGTGCAGGAGCGCAGTCTTGCTGGAACCATGTTGGGAAATTTCCTTCTTCGTTCAAGATACTGGGAAATGCTTCTTCCTTGAGCATGCGTAGGTAGGTGCCTCCAGTGACATGTTCATCGAAAAAGAGGGGGGCCTATGATGCAATCCTTCCAAATGCCACACCATACCATCGCCCGAGATGCACCTTGTTCCTTTGAAGAGGTATACCAGTGAGGGTTGTTTTGAGACCAGTAGCGGGTGTTCTGTCGATTTACCTCACCATTTCCATAAAAACAGCCTCGTCACTGAACAGAATGGTGGACGGGAAATTGGCATCCCGAGGATATTGTTCCGTAGCCCATTCACAAAATTCCATCCGCCGGTCGGGATCATCATCGCTTAATTTCTATAGGATCTGAAGTTTATATGGATGCCATTTGTGAGCCTGAAGAATGCGATGGATGCTACTTTTCGACACTCCTGTCTCGGCGGACAATCGCTGACGAGACTTATTGGGACTTCTGTCTGCTAACACAACTCTGTGTTATTGGCTCGCGGTCTGGAGTAGAATTATCTGGATTCTTTCTTCCTTGCTCACAGACATTATGGCCTGTAGAAAGAGAAAAATATGAATTATGGTTTGTAGAAATAGAAAAATATGAATTTCTACTATGATGCCGGACTTATGGGACACCCTGTATATTACCATACACGCATATTGTTCATTTCAGTAATGTGTCTACTGCATGGTTAAACTCAATGATTGTGACCTGAGCTTTACAGCTGACATACAGCTTCAAATTAGTGGCATACGTTGAGAGGGGCAATTTTCTGTAGTTCTTCATTAGACGAAATATATCACGTCTTTGGCACAGAAAGAGCGGTATCTCGTGCATATCTGACTTCGAGATAAAGACGGTTCAGCTTCTGCGAATCGTCCACATTTGATTCTTCGAGATAATTATCCATTTGCTCACTAGCCATGAATGGCCCTCCTAGTCTTTTTAATTCTTCCAGGTCTCTATTTCTCCTGCAGTCTACAGCGACATTCGCAATCTCTTTAGTCTGTAATCCTTGCTTCTGTAATTGTTCTTGTCGTACGCTCCACTCTTTCATTATTTCTGAAACTTTTGCAGTTCCAATTTTCCTGTAGTCTTTGAAAGACCCTGTTGGTTGTTTTTAAATCAACCCAAGAGATTTAGCTTTGACCTGCGCTGCCGACGCGCACGCGAGTTGCTTGGCGCCTCTTCTGCCGAGTTCATAGTTGATGAACCCCACACTGCGCTCAGAGTCCAAGTTGTGAATTGGTGCCTTGTCCAGTTTTTCAGTCCGTTTTTAAGAAAGCGTGTTCCGCTGATTCGTCAAATTCTCCGAATCCAAAGATATCTCCCTTTTGTTTCTGAAATCCTTCAGCAGGTCTTTGATAGCATTGCAAATATCATCGTCATATCGTGTTTGTTGGAATCTTTCAACAGACACAAACTCAAATGCCGGCGTATCCACTTCCAACAGTTTAGCCGGATCAGTAGAAACAAGGTCTTGGTATAACTGTTGGAATACTGGAATTAGCTTTGAATAATTTGTACTGGTCGATATCGTCAGTGAAAGGAACGGCTCCACTAAATGAAGTCCAATGAGAGCTCCAGCCGTGTACACAACTCTCAAGAAGTCCAGATCCAGGAAGTATCGTACGATGCAGGCCAATTGGTTCGTCACATGCTCAAATTTTCCGAGAAATGTTCCCACATCGTCAATGTAATATAAGGTTATGGCACATGTTAACGTCAATCTGTTGAAACATTCATCTTTTAGACTGACAGATTTGTTTCGCTTCGGCGCGATATGAGCGTCGAAATCGTTGGCTTTGTTCCACGGTTTGTGGTCAGTCATGATTTATCAATCCGGTTATACAGTCCAGCGCTTGTTCGGTCACACTCGAGGATGAAGTTGTGGCATTGACGAGAAAGCTGGAATATATTTTATCTCGCCCAATGGCATTTTCTATTTCGGTCCATTGTTTAGTGATCATTCGATTGAACATGAGAGTTGGGTGGACATTGCAAAACAAATGATCCGGGGCGTGTTCTGATTCTAGCTTCTCGGGCACCATTTGTTCGACAGAGATTATGGGATGTCTGATCAGTGATCACAAAGTCTATCTTTTCAAACAGTTCCTTCGAACTAACTCCGCTCGCTGCTTCCAGTATGTTCAACATGGCAACTTTCAAATCCACCAAGTTCTCTACTTTCCATAGCAATTGGATATGTCGGGAGGGGTCTGTATTTTCCATTTACCATCATTCCCTGCACCGAGAAAGAACCAGCTCCCTGGTTTTTCGAACCATCAACAGAATAGGTAACTACCGACTTTTGATCTGATTGCATGATCTCTTTCGCAATTTCATGCAATGCTAGCGCTTCAATGCTCTTTCCGGCTTGTCGAATATTGCTAGACTGTGGTAGAGTGTCTAGGTCTACTAAGTCTGGCGATTCGTCATGAAATTTCCATTTCCAACCAAATAGTTTATTGCCAACAATCACTACGGCTCCCGCAGCTTGACTATCTGACATGCGATGAGAACTTTTGAGCTGGTCCATTGCTTCGTAAACCTCGGGCCTTACTTTTCTGACACTTTCTCTTATGTGCTGGTACTTAGGCAAACTCGTCCTTTTCAATTTTTTTTTGTCTACGGGACAGTTTACGACGCTTCCGACCCGTCGACGTGGAAGGCTCATCTGATTCTGATGTGCTAATTTGGGAGTCACTATGATTCGGATCATCCTCAGATAGTTCACTGAAGCCATTTCTTTATTCCTCGCTCTTTCCATCTCTGCTTCCTTTCTGATTCACTCCAAACTCCGTAGATCTCTCTTCCTGCGTTCCATGGTCTTATTCCATTTTCTGTCGACAAAACTCTCGCAAAACATTTTTCTATCATGTCTTTGGTCTTCCAGAAAGTCCCATTCTTCTCGAGTCATTTTCACACCATAAAAATTTTCTAAGCGTTTCCTTACTTCATCGTCCGCGCAGAAGATATCAAAAAGTTCTTTCGCTTTTTCGTTGAAATCTTCAACTTTTTTTATAATAGTTGTCGTTTCGGCGGCTTTTTCTGGTCTGAACTAATTTGATGAATCTTTCATACAGTTCCAAAATTTTCAGTTTGATGCGATTAGTGGTCACTGTATATATATTACAAAAATTCCAGTGTTCTTGAAGGACGTCCACAAGAATTCTGGCTGCAACTTCCTTTGACCTCTCAGTTTTACCGGCTCTATCCAGTCGAAGTAAGTACAACATGTTTTCCAAAATGTCCTTTTTCATTGGAAGCAAGCCATTTGAAAAGTCAGCAGTTTCTATGTAGGTTGTTGAATCCAAGGTCTTCTGGGCGGACGAGCGTGTGTGTACTTGGCGTCCGAGCGTAGTTCATTGTTCACTCAGGTGTGAAGTCTGAAAATAGAAAAAAAAAAGTTGCATCAGACTGGAAAACCTTGCGGCATGAAATGGGAGTTTTAGGGAATAAATAAAGGCACATACAACAATGTAATGAAAGCACACTGAAGCATAATAATATTTTCGGTCCCTGAAACCAGCATTAGATGTGGTGTTTGGATGTTGGTCCACTCGGTGTCACTTATGTGCTGATGCTAATCAGGCTGACAACTGGACAGTGTGGTATGAAAGGTGATCGTGTCTGTGTTGTATGTGTGCGTTAATACATTCTTAAGTATATATCATAACATTAGGGATGCTGTCATCCATGACAATTTGATAAAAAATGGAGATTTTTGGTCACCATATTAGATTTTCAAAATTCTGAGTACAGATTCGTGTTCTCCGACACCCCGTAAACCCTATAAAGGACATATTACAATAGGGTGTGTCAATTTGGGAGGTGAAAATTAATTTTTGCCAATTCCTTCACTGAGGGGTTTTAAAAATATGTTTTTGGATGTGAAGAATTCAAATCCGCTATTATTTTTGTGATTGCTCAACACTTAGCTTGGTAAATCTACGTTTGATTAAAAAGCACATAAAATTGCTCTCGGAAAACATTTATTAATTTTAGCTTCTCAAAATGTCAGGTAATGCTATAAAAATTTTAGTTTCTCTGCATAAAACATATCCGAGTAATCATAAAACATATCCTTGTAATCATAAAACAACATTAGAAAGTAATGACATCAGTAAAAAAAAATATTTAAACAAGTTTCATCAAGTCTTGCTTTGATTCGTTCTTGGACATCAGCCGCCGACTTGCTTCTTGGCCTCTGATATAGCCCTCACGTTTCTCATGTGTATACACCCTGCCTGCTGCCTCTGACTTGCTTCACACACCTCTCTATTGACTGAGCATGACAGGGCCACTGTGGAACTTGCATAGGCTTGTCAAAGAACTTCTTTACTTCCGCTGTAGTCAGTTTACATATCAAAGGAGGTTCAAATACCCCGTCAGACCAGTCTGTCAGCTCCAACACGGAAGAAGCACTGGGGTTGATGGAAGGTGTCTTCCTGGGACGTACAGAAAGATCTCCAAGTGTGTCATCATCTCCACCCCTCATGTCAACAATCTTTTGGACACCAGCTCTCCTCTCCTCACTGTCATCTGAGCACAAGTGTGTCTGGATTATCATTTCGCTGAATGCATACCATGCTGAGCGCTTGATGGTTGGCAAAACAGCATCCACTACAGCCTTCTTTTGCAGCCTAGCTAGCCGCAGCTGAAACAAGATGTGGCGTGGGCCTTCCACCCAAGAGTGTTTTACTTTGATGTTGAACCAACAGGGGTAGTACACACCAACAATGTATTCCACTATCAGCCTTAAGTTGTTGAGGGTTTTGCCTTTAAGGCCATGTTTTGAAACCCATATGCGACAAAGCCTGTTTGCTGTTGTCAACCACCTTGAATGGCTCACTGGACCAATTTCAAGAAGGGCCAGATCTGTGGGAAGTTCTCCTGTCCTTATGGCCTGTGTGATCCTATACCCGTACGCTTAATCAGTAGAGAGATCCTTTACGACATTGTCACTCAGTGAAGTAAGAGGCTCTCCAATTGAGAGTTTGGTGAATGAAGGATCAATTTCAAGTTCGGTTGCAGTGTCTAGCATCTTGCCAATGTTACCTGTCCACTTGTTGTTAGACAAGGTCTTCCCATCCAGTGCTGTGATCAAGTGTCGCAGGGGTAACTCGTTAGTGTGGAGGGCACAAACCAACCAGATCAGCTTACGGCAAAGCTTGACCTCTACCCAATGCATGGAACCACCCTCCCAGCCAGTGTTAACATTTGTAGAATCACCTCCAATGGCCTGCAGGCTTTTATTAATGCCCTTCTTCTTCATGAAATCTACAAGATTATCAGCAATAACTTCAGCAGGTTTTTTTCTCGTTGAGCCTTTCTCAGGAGTGAAGTGGTAGAGATATCTTCCACCTGGCTCACTGCACACAGAATAATGCTCTTCTTTGATGATGCTGGGGAACTGACGATCTGAATTGTCTGCTTTCAGCATAACTTTAGTTGTATCTTGACGGCCGTCAAAGAAGATGCAGTCAATTTCACCCTTCTTACAAAGATCATCAAATTCCTGATCCAGGGATCTCATAACTTTTTCTTGGGCCCTCTTGACTTTATTGTGATCAACTACAAGTCTCTTGTCTTCTTCAGTGATCAAGCCAGCAGTGGTGATGGCAGCTGTGGCACGCAGACCAACACCATATCTGATGCTATGCATAGCAACATTAGGTATTTCTAATGTGTTGTACTCTGGCTTTTTATTGGAAGTTGAAGACGTGCTTGGTATTTCTAATGTCACTTCATAACTTCCATCCTTTCCATCTTCAGCATCAGCTATTTGTTCTTCATTTTCATCATCAGAGAAAATTATTTCATTTGATAGCATTGAAACATCCTGCTTACTTGTCTGCTTATATTCAGCAAGCCTTCTTCTTTCGTCTTCTTGCCGCTTCTTCTTTTTGACTTGTCTGTTGTGCTCAGGTTGATCTGGCAAGCCAATCTGATGTGGTCCAATAGAACCAGACTTGTCTCTCTGACCTTTAATGAAAGCAAGTTCCTTCACAGGGATCTTCATCTCCCTAGGGCATGTACAGTTAATGTGAGTTTCGTTTTTGCAACCAGCATCTGCAAGGCAGCCAAATTCAGAGCAGAGAACAATTTTACACTTGCAACTGAGGATGTCAAAAAGCTTGTCAAGTTTTGCAATGAAAGCCTCTTTGACATGTAGCTTTCCTCTCCCAAGAGATATGTTTTTGGCCTGCTCCCAGCTCTCTTGGATCTTGTTTAAGATTGTGACTCGTGAATTTACAACGGGGGCTACAAAAGAACTGTTTGCTCGTTCCCACTTTTCAAGCACTTTAGGGTAAATGTCCTTTGCAAGACTGGCTGCTGGGTAGTTTCTCACATCCTCACCACTTTGTTCTCTTAGCAGTAGCCCATATTTCAGAACGTCTCGCAGAGTTGGGAGTTCAGAGGGCAACAACTCTCTACCAGTTCCAATTAGGTTGCTCATATGTGTGAATGTCCCCAGTCTTGTCCTCCTTTTAGAAGCCATTGTAGGTCAATTCCCACTGGTTAGGATGGTAGCACTGACGGACAAGTAATCTTCAGCACACTGATGAATATGTTTCAACCTGTGAAATAAGCAAAAACAGCAGTGCATATACAGCATATATAATTATTAATATAATAATTATTATATAATTCCACAAAAAAGTCAAAAAAGTCACTATTTTTATGTAGCTTCTTACCAAGCAAAACTAAATTATATTAAATTAACAAAAATATCTTTAGAATTCCTAAGTCATGCTGCAACTTTTTAGCACCCCTCATATTTGGAATTTGAAAGTTGAAAAATTCGACACACCCTAATATTACAAAGCAAATCTGGCAATAAATATGGATTATATGGCAGAAAAATACAATAATACACATATGTATACTTTCAGGTGGTATGTATATGGGGGTCAGAGGGTAAAAAATAAATATTTTTTGACCCGAGTTTCACTATTGGTTGTCCATATTTTGAGGGGGTCCTCACTTAGGAATTCCAAAAAATTCAAAATACCCCCCCCCCCCTCCCAGCCCAAGCAACTAATTTATCAAGATCCTTTCGCAGTTTATAAGAATTTTCTATATTTGTAACTGGAGCAACTACTTTTGTATCATCTGCAAATTTAGAAATTTTACAACCTACTCCTTTCTCTAAATCATTGATATATAAAATAAAGAGTAATGGACCCAAAACTGATCCCAGATTCATGACCATTTAGTTCAGAATTACCCTCTGTTCTCTGTCTTCTAACAATTTTTCTACCCAATTGAAAACTGACCTTAATATACCATGAGCTCTTAATTTATATAGAAGTCTCCTATGTGGAACCTTGTTAAATGCTTTACTAAAATCCAAATAAACAACATCTACATCATTTCCACTATCTACCTGATCAGTTACAAATTCTAAAAAAATCTGAGAGATTAGACAAACAAGACCTTCCTGATCTAAATCCATGTTGTGAACTTGAAATAAGATTAAGTTCTCTAAATGATCATGATTATTATTATTTATAATTCTTTCTAGTATCTTTCCTACCAATGATGTCAAGCTAACAGGCCTATAATTTCCCACCTCCTCCTTACTACCCTTTTTGTAAATGGGTACTACATTAGCTTTCTTCCATTCATCTGGTACTTCTGCATAATTAATTGACCTAGCAAACAAAATAGTTAGTGCCTCAGATAAGCTTTAGAACTTCCCCTTCTCTGAGAATCCTAGTAAATATACATATCAGATCCAGCAGCCTTATTTGACTTCAATGTATGAATCACTTGCCTAACACTATCCTTCCTTATATGAATATGATCAAGAATGTCTGAATTTACAGGATCTAAAATATTAAAATCAAAGTTATTTAAATTTTCTTCAGTAAAAACAGAGCTAAAATAATCATTAAAAATACCAACAATATCCTGATCTTTTTCAAACATCCTATCATCATGTTCTATTGGGCCTCCTATCATGCTTTTTATTATAATATTTATAAAAACTAAAGAATTTCTTTGGATCTTTATTGCTATTTCTAGCTAGATTTATTTCGCTATGCCTTTTACTCTTCCTAATCAAACTATTTAGCTTATTTCTTAACTGCCTATAATTATCCAAGTCCAAAATACTATCACTGCCTTTAAATTCCCTGAATTCCCTTTTTCTATTTTTAATCATTTCAGCTATTTCCCAATTCCACCACAAAGGTTTCCTAATTTTGTTATTCCTAACACTTCTGAAAGGAATACACCTACATTGTACATCCTCTAAAACTTCTTTAAATCTAGACCACATCTCAATATAATTTTTATTGGCAAATTCATTATCCCACTTTACTGAGCCTAACCAACTCCCTAAATCTACTATAATTACCCTTTGCGAAGCAAGGGACTAGATGGTCATTGTTGACCAGATCCCTATTTAATTCCATCTTAAAATGTATGATCCAATGGTCACTATTCAGTGGCGTAGCGTGGTCTTTTTTCAGTGGGAGAAATGAGTTATAAATTCCCGACTGGACAAATTTGGCACCTTTTCCGTGACTAATATACTGTATGTTTTTCAAGCCACTATGTCACAGGCTTAGCCATGCTATAATATAATGTATTATTATGAGAAGCTGAATTTAAAATTGGCCACAGGGAAATAAATAATAAATAATAAATAAATAAATAAATAAATAAATAAATAAATAAATCTCAATCTCAATCTCTCTCTCCCTCCTCGTTGGTGAGGGGCTCTTCAACTCCCGACAGCCCTGGCTGTTCGGGAAACGGGTCGTGCTAGGGGGCGGTCAGAATAGGGAA
Source organism: Bathynomus jamesi (assembly GCA_023014485.1). NCBI lineage: Eukaryota > Metazoa > Arthropoda > Malacostraca > Isopoda > Cirolanidae > Bathynomus > Bathynomus jamesi. Next base: position 163,951 of record JAJOZX010001516.1, on the reverse strand, counting down.
AGCTCCCTCCGTGCAGTGCTTTTTAATGCTAGGTCGATTAGGAATGAGTTTTGCGAGCTACAGGCGCTCTTAGTATTAGAATACCAGGATTTCGTTGCCATCACCGAGTCCTGGATTCATACTGATCGTAGGGACTACGTTGGGGAGTTCGAGATTCCTGGGTATAGAATGTTTCACAAAGACTGCACCAGTGGAGAGCGGGGAGGGGTACTAATATACGTGAGGGACACGTTGAGTCCGGTTGACTGCCAGTTCCGATCGGAACGGGAGCTGCTTCGCTTCGATCTGAATGTGGGAGGGACGAACTATAGGTTAATCTTGGTGTACAGACCTCCGCATCTCTTCCTCGAGGAGGATACAGCCCTGTACACCGAACTCCATAGCCTGCTAGGGGACAGGGTGTGTGTGTGTGTGTGTGTGTGTGTGTGTGTGTGTGTAGTTTATGAGACCAACTGTCGCGGCATAAACTGGGAAGACAGGACTACTGCTGATGCGGAAGGGAGGAGGCTAGTTGACTTTGCTGATGAGAACTTCCTGACTCAGTGGGTCAATGGGCCTACATGAGGCGAAAGCGTTCTAGACTTAGTATTCACGACCGAAGACAACCTCGTCACTGGCCTCACCGTTGACGAATCGTTGGGCGGGAGTGATCACGGTCTGATTAGGTTCTGTGTGCGTCCCTCAGGTGAAACGTAGTAACTCTAGAGGCAGTAAGCTCGATCTACGGTGGGCGGACTTTGTTAGGATCCGGGATAGCGTAGGTGAGATGGGGTTAGAGGTCGGCGGCGATATTGAGGAAGTGTGTAGTGCATTCCGGGACCAGTTTATGGTGCTGCAGTCTGCTGTCATACCCTCAAAACCGGTCACCCCCGCTTCAACGCCGCAGCCTAAGTGATTCAGTTGTGACATCGCTTCGGCTATCCGAAATAGGAAAGCTGCGTATAGGAGGGCGAAGGGCAATCGTTCCCATGAGAACACTGAAGCGTATGTCTGCCTGTGCAGGGAAGTGAAGGCGAAGGTTAGGCTAGCGAAACGTAACGAAGAACTATGGGTGGCAAGCCTCTGCAAGGGGAACCCTAAGTTCTTCAGTTATGTTAATAGTAGAAAGCCCATTAGAAGCCCCAGCGGAGCTCTGCGGACCTCCGACGCGAACATCGCTAATGTGCTGAATGAGTACTTTGCGGAAGTGTTCACCAGGGAGGACACCCGCGTCATCCCCGAGCCAGGCGTCAGGCACGAAGGTACTGGCCTGGATAGTGTTCGGTGTACCGCGACAGTCGTTGACGATAGCATAGACAAACTGAGCGCGTTTAAGGCTCCTGGGCCAGACCAGTTCCTCCCCAGAGTGTTGTGGAAGGTGCACGATCAGGTGGCTCCCCACCTGGCTACAGTCTTCAACAAATCGTTGGAGATGGGCCAGGTACCTGGTGACTGGAGGGAAGCCAACGCGACCCCTATCTTTAAGAAAGGGGATCACGAAAGTCCAGGGAACTATCGTCCCATTAGTCTCACTTCAGTTGTAGGTAAATTATTAGAGGGGATAATAGCGGATAGGATCGTTGACCATTTGGATTCCTACAAGCTGCTTGGGGACTCCCAACATGGGTTTAGATGGCATAGGTCGTGTCTCACCAACTTGCTTGAGTTTTTTCACGTCATGTGGAGTGAGTATGATAAGAGTAGGGCGATTGATATACTTTATCTCAACTTTCAGAAAGCCTTTGACAAGGTACCTCACCGCCGGCTAATGGCCAAAGTGCGCGCGCTGGGTATCGGTGGGGAAGTAGGTAGCTAGAGTGAAAACTGCCTGAAGAATAGGCTCAAAGGGTTGTAATTAAAGGGGCTAGTTCGGGTTGGGCCTCGGTCATTAGCGGGGTTCTTCAGGGTTCTGTTTTGGAGCCACTGCTGTTTATCATTTACATAAATGATATCGACGCTGGCATCGTCAGTAGGATCGCCAAATTCGCTGATGACACCAAGCTTGGGGCCAATGTTGGGACGCCCGAGGCGATCGAGCAACTGCGTGCGGACCTACGTAGGATAGGAGAGTGGTCCGAAAAATGGCAAATGCCGTTTAACTTGGGTAAATGCAAAGTGATGCACATTGGCTACGCCAATCCCAAGTCGTACTACTCGATGTTGGGGAGTAATATCGAGGTGACTGATTTAGAAAAGGACTTGGGTGTGCTAATTAGCAGTGACCTTAAGTTTACGAAACAGTGCGTAGAGGTGGAAAAGAAAGCCCAGAAGCTATTGGGTTATATCAGGAGGCAATTTCAGTTTCGGAACAAGGAGATTGTGCTCTCTCTCTACAATTCCCTGGTTCGGCCGCACCTGGAGTATGCTGTGCAGTTCTGGTCGCCTACCCTCAGGAAAGATATTGAGAGGCTGGAGCGAGTGCAGGCGAGGGCCACAAAGTTAATCCCTTCCGTTAGGCATTTGGGCTACAATCGACGGTTACGCGCCCTGAACTTGTTTTCGCTGGAAACTCGGAGGCTGCGCGGTCAACTGATCGAGGTTTTCAAGTTCTTACGTGGGTTCAACGATGTTGATTTTAGAAGCATGTTTAGTTTAAATGATAACCCAACTCGCAACAATGGTTGGAAGTTGGATTTGAAACGGTTTTAGGACTAGTGTGTGTGGGAATTACTTTACATATAAGATCTGTGACACATGGAACAGGTTACCTTCAGAAGTTGTGAACAGTTCCTCTGTGGATCAATTCAAGAAAAAGTTAGACCGAATCTTGCACATTATTTGAGGGTGTATGAAATTTTCCCTGGCACTCATTGCCATTGGTACCTCCTTGGTATGGGCCGCAAGGCCTTTTGAGGTACTTCTTTTCCTTGTAACTCTTTGTAACTCTCTCTCCTTTATTGCCAAAAATGTTTTACAACCAGTTCTAAATTTCTGACTGGGTCAGATATTTTTCTGATCACGGGTGGCAGTTGCCCCCCCCCCCCCCCCAAGCTACGCCATCTAATATACTATTTCAGAAATGAAGCCTTATATATATATAACAGTTTTTTTGCGCACACCTACAGGTCGCTACAATTGGTGTAGAACAATGCGGTTTTCACCATTCGATGCGTCTTTTTATTCTGCAGTGCCCATACTAAAAAAAAATTCCCGAACATAAATCCTGCCCCCCCCCCTTTTAGGGGTACAGTTCTTCCCATTTTTTCATTTTTAATCATAATTTTGAGAAAAAATGGGGGAGGGGTGGGGTAATGGGGGAGGGGTGGGGTTAATGGGGAAACTCAGAAAAATAGATGCGATATATATATGTAACCAAAAAAAAATTAAAGTAAATCCTTTGCAAGGTGCCAGCCCCCTTCCCCCCTTGGGGGTAATGGGGGAAGGGTGGGGGTAAGTGGGCGAGAGGGGTGGGGGAGGGGGTATTGGGGGAGAGGGGTGGGGTTAATGGGGAAACTCAGAAAAAAAAATTGGTGGGGTAAATGGGGGAGAGGGGTGGGGTAATGGGGGAGGGGGTGGGGTTAATGGGGAAACTCAGAAAAAAAAATGATAACCAACATCGATTCCTGTCAGGAAGATCATGCTTATCACAACTAATGGAACACTATAACAATATTATTGATGCACTCGAAACAATGAAAACTATGATTTGGCGGGCCGCAGGGCCCCCAATTACTGTCGGTTCAGTTATTTGGTCAATAAAACTATAGAAATGAACGCAGTCATGAAAATCTTAGGCTTCAAATCCGAGCTCATTGTATTAAGATTTGTGAAGCTTTAGATTTTCATGGCTGCGTTCTTTTCTGTAGTTTTATTGAATGAATAATTGGTTTGCCAGTAACTGGAAGGCCGCAGGCACCCCAATTACTGAGGCCCAAGGTGAGAGGAATAGGAATGATATCTAGATAAAGGGCTACTGATGTTCAAAATAAAATACGCCATAGGCCCACAATTCAGCTGAAGCACCACAGATCTAGCAAAATCGGCGCATAGCGCCGACCTTTTGCTAGTCTATATATATTATAATAAAAGAGCTGTCCATCTGTCCGTCACACTTTCAGAAATTGTGAGAAAAAATTGTGAGAAAAAAATTCAGAAATTGTAAAAAAAATTCAGAAATTGTATTATGCGGCAATGTGAAGCTCAAGATTTTCATGACTGTGTTCTTTTCTGTAGTTTAGCAATGGGGAAAGGGTGGGGGTGGGGGTAATGGGGGATGGGTGGGGAAGGGTGGGGTGGGGGTAATGGGGGATGGGTGGGGTAATGGGGAGGGGGTTAGCCCCCAAGTTGTATGAATGGGGGTGAGGAGGTTTTGGGAGATACCAGATTCAGAAATGTTGACACAATGTGAAGCTCAAAATTTTCACGGCTGGGTTCTTTTTTTGTAGTTTAGCCTGTCTAACTGTCAGTGAAGCGGCGGAAACTGTACTAGTTGTCACTATTTCCTAATGACTCTCCTCTGCAAGTTCCCTAATAAGTTCATGATTACTGGAAAGAACCAGATCTAAGATTGCTTGATCCCTAGTTGGTTTGTCTACAAATTGTGTTAGGAAACAGTCATTATAGCAGTCAATGAAAAAGTTACCTTCCCTATTATTTCCCTCTAAAAGGGTCCAGTCTATATGAGGCAGGATGAAATCTCCCATAATTAATGTTCTAGCACTACTACCTTTATTTATTTCTTGAACCATACTGTCATCAACTTCATGTGTTTGGTTTGGAGGTCTGTAAAATGTACCTATCTGAATATACTCTTTACCTGAAACACGGATATCCACCCATATTGATTCTACCCTATTGTCTAATTTAATACTATCATTCTGAACTGAATTTAAATCATTCTTAATGTATAAGACCAAACCACCCCCCTGCCTATCCATTCTCTGATAAATATACATTGTATAACTATTTAACTCGTACTCTGCTCTAGTGTCATTGAATGCTGCCCCACTAATCAAAGTCTCACTAATGCAGACTATATCCAGATTTTCACTGATCATAACTAAATAATTAATTTTTCTTATTCCTAAGACTATGTGCATTTGTATAAAAATACTTCCAACCCCTCAGTTTTAACTGATTCCCTACCTTTGGCTAAACAGGTGATATGCCTATTCTTGACATAATCTGGATTTAAGACTAACAGTGTTTACTTTACCAATACCCTGATGCTTTATGCCCTCTTTTGATCTAAAGTTATCTTTCAAAACCCCAAAGAACTCGCATTTTCCTCCAGAAGCCTCCCATACAAAGCAGTTCCCCTTCACTAAGATGTAATCCATCTTTACTGTAAAGCTCCCTCCTTTCATAAAAATTATCCCACAAATCTATGAACTCAACCCCTTCACTAAATAGCATCCTAACTTTATCATTTAAGGCTAAAATTCTACTTGTAAACTCCATGCTTACCCCCATCCTTAGTAAAATGGCCACTACATAGCACTTGCTCTGCCTATGTTTCAAAGTTTCTATCAATTCCCTGTACCTCTGTTTAACTGCTTCTGAATTTCTGTTTAACTTAAATCTACCATTTTTATCCTTGCTTGTTAAGTAATTTATACCTACATGAACTATAATATTACCTCAGGTTATTGGCAACTTCTTCACTACCTCATTGACTTTAGAAGTATTACACCTGGAATACTTATTCTTTTATGGATTTTCCTTCCCTTTAGTGATGGGACAATTAATCGGAATCGGAATCGAGAATCGGAAGAATCGAGCATTTTTCAGGAATCGGAATCGGAATCGAGAGAATTGTACCATGATTTCCGATTCTTAAAACGATTTTTTAACTTTTAATTGAACCAGTTTTGCAATGTAAACTTTAAAATTTAAATGAAAGAGGATAACAAATTTTATTTTTATTGTATTGTAGCTATACATTAAAACATGTATATCCATGATGTGTAATCAAGAAGATTAAAATGAATTGTTACAACTTACAGTTGATTTTTATTTTTAAACCAATCTATTATAATTTATAATTTATAATTTATATTACCATACTCATAATGTAAATAGTTAATCTTACCAGAGTAAAATATGACAATTTCCAGAAAAACAAGTATAGAATTATATTTAAAAATATTGAGAATCGGAATCGGAATCGAGAATCGTATCGGAATCGAGACTTTTTAGTGGTATCGGAATCGGAATCGTTAAAAATTTTGGTATCGTCCCATCACTACTTCCCTTATTGCAAAATTCATTGTCCTGATTCCTGATAATAGTCTCCAACCATGGTAAATTCACACTGTACTGCTTCATCTAAATTTTCTAGTATCTGAAACCCTTTACTAGTTGCTACAACATGATTACTATTCTCTCTAACCTTATTTCTTGACTGACTTTTGACTTTGTGCCATTCATCAGGCTTAACTTTACTTGGACCTACATCCTTATCACTAGCACTTGGCTTAGGCTTAATTTTATTTGAGCCTGCATCCCTGTCTCTAACACTAGAGCTAGGCTTAGGCTCAACCTCACTACATCTTACATTAGTATTTCCTGTATTAGACTCTGTTTCTGGCCTAACTGTTACTTTAGTCTCACTAGCTACACTATCAATCATAGGGCCAACTAATTTAGGCCCAATGGACTCTGAGCTAGCAGCTTTCTTACTTTCTTAAACCTTGCCTTGAGCATGTCCCTAACTCAGCTAATCATTTATTGAGAAACCGCAAAATATTTGGTGACTTCATACCCCTGTACATTTGTTCTGTAATTTTGATACAGGCTGAGTGATACCAATCATCACAACTCTCACATGCTACAGCCTTAACCCCTTCCCTAACTTCCTTCTTACAAACCTTACAGTCACTGCCTAAAGTCATCTTAAATACTATTCTTTAACTCTATTAAAAACTTTACAATCTAAGTTAGGCTATCCCCTGGATGGAATAAGCTAATGAGGGCCTAGGTTAATCAGGCCAAAACTGGGCTTGCACTGAATGAACCCTTAGATCTCTCTAAATACTGAGTTAAATTAAGCTTAACACTTCAGAATGGAGCGATTTGTACTTTAATAATATCAACAAGACCAAACCTACAAAATTAATAATATAATACTTCAACAATTTGTATAAAAGCTTGGAGCACAACAGAGAAAGAAGGTGTTGCCACTTTCACTTCCAATGCGTCATATACCTGTTCTTCTTCAGAGGTAGGTGTACTTTCCTCTGGAGGCTCAGTAGTAGAGGGAGGAATGAACAATGTCTTGTGATGTAAATATGTGGGCTTCATCAGAGGCCATACAGATGTGGGGAATGTCTCCAAATCCACTGTCTCCTTTTGATGCAAATAAAACTGAGGAGCAAAACTATATTATCACTTTTTCTTAAATGCACTGTTTTGCATTCATTGTATCACAGCAAAATATATATATATATATATATATATACACATATATATATATATATATATATACAGGGTGAGTCAAAAGTCTCCATACATAGGCAAAATGGTCATGATAAATAAATGATTTATTTTTTATTTTTTTGCAGGTGATGTGCTGAGATGCCTTTGTCCCAAGAAGAGCGTATAGAGATCATTCTTCTGGCAGGATCAGGAAGCTGTCGCAAGGTTGCCGAGGATTTTAACAGGACACGCGCCCCCAGCACGCACATCACACACACGACACCATTGCCAAACTCATTGAGAAGTTCAAGACGACAAAATGTTGCAGACCAACCAACAAGTGGCCGTCCACGAACAGCCACAGATGAAGGCACAGCGACCATGGTGCTGGCAGCATTCGCAAAGAGTCCCCAAAAAAGCACTCAACGGATGTCTGCAGAATGTGGTGTCAGCCAAAGGAGTATCGTCCGCATTATGAAAGAGTACAGATGGCATCCATACAAAATGCAAATGTTGCAGTATCTTAGCGAAGATGACCCAGACAGGCGGCTGGAATTCTGTGAATGGGCAAGAACAAAAGTGGACGAAGACACAGAGTTCTCAGCTTGCATCCTGTTTTCAGATGAAGCCAACTTCTATGTTCATGGAGAGGTTAATCGTCAAAATGTACGTTATTGGAGTGATGACAACCCACACTGGATGAGTCCCTCAAAGATGCAAGGTACTGGAAAAGTGATGGTGCGTGTGGGATATGGGGCAACACAATTGTTGGCCCTTTTTTCATTGACACCAATCTGAATGCCGAAATGTATCTAAACATGCTTCAAGAGACAGTCATGCCGTCCCTGCTGAACGAGGACGGGGGATTTCCAGCGTAGTTTCAGCAAGAAGGGGCGCCACCCCATTACGGTATCTGTGTGCGCCAGTGGCTGGATCAGCAGTTTCTGGGTCACTGGATTGGCCACCGCAGTTCCGTGGAGTGGCCTCCGAGGTCCCCAGACCTCACCCCCTTCGATTTTTACTTGTGGGGGCACTTGAAGGCCATGGTGTACCAGGTGAAAATACAAAACACGGACCACCTAAAGGAACGCATTCGTGATGTGTGTGCACGCATAACACCAGATGTGTTAACGCGCATTTGCCATGACTGGGAGGAATGCATCCGTATGTGCATTCAGTGTAATGGTGCCCACATAGAGCATATTTTGACATACAAGTGATTGCATAATAAAATGACCATTTTGCCTATGTATGGAGACTTTTGATTCACCCTGTGTATATATATATATATATATATATATACACACCGGTATAATTAAATACGCAAACTTACTAAATAATATACACCCACATAGGAAAAATAAACTGATTCCAAGGCCTTTCATCATAAATTTCTATACTCCATAATATATGTATGAAAGGCCTTGAGACCAGTTAATTTTACTGAGAAAATTTGGCCAGACAGACTGGTTCTGAAATACTGACTCCAGCCAGACTTAATAATAATAATAAAAAATTTAAAAAATTAATAAAAAAATTATTTTAAGCAGTAAAAAAAAAATTCATATCATATGTTAGCTAAAATCATGCACTCAGTCCACCTATAAGCAGAGATGATACCGTACTAGGGTGTATCAATTTCAGTAAAGTCAACAATTCAAACACTACTAATGCTCAAATGATGTCATATTATCTAGCAAACTTAGAAATATCTTTAATGTTGTTTAAAAAAGCCATTTACCTACTTATACAGTGGACCCCCAATTTGAGTATGCATCGATTTGAGTACACTCGTCCATAGGCTCCTATTGACTCGACTTGAGTAGAAAACTCAATTTGAGTATGCCAGCCAGCGACGCCGAACGCGTTTCAGTTTGTCTAGAGCGTTTTATGCTTGTTTGAGGACAAGGTCATGAGCTACTTTAAGTCATTCATAGCAAACAGGCAGAAGCAACAGAAAATTGATGCTTATTTCAAGCCCTCAAGTCCCCAACCCTCTACCTCTTCCATGTCATTGGCTGTGGGCCTAAGAACGCCTAGCCCTGATGAGTTACCAGAAATCATCATGGAAGGAGACTCTCCCTCCGAGCAATAATTCCTCCCCTCCATTCCTCATCTGGAACTTCCAGCACATCAAGTAAGACTCCTACAGGATTATTCTATTTTGTCTATATTGTACGGTATGTATTTTGTATTCTATTCTGTCTATTTTTAATACAATTACTAAATTTCGTAGGCCAATTTCTATAGAAAAAGTAGGGGTGGGGTGAAATTTTTGGGTTTTGGAACGAATTAATTAATTCCCATAGGTTATTAAGTTCGATTTGAGTACATTTTGAATTGAGTACGCCATGCTGGAACGGATTACGTACTCAAATCGGGGGTCCACTGTATTTGACCATAAAGGTTTGAAATATAACCTAAATATGACTGTATATCAATGTGCCATTGATATGTGTGGTCAACTTTGGTTATTTTTGGTGTGCAGTATGGTTTCTAAGTTTCACATAGTCATAAATGCTGGAGTTTTGATTGTGAATGCATGTGTTTTCCCTCCTTTTTGATTACTTCGTAATGTAAATATTGTGTAATTCAAATTATTCAAAATGTTATGTGTGACCCAAACTTTCTGTACATTTTGATATGATAGATATATGAAATTGTCATTACTTTGAATAATTAAGTCTTGTACCTATAACAACACAACCTTTTATCTGAGCTTATTAGGAAGATATTAAGAATTTCAATTAACTTAATTTTATGTAATCATAATCAGTAGGCCTATCAAAATTTCAATGACATTTCTTTTGTTCACAGGTCCACAGGATTAGTCAGAAAGAAATCAGAACCCGAAGCAAATCAAGTTGTCACCTAAGTCATTTGGTGGGGACTGGGAGGGAACTTTCCCCTGCTGAGGTATGGTTTGTTGAGGAGAGAGATATGAGTGAGGAAGACAGGAGGAATTACCCAGTTAATGACCTGATTAACAATGGCATTGTTCCAGGGCTACTGGCTCAGAGGAGAAAGGCCAATGCTCTATTCACAGGACCTGTAATCAACACTGAGGTCAGGATCAGGGCTAAAGTGAAGGCACTGTGGGATGAGGCAGTGAAGGTGTTCATTGGCAATGTGAAGCTAGAGGTCAAAGATAGGTTCATGATGAAACTGGACAAACTGGTGGACATCCTGACCTGTCACTGTGTGATCAGGAATTGCAGTGAGCTTGGGTGCAACCCTGTCTGCAACAGTGAGGTTCACATTGACTGCAGCTGCAGGAGCGAGCAGAAGATACCAGTGCAGGAGCTTGCCTTCATTAAAGGTCAGAGAGAAAAGGTGGGTGGTGTGGGGGCACACCAGATGGATCTAGCTGATCACCCTGAGACCAGGAGACAGGAAGCAGTACTGCAGAGACAGGAGCAGAGAAGGAAAGCTGAGGAGAAGAGGAGGAGGAAGGCAGAGGAGTCAGCCAAGAAAGAGGAGGAGTTGAGGGAGGAGTCACTGCTGGAGATGGGGTTGGAGAAGACTGGAGATATACTGGAGGAGGCAGGGAGGAGAGAGGAAGACAAAGACTTCATACCAGAGGCTGCAACAACTTCTTCCTTGCCTGTGGCTAAGAAGAAATACAACACTGACGATATCACCAACATAGCTCTGGCTAGCTTGAGACATCACACTGGGCTGAGAGCAAGTGCAGAGATTGCCACTGCTGCCTGGATTGATGCTGGTCTTATCACAGAGTTTGACACAGCACTGGTGATTGACCACAACAAGGTGAGGAGGGCTCGGGAGAGACTGACTAAGGAGCTGGTCAAGAAGTTTGATGAAGAGATTAGGGAAAATGGCATCACCTGTATCTTCTTTGATGGGAAAAGAGATGACACCAAAGTGATGATGGAAGCTGAGGGCAGTGACAGGCAGTTTCCTGGCCTCATTAAGGAAGAACACTACACAGTATGCAATGAACCAGGTGGGAAATATTTGTGGCATTTTCTACCAGAGAAAGCTGCAGAGGAGAGAAGTCATGCTGAGGTCATTGCTGATCATCTGGTGAACTGGCTAAGAGAGAGAGGAGCAGACCAGACTCTTTTGGCCATAGGAGGTGACAGTACTAATGTGAATACCAGCTGGGAGGGAGGAGTAATGCATTATGTGGAGGCCAAGCTTAGCAGGAAGTTGGTGTGGATTGTCTGTGACTTGCACACTGGGGAGCTGAGTCTCAGACACCTGGTGACTGCACTGGATGGCAAGACATTGAGCAACAACAAGTGGTCTGGGCCCCTAGGGAAGATGTTAGACACTGCCACTGAGCTGGAGATCAACCCAAACTTCACAAGGATCACTGTTGGTCCTCCTCTACCCCATCTCAGTCAGGAGGTAGTCAAGGACCTCAGCACAGACCAATCATATGGCTACAGAATCATCACTGCCATCAGATCGGGAGAGGTACCTCAGAGTCTAGGTCTCCTGGAGATTGAGCCAATCTGTCACAGTCAGTGGGTCACCATGGCTCTAAGGTTCTGCAGATTGTGGATTTCCAAACATGGGCTGAAGGGTAAGAACCTGAAGAATCTGAGGATAATTGTGGAATTCATAGTGGGAGTCTACATGCCAAACTGGTTCAACATAAAGTTAAATCACAGCTGGGTGGAGGGTCCCAGGCATGTACTGTACCAGCTGGAGCTGCTCAGAAGTAGGTGTTGATAGGAATAGTGATGCCTACAGTGAAGAGATCAGCCTTGTATGCACACTATGAGGCTGTGCTCCAGGCCATGCTGTGCCGTGAGGTGGAGGAGGAGAGGAGGGAGGCAGTGAAGAGGATACTAGAAATCAGAGGTGAAGGAGATGAGGACACACAGGTAGGAGACTGCAGTGTCAGACCCAGGAAGAAACCTGATATCAACCCAGATGCCACCAAACTCTCGGAGCTTACTGACTGAAACTCTGGCATGACTGAGCCTCCTCTAACCTGCTCCCTCACCACTGATGCAAATCAAGGAGTTTCTGAATAGACCAATGGAAGTTCCTGCATGGCCCTCACACACAGTCAGTAGAGAGGTGTGTAAGGATGACAACTGAAGCAGCACATGTTTACTCACAAGAGAGGAGGGAGGCGTACATCAGTGGCCAGGTGGCCAGTAGGGAGCTCATGTCCAGGAACAAGAGCAAGGCAGACATGGCATCCTTGAAAAAGTTCAAGAAACATATCTATATTTCTAAGTTTTAATATTGAAATAAAATCAAAATGTCTTTAATTGTATGTAATGTATGTAAAATGTAGTTATATACAATAAAAAAAATACTTGCAAAAATTGCTGATTTTTCATAAACTTCAACTTCAAATATAAGTACAGTAAACCCTTGATGAGTCGGAATTCGGGATGAGTCGGACTCTGTCCTCTGTCAAGTGCTATTATTCCTTTGTTTATTTTACTGAGAAGTGTTTTATTTCCTATGTCAAGTGTCATTATTATTTTGTTTCTTTTACGAAGTGAAGTGTTTTTTTAATACTGTATTGTACAAAAAGGTAAACAATAAAATTTTTTATTTCATGCTCAAAATAATTCCATCAACGGTACATGAAACAAAGTTTTATTGATGTTTACTTTGGACATTGTATTAGACTCTCACTAATCAAACTTGAAATGTTAGAGAGTATTTATGCCTCTTTAGGGGTAAATAGGGGGGTTATTTAAGGTAATTCTCGATGAGTCAGACTTTTCAATGAGTGGGACTGGCTAGAGCCCTATATAGTCCGACTTATCAAGGGTTTACTGTAGCTGGGAGTGGTCAAATCTGGATTTTAAAGCCATTTTCGATTTAGCACATAAAAATGCATCATTTGGTCACTAGTAGTCTTTGAAAATCTAAAGATTTCACTTTGCTCTCTAAAATTGACACATCCTAAATTACCATACCTACTTTATTTATGGGTACATAAAGGGAATTAGTTTTATAAAAATCTTAAGCTTAGGAGCAAAGATAATATTAACTAAAATAATACAAAAAGCTGTTTACTTTTGCCTCATCTTCCGAGACTATTCCATCTCTATTGGTGTCAAAGGTTTCCTTCAACTGCACTTCTTGAATCGTAAGAATACCATCATTATCTGCATCTAAATCAGCAAAAGCCTCCTTAGCATCATTTTCATCTTTTTCTCTTAGTTCTTTCTCTTTCCTCGCCTTAATTTCTTCTTCCAATGATTTATATTGCTCTAAAGCTGCATTCTCTGGTTCTTCTGCAGCTTCTTTGGAAGCCAATTTCTCAGCTCGTTCTAATTCTGCCTTTTCTTTTTCTTTACCTAATTCTGTAATTCGAATCTAAACACAAAGAAAATTGAAAGCAATTGCGAAAAATGCTCTGTATGAATTGGTCCACAATTAACCCACCCCTTATATCTCCAGTCTAACTATAGAGTAGATCAAGTCTAGCCTAGAGGGGTCAGCCTAGAGATTCCGGAAATGGTCCAGAGCGGGCAGATAAATTGAAGTCCACAGTAGGATTCCTCACCAATTTAGGTTAGGGCAATCTACCTTCACCTTTGTTAAGCTATGAGTTGATGCTGGGTCTTAGGCCACAATGTAGGCCTAACTTGTCTGACCCAGCTTAATTTAATGTGATTAAATTGCTGGGTTAAAAACTCAATTAGTCACTTACTTTTAGTTATTGGAGTCTCTGTTCTCCGGTTGTGTAATTGTCGAGCGTACTTGCTGGTGGGGATCTTTTTCGTTGTCCCTTCTCGTTCTTTCACCATTGCGTCCTCTCGCCCCATTGTTCGTTTTCGTTCTCGCTTTGTTCTCCTCTTCGCGGGGCTTTTTCCACCAGTGTTGTCTTGGTTTTTTCCTCGGTTGGTTGAGCGGTAATGTATCTCCATTACCGAGCACGCTCTTCTCACACAGTATATAAATACTAGTGTGGAGAATAACTCTGGTGAGCAACCAATTGGTTTCTTCCACCCAGTTATTGACATAAAAGGAATTTAATAATTGTTAGATTAACTACTTACCTACTCAGTGAACCATTTTCGTTACCTCCCAACTACCCACTCATCAGTTTTCCATATACTGGGGGCCCCGGGAGATAAAAATTTTGGTGTCATTGTCACCATTTTTTATGTCTGAGTGTAGACTAGCTAACTATTTAACTGTAAATGCCTGTTAAACTGATTAACAGTGCCTATCCTCACCTTCTCATGGAGAAGGTATAGCATTTAATTAGAAGAGAAAATATACATCCATAGGATGAAACTGTCTATGGTCTTTACCATAAAAAAGAAAAAATGAAAGTTAGAAAATAAAATTACAATTCCCCAGCATCTATTTTTTGTTGTAAAAATAGTCGCGCCTTTAATGCTGTTTGTCACTGAGGTCTTGTGTCTGTCAATGTTGTAGTAGGATGCGTTACCACTCCTACTGTCAAAGGAATAGTTACTGGAAGTTCAGTGTCTCCAGTTGTTACTGTCAGTGGAGAAGGTTCTCCAAAGTCCCATTGTTTGGGTCCAGACTCTAAAGGGTACAAAAGAGAAATGTCTCTTGTTGTGTCACCCGTTGAAGTCCTTAATTTGACCACTCTTGTTACCCCGTCTGCCCCTGGTCTGAGTTCTGAAACTCTAGCCAGAGGCCAGTATTGTCTTGGATACTGTCATGTATGAGAACAAGGTCCCCTACCTTAATTGTGTCAGACCAATCCTTCTTAGTCATTTGTTTATGTCTCTCCCTTAGACCCATCAAGTACTCAGTTTTCCACTGTTTAATGAAATGAGCTTTAACTCTAGTTAAATGTTGTAACTTAGTCTGGAGTTCATTATGTCGTTGAGTCCAGTTTGGGTCTTCTGAAGAGTCTATATTGTAGTCCGGCAGGAGACTAACTTATTCTCCCTGAATCAAATGATTTGGAGTTAATGGTTCCGGGTCATTAATGTTGTCACTCACATAAGTGAGTGGTCTATTGTTAATGATGTTCTCAATCTCAGCCAGGAGAGTGAGTAACCCAAATAAGTGTATCTGTTTTTTGCCAATTGCTTTCTTCAAGCAATTCTTTACTGTTTGTATATTCCTCTCCCAGATAGAACCATACCAAGGAGAGGCAACCGGAATATACTTCCACTTTATGTTTGAATTTTGTATATAATAATTGTGTGATTTCATTGCTTAACAAGTCGTGGATGACTTGTTCACCAGCTTTGAAATATGTAGCATTGTCAGTCCAAACTGTCTTTGGTACTGAATGTCGTGCACAGAATCTCTTAAAGACAGCAACAAAAGATTCTGCTGTAAGGTCCTCCACAACATCCAAATAAACAGCTCGTGAGGCAGCACATGTAATCAGTACAATGTACATTTTTTGTTCAGTGTCACCCACCCCTACAGTCAATGCTCCTGTATAGTCAATGCCTACAGTCTCAAAGGGTCTGTTGAGAGTAACTCTCTCCTCTGGCAAAGCAGGAGGATTTGGTTTCCTATAGGGCCTAGCATGAATACGCCTACATGTGACACACTCACTCAGGACTGTTTTAACAGTGATCCTTCCCTTGGGTATCCAATAAGTTTTTCTTAATGTAGTTAGTGTCTGTGGTACCCCCATATGATATACATCATTGTGTGTTTTTCTGATGATTAATGTTGTCAAATAGCTAAATCTAGGTAAAAGGATTGGATGTTTGCTTTTGTATGACAGTTTTGATTTGTCTAATCTCCCTTTACACCTTAGAAGGCCTTCCTCATCTCTGAACAAGTTTAGATCCACAACTACTGATGGTACAGGTTCTTTTGTTTGTTTCCCATTAGTTAAGAATTCTAACTCTTTATTGTACTCTTTTTGTTGTGCATGGCCTATCCAGTATTTGGTTGCAACTTCTGTATAATTATGATTGTTTTTATTTAGCTGTTTGTTAATTGTAGTTAAACAGTTGTGAGCAAACCTCAAACAGTAGGCTGTAACCCTGACAAGTTTGTTGAAATCAGAATAAATTTCATAATTAGTGATTGGTTCAACCTTTTCATTTGAAAAGATTAAATTTAATGTCAAGTTAACTTGTTCCACAGGCCATTGGTCTGTATTATAGAGCCACTTAGGTCCCATAAACCAAGTTTTGTTTGACTTCAACAACTTGTAGGATAAACCTCTGGTCAGAAAGTCTGCTGGATTTTGTTTAGTTGGAACATAGTGAAAGTTTACTTATAGGCTTTCATTAGCTTCAGCTATTTCTTTTAGCCTATTTCTTACAAAGATATTCTTACTATTAATGCTATCATTCCGTATCCAGGCAAGACAAATCTGACTGTCAAGCCAGATGTGGATATGAGTTAAGTACACATCATGGTAAGCATCCTTAAGCAATGAAATGGTTTTAATGGCTAATGTAGCAGCCAATAGTTCCAATTGAGGTATGGTTCGGGTAGGTTTGAGAGGTGCAACTTTCCCTTTTGCATAAATTAGATGACTTTCTGTAGGGCTTACAAGATACGCACAGCACCCATAAGCTTGTGTGCTTGCACCAGCAAACACATGAAGTCTCTGGGGCTTATCCCTAAACCCACAGCACCTTTGAATTTTAATGTTCTGCACTTTTGTTAAATCAACAGCTAACTTCCAAGATTTTTTATTTTCATTTGTTATTGGATCATCCCACCCAACATTTGTCCTCCAAATTTCTTGGAGGAGAATCTTTGATTTTATTGTTGAAGGCAGGAATAGACCCATAGGATCAAAAATTTTGGAAGCCTCTGATAATATTTGTCTTTTAGTATTTGCTTCCTCATCAAGTTTAAAACCTTTAGTACAGATTGAATCATGACTGTTAGAAGTTGCATCCAAATACCAGTTCATACCTAAAGTTTTAACTCTGTCTGATGGCTCAGTAAGACCATTATTATCCTTTAAAATCTGTTTAAATCCTCATCATTTGAAATCCACTCTCTAAGTTCAAAGTTACCTTGTTGCATAATGTTTTGAGAGTGTTCATAGACTTCAGATAATTCAGATTTTGTTGTTGTTGAGCCTATTAGATTGTCTACGTAAAAATGTTCCTTAAGGAAGTTCAATGTTAAAGAGTTATTAAACTGGTTCAAATGATATCCAATTGTCAATGCTAATAGGCTAGGTGAGCAATTGGCTCCAAACAACACAACATTAAATCTATAGGTTATGAACCCTTTATTCAAATCAAATGGATCCTTGAACCATAAGAACCTAAGTTGGTTCTTATCATATTCATTTTTAAGATTTATTCTCAAAAATGCCTTTGAAATGTCACTTTGTACGGCATATTTATCTAACCTGAACCTCAGTAAGATCTTCACAAGGTCAGAAATGAGATTAGGACCCTCAATCAAGCAATCATTCAAACTGTGTTTATCACTGTCTTTGAGGCTACAGTTATATACTACTCTGAGTTTTGTTGTTGGGGCATCTTGTCGATAAACCCCCCTGTGGGTTAAATAATGACAACCATCTTTTTTAAAAGGGTTATTTGTTACTTCTTCAATGAAGCCTTTCTGTAGCTGTTCTTTGAAGACATCATTATATGATGTAACATTATTATCTTGTTTGAGTTTTTTCATTACTTTATAAATGTCCTTTAGCTACTTTGAGATTGTCTCTTAAAGTTGGACAATTTATTTTCCAAGGTAACTCAACAAAATAACTATTGTCTTTGCACTGAATGGTGTCTTCAAATCTTTCTACCATTAACTGATCTTCTGAAGTTTGATTTGTGTCACGTATACCCACAGATTCTAGCAACCATAAAGTTTGAATTGCCTCATCCAAAGTTTCATTTGATAATGATGAATTAATGTTCTCAGTTGAGATAATATTATTCAAAGTGTTGCTATTCTTACAGGTGTTATGTAGGACTGAGTTGAGGCACATAGTATTTGTTGGTCATGAACTGTTTTGGTTTAGGTCTAGGTTATATTTTGATAGGTCACCCAAAGGGGCTATCCCTGATGGAGTCTGAATAGCTATACCATTACCTATCTCTACTATGCCCTTATGAATAAGATTAATATAATCTGCCCCTATTAGCATTTCAATGTTAGCTACTGTGTTGTTAGTGATATGTCTATCAGCTATTTTGTAGTGTTTTCCCAAATGATTTATGGTTTGTTCTAGTTTGGGTATAACCAGTTTGTTTTGTCCTACTTTAGAAATAATAACTGCTTCAATTTTCTCTAATTTACTTTCTAAATGTAGTTCCAGGTCAATTGTCTTATAGCTATTTTTGTCCAAGTTATCCTTAAAGGATGCAATATTGAGGTTTTGTTCATTCGGGCTTGGTGTCAAACCCAATTTATTAACTACATTTTGTGAAACAAATGTTTGTTGAGAACAACAGTCTATAAGACATCTCACTGGAGTGGTGCTACCCTCACTATTCACTAAGTCCAAAGTAATAGTTGGTAAAAGAATCTCAGTATTTCTTGTTACATTGTTTGAACAAACAGAATGTCCCATGAAAGTGGCATTTTCTTTGTTACCTTTGTTTGGGGGAGGTATCTTTTGAGTACTATTGTTTGGACACTTTGGTGAATCACACATTGATGAGACATGTCGTAAACTTTTACAAAACTTACACTTGAATCTTAACCTAGATTTACAGTCTTTCTTATAATGTCCCTGGCCAGTACACTTTTTACACAGGTTCAACTGTTCACATCTTTTAGCTCTTTGGTTAAAGTCTGAATATTTGTCACACCCAGTACTACTGTGTTCATTACTTGCACAAAATTTGCAATGTGGTGTGTAAGTTGAGGCAGCAGTTACATTAAAGTTCTGTAATGTAGGTGTTCGTGTATTATAGTTGGTCACATTTGATTCTACAGTATCAAGTTTTGTCTGTTTGGCTGTAGCTAGTTGGTCTCTGGGAACAGTCTTTGGTTTATCCATAGTCTGGGTCTTATGTGTTGGAAAATCTCTCAATTTGTAATTAGTTAGGATATTGGGGAAGTGTTTTCTTATTTGTTCCAGATTAGGATAATTTTCTCCCGTCTTTAGAATTAAAATATCTTTAACCCTCGAAGGAAGGCACCTAAGTACTATGCTTTGTATAATCCAAGATGAAGCTTTAATATCTATCTCATTGCTAACCAGTTGTCCTATAATAGCTTCTAATTTTGTATAAAAATTTTCCATATCACTATGGTTATCTTTTATGGGTGCAAATTCAAAAATTTGTTGAGATAATTCATATACAATCTCATCTTTATTAATGTAATTACGTTTTAAGAGATCAATAGCTACTTCATATGAATTCCCTACGGCTGGTAAATAGGCTATCAGGTTATAGGCTGGGCCTTTAAGGGAACTAGTTAAGTAACTAAACTTTTCAACAGTTGAAATATAAGGTTTATTACCTATTAAATTCTCAAATTTGTCAATGAAAGATGGGAATTGTACCGTGTCCCCTAGGGTGGTGCTCAAAATATAAAATTCAAAAATTTTGAAGGGACATACCAATAATTTGTTTATCTTAATGACTAATATTGCTATGCAAAATTTCACTTAGGTGTGATAATTTTAAGAGGTGCCACATAACACATTTTGTTTTGTCCTATATTCTAATAATGGAGGAAAGAGAGAATCAATCACAAAAAAACAAATATTCCAAAATACTCACATAGCTAATCATTTCATCTTGGAAACAGTTTTTTTTTTTTTAGGATTTGGATACCTTTTTCTGTGTGCAACAACAACTTGGAGTAGGGCCTGCTTCTGATCTTCATCTTTTGTAAGCATTTCATTATATTCCTGAATAAGAGCTACCCCTCTTTCAGCACGATCATTTACGACTGTGAGACCTGCTGCTAATTTTCTTGCAGCCTTATAGTTGATATTCTCTTTCCATTGTTCAGGCTTTTCATTGGCGCAATTAAATGGTAGTTCTAAGTAAGAGAAAAATTTGGAAGAGTTTTTGTTTATAAAATCACGCAGAGTCAAAGAACTAGCTTTTTTGAGATCAACAGGTGGATGTTTTGAAGGAATCTCCTCATTTTCTATTTTCAAGGCTAATGACATCTTTTCCTTTGTCTCATTATCAACTCTGTCATCAAAGAATCCAAGAACAGCTAGTTCTGGGCTCAAATACCATGTGTGACGATTGAGTGCTTTCAAAGCTTTTTCATCAACAGCTTGGTTGATGGCATCCTTGTAATTATTTAATTGTTTGAATAGCAGCAAATCATTCAGAGGAGCTTGGATTGGATTTGGTGAATGAAACCAGGATAAGCAGTAAATCAGGCACACAAATATGTTGAAAGCTCTCAATGATTTCAGTTCCCTCTCAATCAGCTTAAATTGAGAGTGAAACATGAAAATTTTCAATGAGTAAATGGCCTTACTCATCCAATGAGCTCATTGTACAGCCCCAGGAGCACTAATTTTTACTCCACGAGGAGGATTTCCACCTAGGTAGATGATCACAAGCTCCAATAGCTCTCGGTAATCATCTCTTGGTTGGGATGTTTCAGCCAAGCACTTAAGGCAAAATGACAATGATTCTGTGACAAAATCCTTGTTGGCATTCAAGATATTAGTTGTTTCATGATCTGATATACCATTTTCAATTTTGGCAGATGCAATAAATGGCCACTTCTCTTTAAAACGCTTGAAAAGAGAAATTTCAGGCCTATCAGAGGGTCCAAAGAGCAGAGTAAAAACATCTCCAAGGAGAACCTCGTGGATGTGATGTCGACAGGGAAAATGCAGCATTTTTCTTTTCAAGCTTGTCTCAATGAGGACAGCAGCACCAGATTTGCATCAGAATTGCTGGCAGTTGTGTCATATGACAAGGCTCTAACCTTGTCTTCAATTGAGTATTTCTTTAAAGCTTCAACAACAGCATGAGCCATGGCCTCCCTGGTTCCATTTGGAAGCTTCGGGACATTAAGCAGTTGTTCATTTCCTGAGGTATCTGATACCAATATTGGAAGGCGATCAACTTTTTGACCTGTGAGATCTGGAAGCAATTTTGAATCCCAGTGCACAATCAAAGGTCCTTCAGTTTGAGATGCTAAGTTTGCTTCCAAACTGGTGGCAGTGTCTTCTCGATGTTTAATTCTGCTTCTTCTTACAGTCCACCGATTTAAGGCAATATCATCTGGCTCATGTCCCAAGGCCTTGGTCACAGAAGCAAGATTGTAAACAGCCATTCTATCACTAACTTTGGTTCTGTCCAAAGCAGCTGCAACATCAGGGGTTACAATATTCACAGGCCGCCTTCTTTTTGGAGGGGACTTGCTCTCTACATCTGATGATGATTTAGAATGAGAAGATGGAGAATCTGACTCTGTTTCTATTTCACTTGTCAATGATGAGCAAGTTGCTCCTTCAAGCTGTTGACGCTGCTTCTCATGCTCTAATCTTTTTCTCTCAGCTTCATCACGGAGTTGCTTCTTTTTCATTTGAACAGCAAGTTTCTTGTCCACTCATCCCATCGAAGCCTTTCTTTCACACATTTGATCCTTAAGGAAAGCCAAATCTTCAGGGTTTTTTACCATGTTCTCAAAGTTAGCATGTTTAATATCTAGTTTTTTTCATTTGCTTTATGAATTTGGTTTCTTTAACCTTCTGGGTTTCACCCCCTCTTTTAGCTGCCTTCTGGAGTTTCCTCCATTGCTCATAAATTTTTTCCAACCGCTCTATGCAGTGTTGTTTTTTTGTGGTTGGAAGATGGGCTCTCTCCCAAAAGGGAAGAACTTCCTCAATAGTTAGAGTAGCACTTTTGCGAAGAGTATTTCCTTCATGCATGTGGTGAAAGAGATTTGATAGAGCTTGGGCAATGGTCGGCAATTTTGCTCCTGTAATAGATTCTGCCGCTGGTCCCACTAAATAAATGCTTTTTCTAGATCGTTTCGTGGGCTGCCATTTTAGTTATCTGAAAAATAAAGGAAACATAATGAAATTGACTAATTCAGATAAGACTAGCTTAAAATTGTTATTAAAATAATACAAAAAAATAAATAAATAAATAAAATAAAGAAAGTAGATAGTTTAAAATTGTTGTAAATTTAGAATTGGATAGTTTATACAATTTTAGACAATTTCCTACTACTTTTTCACTATGTAGTAATAGTGAATATAATTGAAGTCAATGTGGCACCATTAGAAATAGTCGCATGTCATTGCAATTTGTCTAATTATATGCCTCTATGTTCCTCACAAAAAAACACCCTGTCCCTGAAGAAATTAAAAATTTTTTTTTGACTACCACCCTAGTGTCCCCTTCAAATGTTGGTACTAGCAAAATGGGTAACTGAGCCCTCAATTCTTGACTCAGGATTTAGCATGCCACTTAAATTTTGTTGAAGGTTAGCTCTACTTTGATTAAAATCAGAATTAGGTTTTTTTGGTGTTAAGTCAGTCAAACGAGACCGTAGTCTCCTTATTTGCTGTTCAATTGAGATTACCTGATCATCATTATCAGCGTAAAGGTCTATCAATTGTTCTTCAGCCATTTCAGATTCAACTAACTCTGAAATACTCTCATTAATGGCTATTATTTCCTCCTTTTTAGTTTCCAATTTAAGAATTACACACTCTAAATCTTCCTTACCTGGTTGTGTAATATTGTTAAAAGTGTTCACAGCCTTTGTAACAGCTCCCAACTTTGCCCCCCTTTTCTTTTTTAACTTTTTCAATTCCGCACTGTCCATGTCTAAGTCAAAATTGTTTAACTGGGGATCGTAATGAAATAGAGGACAAGAAGAAATTACCAGAGAAGAGAGAGCACAGACAAAACAGTCAAGTTTAAATTTGGTTTAATCCCCCCCAAGTACTTATGTCACTCAGGTCTAAGCTTATAAGAGAATGAGACTCCTTAAATGTAAATGTTTCCTAGTTAGGCCCTAGGTTGTAGACCTAATTAGGCTTGATTAGGTTAGGCTTAGGCTTAGGCTTAGGCTAGACCATTTAGCCTAATTCTGCAATTTTTTGTTAAGTAAGGTTAGGGTTTGTAAATTCCCCACACACGGACCACCAATGCGAAAAATGCTCTGTATGAATAGGTCCACAATTAACCCACCCCTTATATCTCCAGTCTAACTATAGAGTAGATCAAGTCTAGCCTAGAGGGGTCAGCCTAGAGATTCCGGAAATGGTCCAGAGCGGGCAGATAAATTGAGGTCCACAGTAGGATTCCTCACAAAATTAGGTTAGGGCAATCTACCTTCACCTTTGTTAAGCTATGAGTTGATGCTGGGTCTTAGGCCACAATGTAGGCCTAACTTGTCTGACCCAGCTTAATTTAATGTGATTAAATTGCTGGGTTAAAAACTCAATTAGTCACTTACTTTTAGTTATTGGAGTCTCTGTTCTCCGGTTGTGTAATTGTCGAGAGCGTACTTGCTGGTGGTGATCTTTTTCGTTGTCCCTTCTCGTTCTTTCACCGTTGTGTCCTCTCGCCCCGTTGTTCATTTTCGTTCTCGCTTTGTTCTCCTCTTCGCGGGGCTTTTTCCACCAGCGTTGTCTTGGTTTTTTCCTCGGTTGGTTGAGCGGTAATGTATCTCCATTACCGAGCACGCTCTTCTCACACAGTATATAAATACTAGTGTGGAGAATAACTCTGGTGAGCAACCAATTGGTTTCTTCCACCCAGTTATTGACATAAAAGGAATTTAATAATTGTTAGATTAACTACCTACCTACTCAGTGAACCATTTTCGTTACCTCCCAACTACCCACTCATCAGTTTTCCATAGCAATCTTAGAGTAATCAATTTAATCAGGCAAAACTTAGTTATTGAGGAATATATAAATTATAAAATTTTATACCTTAAGTTAAATGAACAAAAATTAATGCAAAGTTGTTTACCTGTCTTTCTTTTTTAATTTTTGAACCTTCTTCAGCCATTTTTTGGCGTCTATTATAACCTTCCATTTGCACTTCTGCTTTATGTCTTGCTTCTGCTCTAGCAGCTTCTCCTAAAACTTGGCACACATCCAAACAGTCTGCGTCTGATCCATACTCATCAGATGTATCACAGCAATCACACACTCCATCATTGACAAATGAAGAAGAGATGTCCTTCCCCATATGACCAGCATTAGCGCAATGAAAGATTCCTGGAAAGAGGCAGCTGCATCCTACATAGCCAAGTAATTTAGGGGCACAATAGTATAACTTTAAATAATGATAGAAGTTAGCACTTTTCTTAACTCTGTTCTGTGATGACCAAAAAGTGTGTATGTGTCATCAATTTATGTTGAGCAGTTCAAAAGTTATGACACCCATATTTGACCCTTTTTATTATTTGTAATCTTGACTTTTGGTGCAAGGACCCAACTCTTGTTTGTAAGATAGTTTTGTGACCTTGTGACAATACGTAAGTGTATGAAGTTTCATCAATTTATACCAAGTTGTTCAAAAGTTATGACATGAACATGAAAATGTGACAGATGGACTGACAAGGGCAATCCAATATGACCCCTCCAAATTTATTTGGCAGTGGCAGAAAAAGTTATTTCACATTACAAAATATTCAACAATTATATAAAATTTATGAAGAATCAGTTCTGGCTTCATAATTCAATACGAAGAATAATGACATGCTACTACTGATTGATCAGCTATAAAGAACCGAAAAAAATGTCCATGACTGCACAAGTTAATTAATGATAAATGTGAGTAGGGCCCACACTAGGAACTGAAAGTAGGTCATGATGGGTACAATGAAATCAGCCTCAAAATGTCTACATAAAATGCTAGTAGTTTCAACAATGATGCCAATGCTCATATTATACTAAGTGTCCACAATGATAGTGTAACTGGCTTGTCATATGTTTGAGAAGCTGTAATTTATACAAATATATCTTAAATTCCATTTTCAAAGTATTTTCTGGAATATTACATCATTAGTTCACCATCACAGTTGCTCATTTTCTTATCAAGGATCTCTTCATTAAGTTATCAAGCCAGTGTCTAAGAATGTGATACAGCATGTGAACAGCATTCACACTGTATTTCAATATTCACTTTCAAATCATTAAGGAATGTTCACAGGGAAGTTCATATGATCTAACTTTTGTGGACTTTAGTTCTGTTGTACAGATGTTGCGAGATACAAACTTTTAAATATTATGGGGCCTTGGGAAGACCTTTAAAATGGTGAATGAATCATTAGTAGTTCTAGGTCTTGTACAGGAGTGTTTCAAGCTCTGTTGCTCTGGATATTGGGCTCAAGATTATATGTTCTATTCAGGTAAGAAATCTGCAGGCACCTCTTAAGTCTCAAATGGAAGAAAGTGAAGCCAAACACACAGACCTTTTGCTATACACTGATGTAAGATGGGGAAACTTTCTTCAGATTTCGAGATTTGTTGACCAAAATCAAGGAGTTTCTGGCCTCAAGAGATGATGAATATGAGCAGTTGGAAGATGAAATGTGGTTATTAGATTTAGCTTTTTTAACTGATGTCACTGCTAAGCTGAACAAACTCAATTTAGAGCTTCAAGGAAAAGATAAAAATATTTTCCAAATGAGTACTTCTGTCAATGCCTTTAAACAAAAATTAAAATTGTTCTTCTCAGCTGCAGTGACACAAACTGAGGTATTTCCCAAATATGATGTCAGAGCTAGAAAGCCAGGAAAAAGAACCTACAAATTTTGACAATAATCGATATGTGGAACAGGTGAACAGTCTCATGACAGAGTTTGAGAGGCACTGCCAAGACTGTAATGTTAGAACCTGTAGCAAGATTTATGTGCTTTCCATATGATGTAGATGTTGAAGAAACTTCATTAAAAATGGCAATATTATTTCCCATGGGCACATCTTACAACAAAAGTGAAATTTTAACACTGCAAAGCAACATTCAAATCAAATTGAGGGTATCCAATAAAAATTTTTGGAATCTTCTCATGGAGGAAACCTATCCAAATCTAAAAAGTACCACATATTTGACAGCATTTTTTGGTTCCATGTACCTCTGCAAATCAGCATTCTCAAACATGAAGCTCATCAAGTCCACATACCAGTCCACTCTAATAGATAATCATCTGGATACCTGCTTGAGGCTAGTAGTCAGCAACTAAAATCCAAACTTTGCACAGCTTGCTGATGCCATGTAGTGCAAATCATCTACCGGTATATCTATTTGATAATGTAAGAACCAAAGAATACCTTGTTATTCTATAATTATTATTTAAATAAATGTATTTTGCCTTAATATTGCCTGAATTTTTGTGTGCAAAAATTTTTTTTGTCAATTTCAGCGCTGGTAGATCACATTAGGATAAGGCTAGCAAATGTAGATCTCAGGTACCTAAAGTCTGAGTACCCCCAAGTTAGAGAGTTTAGAAGAGCAGTGTCCATCATAATAGTGATAGTACTGAGGCAACTAGATGTGGAAAGAGTACTAAAATGAGTACCAGTATGATTAAGAGTACTGTATTTTTTGAGTGGCTTAGTACAAGTATGCATGCAAGAGTGTGGTTTCAAACTTTAACTGGTGCTTGGCTACAACTCATAGCCAAGCACCAGTTAAAGTGCTTGGCTACAACTTGTAGCCAAACACCAGTTAAAGTTTGAAACCATACTCTTACACATGTACTCATACTCAAACACTAAAAAAAAATGTACTCGACCACTCAAAAAATATGACACTCTTAATCGTACTTGTACTCATTTTGGTACTCTTTCCACCTCTAGATGCAATATTGCAGTGAAGAGAGAGGGATTGAAGACAATCAGTAAGAGGCAAGGAACTGATGAGATATAGCACCTTTGACTCCACTTGGTCAAGTAGAACTGTGTGGATTGAGCCACCCACACACAAGAAGCATGCTCCATACAGCAGCAGACAATACTCCTGTACAGAGACAGCAACTGAGTTGGGGGTGAAGAAAGTGTGGAACCTGTACAGCACACCTGACCTCTCAGAAGCTGTTTTAGAAAGATAGTATATGTTATCTTTACAAGAAAAGGAAACACCAAGAATGTTAAGAGAAGAGGGGGGAGTGAGTTGTGTATTGTTGAAGGTAAGGGGATTGTCATATGGAAGGTTGAGATGAGCAGACAAATGAAGAAAGTGATTTTTGATTGAATAACCTTTATTAATATTTAAATAAATACATTGGTTTTACAATTTACAATGACATTAACCACTTAACCAACTTATTTATTTCCCAGAAGATGGAAAAAAAATGAACTTTTTTTTTTATGTAATATTTTTACTGCCTTTATTGCTTTATTGTGCTGAAGAGGAAAATAATAATTATTGACTTTTTTTTTTTTTTTTGAAGAAGTTATAAACAAATAATTTTTCTTTAAAAAATTTGCCCAAGTTAATACACTCCTTTTGAAAAATGAAATAAAAACAACTTTTTACATTTTGGAATAAAATAACTCCTTTTAAAACAACTTCAAACTATATAAAAAGACAAGTAAAAGAAAATTAGCATTATAATCCAAGAAAAATCATACTTTGAGTGGTAATCTCAAAAGCATGGAGCAACGCATAGGCCTACATCGCAATCTCTGCAGTAATATCTCGATTCATGACATTTTTTTTTCCATGTTCATTCTTTTTCCATGCACAAACTGCACATGTCCTTGTTGGATTTGCTTTCTTTTCTGTTGCCAGAATAAAATCTGGAAAGTGATGCTCTGAGAGTCGAAGTGGTGTTGCACTAGTGCCTGGTTGACCCCTTGACTTTGTAGAAGGTGCTCTGTATTTTGCAACCAACATGTCAATCAGCTCCATTCTGTAGTCTAAAGGCTTCTTGTTCTGTCCAGTTTGTTTGAATAGAATAAATGATTTCCACACTGCTAATTCTAAGAGATGAAAAACCAATTTGCAGTAATACTTCTTTCCTCATTTCCTCATGATGGGGTAGCTTGAAAGTGACTGATCAACCCAATTGATCACTATTGTCTAATAAACTTTCTTCATCACTATCATAATTCATTTTGAAACTACTGAAATTTCAAAGGACTAAAAATATCTTGTATGAAAAAAAATCATCGGGACACAATGCCAGACATGCCTCCTCACTCAGATGACTGTACAGTACTAACAAGGTGAAATTAGATCCAATAATATTTAATATTTTTCATAAACCACGCTCAGAGGCGGGGCTAAGTGTCAAAACAACAAATGAGAATGAACAAATGAGATAGATAGGTCAAATTTCCACAATACACACAATTAAGAACATGCCCAAATATACTCGGCTAAATTTTTTAGTGTTTGCATGTGAAGCCCAAGTATATTTGGGCAAATTCGTTAAGTGGTTAATTGTGAAGCTGGACTATTTATTTTATTTAATTTGGCCCCTAAGCTTTAGGCTTTACTGGCATTTAAAGCCACAAGGTTTTCTCTGCCCCAATCAGATGTAGTAGAAAGATTAGAGGTCAGGTGCATCATAGCTGTCCCATGTGAAACATGGAGTGACTATTACTAGTTTTAGGAGAATAACAGTGGCCATCTACAACTGCAGTTATAGATTGGCCAGAAAAGAAATCAGAGATGAAGGCTAGATAGAAGGATAAAAACTGGAGGAAGGCAGTTTGGAAATTAAAGATTTGCGCTAGACTCTATCAAAAGCTTTTGATATGTGTAGCACAATAGCAAAGGTTTTACCAAAATCCTGAAAGGAGGATGACCAAGAGTGAGAGAGATATGCAAAAAGATTGCCAGTAAAGCATTCCTTGGGAACCCATTCTGATATGAAAAAAGATTGTGAGGAGAGAGATGTTTAAGAATCTTCCCACTCACGACAGATTTAAAAACTCTTAAAAGGCAAGAAATCAAAGCAATTGAACAATAGTTAGAGGGATAGAGGAGAAAAAACATCTTTCGAAGAGATTCTAATTTCAAACATAATAAAATCAAAAGGGAGGAGGAGATGGAAGAATAGCACTGGAATCGTCCATTGTTGAGTTAGAGGTGAAAGTTTGAGTGAAGAGTTCAGCTTTGTCAGGAGAGATGGCAACCAAGCCATCAAAATGGAAAAGAGGAGGGAAAGAATAGGAAAAAGTTGTTGGAGAGGCTCTTAGCTAGATGACAAAAAGAGCAAGAATAATTAGAATTGGATAGGTTTTCATATTTTTGTTGGATGAAGGAATTTTGGGCAAATCAAAGAACGTATTTTGCACAGAAATATAAGCTGAGAGTCAGGAGCTGGATGACAATGGTACTGTGGGGGTTGTAACCTTTCTCCCTCCCAGTTTTCAAGTCCTATCTGGTTCTTCTCAAGTTTTTCTCTCCCCACATAAGTCTAGTTAGTAGGCCTGATATTTATACCAGAATTAATGTTGAAAAGCGTATTAAAAGGTTATGAAACCAGAGTAGACTACCAAGAAGGTAGCAATACATTTAAGATAAACATGTTCTGTTGGAAGTCAAGGGAGTTTTGGAAAGCCTTTGAAGGTACGGTGTTAATTCTAATTGTCATTCTTTGCCAGTGTGCAATAGGAAGAGAGAGTGGTTCATAATTCTTGTTACTAGTTATTGTGGTGACATCACTTGTATTTCACTATCATTATTATTAGTAGTAATTATTATGATTATATATATATATTATGTTTTGAAATTGTGACCGAGTATGGATAAGTGTAATAAGTTAGCCAGGTTAGAATTAGATGACAGACCTTTAGTTATTGCCCAGTTTGCAGTGCATGCTTGAGCCATGGATTTCCTTTACCAAATCTGGTTCTTCTGTGATCCATTCATGTAACTAGCTACAGAACCAATTATTATAGGACACCAGTCACATTTCAGAGTTTCAGGTTTTGCTCCATGCTTGTTTGGAACTGCTTATAGGTTGATTAAATTATGTAAGATATGTTTGTCATAACTGTCAATGTTTATATTTATTACTTCGTTTCATTATGTATGTGTATTGATTTCATGAGTAATTTATGCTTTCCAGCGAGTAGGTACCTAATTATGAAGTGATTCCAGTTAATGTTTGTTGATTAATTGTGTTATTTTATTGTTTTTGATTAATTGTACCCTGTGCATGTAACTAATAATCTTTTGTTGTCTAGGCAACCAGTTGGGACTCAACTCGACTAGTACAGACTCATCAGGCTTGGATTGTGGATCCAATCCAGTTGGAGCTATGAAGTCCATTGAGGTTGTGTCAGCCACTGTTGGCCATTGGGATCAGGCTTGTGACCCTAAAACTACTAACTTGATATCTGCTTTGTATAACAAAAATCAGGTCATGGGGTCAAGTTTGGAGGGTAGCTGGGCTGGGACAAGGGTTCACATTCTGTAAAAGTCATTTCCAGTACTTGTCTCCCACTTGTTTTGTATTATTTCTGCCAAATCTCACTAATTGTTATTTGTTTTCCAGAGGTTTTTGTTAATTGTGACTCATTGCCAGTTCTTTGTGTGTTTATACTTTTATACTTACTGAATAATCGTGTTTATTCCAGATATAATAAAGAGAAAAAAAAGATTAGTTTATTTCCATTAACATTTACCTTTGAAATTCCAGTCCCTTTCTTGGACTCTCAGTGGTTGGGTTTGTTGCTCAGTGGAGATGAGGATTTAGTAAATAGAATTTCGGGAAGTCTTTTACGGGTAATGTGCAAGTTGGACCAGAATAATCTCCCAGAAAGGAGGCAAGGATTTGGTGAATAGAAATTTTGGGAAGTCTTTTACAGTTAATGTGCGAGTTGGACCTGAATAATCTCCCAAAAATAAACAACTGATGTGAGAGGCATTACTGGATACCTGAGGAAACTATCCCCTTGTCCAATCTTTTGACTAACATGAACCCAGAAACGTGAAAGGGTGCTGGGTGGCTCGATGATACAGATGCTTAGGGACTTCTGAAAGCCCCCCTCTCCGTTGTGGATAGCATTAGAACAATCAAAGTTAAACTAAGTTATTTTGCATTAGTAGTATGAATAGAATATGGCATGAATGCCTCCATGCCCAAAAGAATCACCTCCATGATGCACTCAGCACACTTGGAAGGGCCCTGGTGTAGGGATTTATCAAAACACTGCCTAATTGTACTAATATAAATGAAAATTCTAATGATTATTGTTTTTATTTCCAGCTCTTATTCAGGACTTGTTAAAAAAAATAAAAATACATAAAGGAGGATTAAAACATTTTATTGAGTGTTCAAACTTTCCAATGATTTGGTAAAGAATATTGAATCCATTCTTGAATTAAGTGAAGTGATTCACAAAGAGGAATAAATAAATAAAAGAAAAAAATGAAACTATCAAGAACTTCATCATGAAGGCATGTGGAGAGCTAGCAGGACTATAGCATGACTGTGGATGTAATTATTAATTCCTAAGAACAAACAAACATGAGTGATACCCATGAGCTTTGTACTGATTATTCTACATTCCAAATTATTAAGCCGATTGCATTTTCTCCAATGTTTTCAAAAGTTTTTCACCGATTTCAATGAAATTTATAGCAAATAATTACTATATATACATAGAAGCACTGATGGTATTCATTTCAATAAAATATTTTGATAATTAAAATAATTATCTCTTTTTATTGAAAAATATGCAAAATATGATGTTCCGAATTATTAAGCAAGTATTCTATTTACAGATCTAAATGGTGAAAATGGGTAAGAAGAAGGATTTAACACCAACTGAGAAAAGAAAAATAGTCAAGTTACTCGCTGAAAATATAAAATCTATTGAAATTGCGAAGCAGTTTGGAAGGGCTTATCAAACTGTAAACAAGTTTGTAGCAGAGGGTACCAAACTGAGGCAGTGAAGTGATAAAGGAGCTATAAAAAAGTGACAAGGCAGCAGATATCCATAATCAAGCCCAAATTTGCAAAGCATCCATTGTCCTCAAGTAGAGAGGTTTTTGAGCAGGCTGGTATACATAATGTACCAAGAACATCTTGATGTGGAATCCTCCAAACAATTGGCAAGATGTGTAAACCTATGATTCAGTCACCATTAACACCCAGGTACAAGAAGCAGCATGTTGAATGGGTGTGTCAGTACATGAAAACAGATTTTAATACTGTATTGTTCACCGATGAATGAAAAGCAACCCTTGAGGGACTTGATGTTTGGTCAAGGTTAATTTTAATTAAAAATACTTCCTGATCATACTTATCACTGGCCACTTATAACCTTTTAGGAACATGTTCCACATTGGTAAGTGAACATTTGTAAAAAAAAATTTAAAAAATTGAAAAAATTGGGGATGGTATATTTTTTTTTATTTAAGGTCCAAGGTCAAGGATATTTTTTTTTAATTTTCATTTTAGAGGCTTATGACAAGAGAGATAATATGACAAACTGTTTAAGAGCTTCAAAATGACACTAGAATCAGAACTCTAGCTTTATCAGTTATGTGGTTACAGCAATTTGAAATTTGACTAAGTAAAAAATCAGGTCAAAGGTCCAAATTTTGTGACCCCGTATCTCAGCAACCAAAGGTCAGCCAGCTCTAAAATTTGGGGAATTTCAGTTTTCATACATACCTACAAATGTACCAAATATGAAAATCTGAGATGGTCTTGTTCAAATTCACCTTTTTTTTAATTAAAATTAACCTTGACCAAAACATCAAGTGATGGTAAATAGTTTTATTACTTAGTAAAATGATAAAATAATTTTAGCTTAGTTTCATAAATTGAATACCAGTATTTAAAGTAATTGTTTTTCCTTATGATGAGCATATTTTCTTTCTCATTAAAATTTCAAGGCCCTGGTGGCCTATTTGAATAAAAAATTAGATATACAATTTGAGTTTATAAAATTATTAAAATACTTAAAATAAACAAAATAAGACAGTTTAATATAAAAATTATAAAGTATAATATAGAATTATTATTAATATGGAATAGGAGATTACAACAGTTTAAAATATTTAGAGATTAGCTGGTTAGAGAAAATGTAAATTTATGGGTAACTTAACTTATTAAGCTCTGCCATTTTCGTGAATGCAAAATATATTTTATACATTTACACTTTGAAAGAAATATAAATTATCATAAATTGTGTTTTTTGTATGTTCAAATTTCTATAAATATAGATTTTTTGTAATGAAATTTTAAAATTTCAAAGAATCTGTAAGAGGAATCAGTTAAATTTGGCCTATGCTGATGCTGATACGCAGAAAATGGCAAATTCTGCCAATGCCAATTAATCAGTACACCATTTTAAGTTTTTAAAAGTTTTTGTTGCAAAGCAATTTGTTTTTAGTTTTTATGCTCTTACTTTAAGCAGCTTCTTATACAAAGGATCATAAAACTGAAGTTAATAGGTATTAAAAAATACCTTGTTACAGGTCAAGTTATTTACCCTGCAAAATAGGTACCATCCATAAGTAAAAAACTGACAATGTACCGATGTTTACCAGTAACCTCTTTCAATTGCTGGTATCACCAGTACCACTTTGCCTCAAATACCAGTACCAGATACAAACAAAAATTGAATACAATACCACTTCCATAACACTGGCACACAGTGCTGCCAACAAGTGCTTGACAACTTACCATTTAAGCAAGCAGCTGTTCCTGGTTCATCACTTCCATCTTCACAATCACAGTAATCATCATTTATATAATTAAATGAGATGGTTCCAGATCCATCAAAGCATGTGAAAGATCGACTTGGATCATAAAATGAGGCCACTAAAATGAAAATGCAACAATTAATCTAGTTAGTATCAACTAATGGTTAAGAGTGTGTTACTGCAGACTTAATTACTTTATTATTACCTTATATATATATATATATATATATATATATATATATATATATATATATATACACAGTGAACCCTCACTAATCTACTGAGTATCAGGGGGAAAAAAAGAACATGGCCTAACACATGTAAATAAACCAAACTAAACCCATGTAATAAGAAATAATGCATTAAAATAACCTGTAAAACAATAATAAAGTTGATTAATAGAATTAAAAACAATAGTTTATTATTTAAATAAGTGCTTACCTTTAAAACCAAAGGGCTCCTGACTCTTGAAGGTAAGGTAGTGTGGAGGTAGTGAGGGGCAGTGAAATACAGTAATATGCACTATAATACAGTGAGGCCTTGCATAACGAATGCCTTAAATAGTGAATTTTTGCTTAACGAATTACCTCCATAAGGCTCCATTGATTTAAATAACGATTTTACCTTGTAGAACGAATTTGGTAACGAAAAACGTAATAACACGTTTTCTGTTCAGTTGGAGGTTGGTAGCTGGTGTGAGCAGTTGTGTACAACACAATTGCTCACTATTAAATTTTAATTTATTAGCTTTATAAGTGTATAAAACGTGTAGTCATGGCCCCTAAAAGACCTTCATCATCTGCTAATGCTCCAAAGAAATCCAGGAAAACTATCAGTCTCCAGATGAAGCAGGACATTATTAAAAAAAGTGAATCTGGAACGAGCACCAAAGATCTTGCTGCTGAATATGGATTGTCTGCCAGTACAGTTTCGACGATTTTTAAGAAGGAAGAAATTATGAAAACTAAAGTAAGTGATGCTACAAGTAGACTTATTAAAGGAAGGGAAGTTATTGCTGAACTGGAGAGAGTTTTACTGATATGGATTAGAGAAAAGGAAATGAAGGGGGAATCCATTACTAGGCATTCATTAGTGACAAGGCAGTGCAAATATATGAACAAATTAAGGAATCCCTTCCAGCATCAGTTGAAAGATATGAATCATTCAATGCAAGTCGTGGGTGGTTTGAAAATTTCAAGAGAAGGTCAGGAATTAAGAACATTATAAGGCATGGTGAGGCTGCAAGTGCTGATACTGAGGGAGCAAAGGAATTTAAAATAGAATTTGCAGAACTTGTTGAGGAGGGATTATTTGCCTCAAGTTTTTAACGCCGATGAAACTGGCCTATTTTGGAAAAAGCTACTGAACAGAACCTACATTACTAGAGGAGTCCAAACTGCCTGGCCATAAACCAATGAAAGACCGTTTACTTTACTTATGGCTGGGAATGCATCAGAGGACTGAAGATTAAGCCTATGCTTGTGTATCATTCCCAAAATCCCAGGATATTCAAGCAGAAGAAGGTGAACCCATTTAAAAAATGGGTAAACAAGCGCAAAAAGGGTAAAATTTGGGCTCTGGAACGAATTACTGAAAATCCCATTGAACTAATGCATTGCATAACGAATTTTTTAGTTAACGAATGACCTGGAATGAATTAAATTTGTTATGCAAGGCCTCACTGTATTTATG
Source organism: Bathynomus jamesi (assembly GCA_023014485.1). Taxonomy (NCBI): domain Eukaryota; kingdom Metazoa; phylum Arthropoda; class Malacostraca; order Isopoda; family Cirolanidae; genus Bathynomus; species Bathynomus jamesi. The sequence goes on along the minus strand of JAJOZX010001516.1, from coordinate 128,462 downwards.
TACACTGTAATTAATTAACATTAATTCTGAGTCTTTATCTCAAAGATCAAACCAATATTTATTGTATAAAACACCAACACAATGAGTCACTGGCTGCCCACATACCCTTCGGATTAAGTGACATTCGGATTAACTGTGTTCAGATTAGCGAGGGTTCACTGTGTATATACTGTATATATGGGTGTAACAGGATTTGCACACCAAAGGGAATATTTCATTTTCAAATATGACTGGGAAATTAATGAAAGATGAATGTGTAGCAATAATTTTGATAATTAAATAAAGTGTAATACTATACTTAAATCTGTGGTCTATAGTGCTTTTATTAATTTCCCAGCTATATCTGAGAATGAAATATTAATTAACCCTTTGGCATGTGAATCCTGAATCCTGTTTCACCCTATATATATATATATATATATGGTGTCCCATAAGTCCAGCATCATAGGAAAAATAATAAAAAAAGACAAAACAAAAGCTTTTATTTACAGAACGTGCTCAATATGTCCACCATTGTTTTCAATACACAAATTCAGACATGATACCCAGTCAGCAAGCACATGGTGAATGATGTCAGGAGTAATGGTGTTACATGCCCCAATAATGCACTGCTGCAAATGTTCAACACTTCTAATTTTCTCTGCGTATACCAGCGCTTTCAAGTGGCCCCAGAGATAAAAATCTAGTGGCGTGAGATCCAGGCTTCTAGCTGGCCATTCCACAGGCCCTCGACATCCTATCCAATGACTAGGGAATTGATGGTACAGGTATTCCCTTACTTGGGTGCTGTAATGTGCAGGAGCGCCATCTTGCTGGAACCATGTTGGGAAATTTCCTTCAAGACACTGGGAAATGCTTCTTCCTTGAGCATACATAGGTAGGTGCCTCCAGTGACATGTTCATTGAAAAAGAGAGGGCCTATGATACAATCCTTCCAAATGCCACACCATACCATCACCCGAGATGCATCTTGTTCCTTTGAAGAGGTATACCAGTGAGGGTTGTTTTGAGACCAGTAGCGGGTGTTCTGTCGATTTACCTCACCATTTCCATAAAAAACAGCCTCGTCACTGAACAGAATGGTGGATGGGAAATTGGCATCCTGAGCATATTTTGTAGAAATAAAAAAATATGAATTTCTCTTATGATGCTGGACTTATGGGACACCATATATATATATATATATATATATATATATATATATATATATATATATATGTGATGAATAAAACCACGAAGGAAAGGAAACACAAAATGGTGCTCAAGCGTCATTAGACAAAAGCGCTTGAGCACCATTTTGTGTTCCTTTCCTTCGTGGTTTTATTCATCATAAATATTTTTCACGTGTTACTTTCGTGAAATAATTTTCATATATATACAGGGTGGGCCGTAAGTTTCCATACATAGGAAAATTTAAATTATGGTCTTCATGTGCGTCGGTATTTGGATCAGCAGTTTCCGGATGCTTGGATTGGTCGGCGTGGTCCTGTGGAGTGGCCTCCCAGATCCCCAGATCTCACCCCCCTTGATTTCTATCTTTGGGGGCACTTGAAGGCCATGGTGTATCAGGAAAAGATACGAGACATAAATCATCTAAAGGAACGTATCACCAACGCCATTACAAGCATAACGTCAACTGTGCTAATGCGTGTTCATCAACAGTGGGGAACACATATTGAAATGTGTTTTCAAAACAATGGCAACCATGTAGAGCATATTATATAAATAAAAATGGTTGTCCATAAAAAAATGTTTATTTTTTTCCTATGTATGGAAACTTACGGCCCACCCTGTATATATATATATATATATATATATATATATATATATATATATATATATATATATATATATATAATAATGTAAAATAATGCACTGTCACAACAAAGTATGAAAAAGGAAACCACTCTTCAGGGAAATGTAAACTTTTATTTCTTAACACCAATTCAGCTCCTCGTGAGCCCTTGCCAATTGGTAATGACTGCATAAACAGAGAACAGAGTTTATAAATACACCTGGAAGTTAATTATCTGGGATTAGCCGACAACCTTCCCATCCTCTTAAGAGCATATAGAATCTGTCACCCTTCTTATGTTGATGATATAACTGCATAAATGGCATGTTAATAAGGAACAAACCTAAGGATGGAAAAGACACAGGTGTGTGTGTGTGTGTATATATATATATATATATATGATGAATAAAACCACAAAGGAAAGGAAACACAAAATGGTGCTCAAGCGCTTTCGTCTAATGAGGATGTCATTAGACGAAAGCGCTTGAGCACCATTTTGTGTTTCCTTTCCTTCGTGGTTTTATTCATCATAAATATTTTTCACGTGTTACCTTCGTGAAATAATTTTCATATATATATATTATATATATTACCAGGTAAAATGTCCTGATAATGTATATGTGGGAGAAATGGGGAGGGACCTCAGTAAGAGAATTTATGAACACAAGAGAGATGTGAGGGTGGGGAATGAAAAAAGTGCTGTATTCTGTCATGTTAGAGACAATAACCATGCAATAGATTTCAATAATTGCAACTCATTTTCAAATCTAATAATTATGTTAAGCATAGAATTGTTGAATCTAGTCTTGTAGGCTCTATACAAACTTTTAATCTATCTGATGGTCAATTCTTTTTTAACAAAATTATATGTAATAAAATGAAAACATTTTTAACATTACCATCCAAAAATTTCCAAGCAACAAGGTATACCCATCAGGTCAAAGCTGGGTCAGAGAGGTTATTTAACTATCCCCTGATAAGAGGATGGGAAGGTTCAGTCAGCTAATCCCTGATAATTAACTTCCAGGTGTATATAAACTTTGTTCTCTGTTTATGCAGTCATTACCAACTGACAAGGGCTCACAAGGAGCCAAAACTGTATTGGTGTTAAGAAATAAAAATTTACATCTTCCTGAAGAGTGGTTTCCTTCTTCATATATATGTATATATAATTTTTCATAGTAAGATACTTTTTTATGTAAAAAACAAACAAGCAAACAATGGAGCATTTGGGTCAGCCTAGGCCCTAAATTTGTCTTCTTCTAGTTTAATTTATACCAGTTATGCCTAACCAACACTAAAATTATGGGAATTGGGCCTAGATAAAGCAAAACTTTAGTTTTAACTTACTTGCTAATGATACTCCTCTAGGTCTTAAAACATGAGAAGCAGTTACTGGTCTGTAGGTGTACAGGCCTAATAAATTTAAATACATAAACAGACCTATGTTTATGAGAGTAACTGGCAAGCTTGTAATTTTTATGTATAAATCCATTTTCTTCAGTTAAGTTTGGCTTTGGCTAGTAATGCTGGTTAGGATTCAACAAATACAGTACCGTACCTATTTTCTTAGTTTTTAAAAACAAAACCAGGTTTTATTAGCCTATGGGGCACTCTGTTTCCTTAATTTTGTGAAGGGTTTTGCCTGTTTAGATATTACCAAAAACCATTTAATTATTATAGAATATAGACCTTAACTCATCTGAAATAATGTTATTTATCAATATTTCTATAGAGCCTGTAGGTACTACCTATATAAAAGTAAACTAAAAAATATAGATGAGAAAAACAGGCTTAAACTTTAATGAAGTGAGGAATATAATCAGAGGTTGAAAGATTAGAATAAAAATCCTTATACTTAGCTCAAGTGGTTAGAAATTGCGCAAAATTTCAATTTCATTTCAGGGTACATTGGCAGAAGAAAAACCTTAATTTTAGAATGTACAGCTAATAAGCTCAAAGATCTTTTTGTTTTGATGAGGTAATTTAAATTCTGCACAGCTTCCTACAATCATGATACTCCTGCAGCAGCTACAGGTAAATATGAAAATATTCAAATGATTTAGCTTAGTAGTATTGGGCTTCTATACAATTTAAATACTTTTTGTACTGATACTGATTATAAAAACAACCTTTATACCATTTCCAGAGTATTTAACATTCAAACTCATATTGGATATACACTGTGTGGCAAACAAAATCACTACCATTACCTCATATTAGACACATGCCATGCATCCAAATAGAAAAAAATTTTCAAAATATGGTGCATCAAGATCATGATGCCAGGTCTCACATGCAGGAGCATGTGGGGTTCCTACATCACATGACGAGCAAAAATACAGGGGAAAATTGGAAAACTTTGTGACCAAATGTAGCAAGCTGTGGCTGAGCAGCCCCATGCAGTTGGCCAAATGTGAAAACTGACACAACCTGTATGAGGTAAAGTGTTAAATACTTCTTTGAATTGCTGAACTCTCATTTCTCCTGTCGCTATCCTCCTTAGTTTATCTTTTTCTGTGTCTCATACCCTGTGAGTAGTCCAGCATACTCTCAAACACACCCTTCTCTTCCTGTTCCTTGCTATGCATACATGTATCTTACACACTACACAATCTTTTCAAAATTAAAACAAATTAACAAATGGCATTGACTTCAAGAGCCCCTGGGAAAGGGACCATAAATGTCCCAACTTATGGTTCCCCTGCTGCCAAATACTGGAAACAGACCCAGACAGTGGGGCTGGTTCTGCTACTGCCTATTTGAGATGTCCTGGGCCTCTGCCTGGTTCACTTTTCATAAAGTTCTGCAACATTTAGGCCTTACCTCAAATTCCCAATCTGTTAAACACCACCTCTCCTTCTCTAAACCTCACTGAAACTCAGGTGTCTGAGACAATTGACAGCAACCCCTTTTCTGTACCCATTTACTTTCTCAATACCATAAACCAGGGTGACTTTGGATGACTACGGACAAAATCTGAGTAAAAGGTTTTACTATTAAATAGCTCCTAAATGAAATAAAGCAAACAAAACTCTTGTTGCCTCAGAACATTCTCCTTGTATTTCTTATTATTATTATTTCATTTAGTTGCTATTTAATTTTTACTCAGATTTTGTCCAGTCACCCCCAGTGTACAGTACTTAATTTTATTCCAAAGGTGGATGTTGTATATATGTACAATTGTACATCATAACATAACTTGCTCTCATATTCTCGAACTTGAATCCTCCAAATTTTACACCCTCTGGATATGGCTTACTTGCCAATCTCAAACTAAATGCATCTGCGCTCTTTATCTTTCTCCTAATTCTAGTGATTATCCAAAACTCTTTGACTAATTCACTTCCAAAGTAGAATACATTCTATCCCAACTCTCCTTTTGCTGAAATCTACATTTTAGGAGATTTCAATGTTCACCACCACCTTTGGCTTTCCTCTTATTTCACTGACATCCCTAGTGAATAGCTTTCAATTTTTCTATCTTGAATGACCTACAGCAGATTGTATAGCACCCAATTCATATCCCTAATTGCCTTGGAAACAGGCCCAACATTCTGGATTTATTTCTCACCACTCATCCTTCTTCTTACTCTGTTGAACTTTTTTCTCCAATGGGCTCTGCCAATCATAATCTTATATCTGTTTCCTGTCCTATTGCTCCAGTTTGGCATTTAGTTCCTCCCAAAAGGAGTGCCTTTGGCACTTTTGGGCTGCTGATTAGAAGGCTGTTATGCAGTACTTCTTGACTTACCATGAATGATTACTACTTTCATGGGTGGACATTCCATAGTCAATGCTGCCAATACTGCTGCCTAGTACTAATGCAAAAAAATAAAAAATACTGCCTAGCACTAATGGAGAAAAAAAAAAAACCTTAGTTTAACTTTGCTTGTTCTAATTCTATCCACAACAGAGAGGAAGCTTTCAAGAAGGTACCATCACCATCCAACTCCTGATGCTCATTCAGCTGGAACCATGCAAAATCTGTTCTTTGACTCCCAAAAAATTCCTTCATCAAACAAAAATGTGAAAAGCTATCTAATTTTAATTCTTCTCTCTCTTTCTGGCACCTAGCCAAGAACCTCTTCAACAACTTTACTACTACTTCTTTTCCTTCTGACAGTTCAGTTATCTCTTTTTGTGATAAAGCTGAACTCTTCACTCAAACTTTCACCTCCAGTTCAACCCTGAATGATTCCAGTGCTGTTCCTCCATCTTCTCCTCCCTCTGACTTAATTTTGTCAGAAATTGGAATCTCTTCCAAACAGTGTGGATTAGTTTAAACCATAGTTTTTCTGGGTTTCTTATGTACATAGCTATTTGCTTTTTATTCTTAGTTTTAATGATATTTTAATGCTTAGTATGAACGTAAATCAATGACAACAATTTCATACATCAATTTTATATATGAAACCTAATATTGTGCTTATTTTTTAATTATGTCTGTCACACTGTCAACAATCATCATAAAAAAAAATGTCTGTACTTTCAGCTATGTATTTTACTATTTTTCAATGGAAATCCTGACAATAAAGATTATGTCCCAACTACTATTAAAGTATCAATTACACAGAAAAATGAGAAATTTAGTTTGCCATTGCACCAAATAGTGTTGGTTGGTATTTTACTAAATTTTTTATTTACCTATAGCTATAATTTACATTCCTAGTCACCACATTTGACATGTTTTGTTTGTATAACAATATGATAATGGTATATCTGCAATCTGAATAGTGTTAAAGGAATTGTTTTCACTATTATCTCTATTATTTACAAGAAAATAATAATAAAGCTCGTTTTATAATTTTGAGTATAAACATAGGTAGTTTCTTTCTTGTAAAAGTTATTATAATGCTTAAATAAAATAATATGAAAGATAAAATCATTTTATTATAATCAAACACTAATGAAAAAAAAAAACCATTAAAACCAAATAAACCACGTTTTTTTAAAAAAAAATTTAAACAATGGTTTTTCATTTTTTAAAATAACCATGGTTTTTTTTTCCACCCTGCTTCCAAAGATGTTTATTCTGCCCTATCTGGCTCAACTCTGGGAAGGCATACAGTCCAGATGGCATCCCACAATCTTCCACATGACTATCCCCTTATCTTCAACAATACACAACTCAATCCTTCCTCTTCTCTTAACATTCTTGGAATTTCCTCTTCTCATGATCTTTCCTGGAAAGATCACATATAACTATGCTCTTTCCAAAACAGCTTCTAAGAGGTTAGGTGTGCTGTTCTGGCCCCACAGTTTCTTCACCCTTATTCAGTTGCTGTCTCTGTACATGGGTCTTGTCTACCCCTGTATGGAGTATGCTTCTCAGGTATTTTACCCACACAGTTCTACTTGACTGGGTGGAATCAAAGGTTTTAAGTCTCATCAATTCCCTGCCTCTTACTGACTGTCTTCAATCCCTCTCTCTTCACCATTGCCATTATAACAGACACTGCTCTTCTGAACTCTCTAACTGCATGCCTGAATTTCGTACATATCATACATATCAAATAAGTATTCACATGTATGAATTTGTACATATCATTTTAGTTTTGATTAGATTTTTTTTTTTATGTTTTTTTTTTTTTTTTTTTTTTTAATAATTAATATAGATATTGCCAATTTAATTATAATGTATACTTTTGCAATGATATATATTATAAAAATAAATAAATAAATAAATAATAAAATAGGCCATATGGTACCAGTATAGAATGTCCTTTTCAGCCTATTTACAGAAAAAAACTGGCCTCTTTCTTGCACTGAAAGTCTTGTATCTTGAGATCCGTTAAACTTGCGAGAACACTGGCTGGGAGCTGACTGCCCATTGTCCAACCTTTCCAGGACTCTCCCATCCATGCCTCAGATTTTGAATCTCCCACTTAACGATCCTTTAGACCCGCGATGACATATTTCCCCCCGAGACCATCCATATATATACATACACATACACCCATATACATAAATACTTATACACACATATTTATATCTATTATATACCCCATTAGCCCTGTTCAAAAATCAACTTTTTCTTATTTTCATAGGTTTCTGTACCTTTTCCCATGCTTTTTGACCTGAAAAGGCCAAAAATCACAACCATTTTGACCTAGGTTGTTGGGAAGCATTGCCGCATGGAGCTTTAAGTTTTCTGCCTTGAAATCGGCCAAAAGCACCAGTTCCGGGGTCCCTTGAATCATGTTTTGCACTATAACTTTTTATCTAAACAAGATAGAGCAACAAAATAGGCACCAAATTAAAGTGTTTTTAATCCTCTTTCTAACTTATACAATTATGATAGTCTTGGAACAAGAAATGGCACATTGGTACATACAAATATTTCAGAAATATCACAAAATTCGTTTTCTCACACTCAAGGCAGACACAAATTCATAACACAAATTTGAGATTAACATTTTGTCAAGTCTAATCGATCAAGAAGTGAAAGCATTACATGATGATTAATTTCATAATGACATTTACACAGTCAGTTGTTGAGAGTTTGTTTCTTGAAGCTGTCAAAGTGGCGTCTGTTGAACTCCACAGCTTGAAGGAGATAGTCCCTTTGCTTGGCATCTGTTGTTATGACATTTGCAAAGTCGCTCATCATCTTGACACCATGTTCAGCAATGTCATTCACCGCTTTCAGATTCTTAATATAGTCCAACGCTTTTCTGTAGTCCTCATTCTGTGGCCAAGACGTGACAGGTTCCAGAAGCCACTCGGATCCAATGTTCAGTGTGTCCAGCAGGAAATGTGATTCTGGGCCAATGAGATCAACCAGGGTGGTCTTAGCTGTGACTCTCTGGAATAGAGGCTTTCCTGTTCTGAAGATGTCTGGCTTCTCAGTGGCATGTAACTGGGCAGCAATGTCGTGCTTCAATGTGTCACTCAATCTACTGCTGAACAGGGCAAATGGCACGACTTCCTGCGTCAGGTACCATTTGTGGTTTTCCATCTTATTAAGTACTGCATCAGCAAGCTCTGGGTCAGTTTTCTTGTACTTCAACATATCCTGGATTAGACTTAGATCATTCATGGGAGCATCTGCAGCAGACATTGACATCATCCATACAGGAGTGTAGAACAGTGCAAGGAAGGTGTTGAGTCTTTCCAGCTTTGATACAGTGTCTTCGTCGTACTCAAGTTGATCTGCAAACATCAGCATTTTCATGGAGTACAGGTTTCTGGCCATCCATCTGGCCTGATGAATGGTGCCTGGTCGACTCCAGTGAATACCTCGAGGAGGCGTTCCTCCAAGAACAATGACTGTCAGTTCAGCCATTTCCCTGTAGTCGGCTCTTGGAAGCCTTTCTGCTGTTAGAATGTCTTGGAGTATTTCTTCACTGTTCTTCTTCTTTTCCTTCAGCGATTTGCTGTTGATAGCCAGCATCTTTGGGTTTTCCTTGGACAAGTCCATCCAAACATCCTTCAGATGCTCAAACCAGGGATTATCTGGCCCCTTCACCTTCCCAAACAGCTTCTCCCAAACTGCTCCTACTAGGATTTCCAGGATGTGATGTCGACAGGCCAGATAAAACACCTTTTTGTTCAGCATTTTCTCTAGCAGTTTGGCAGCTCCTCTGTGAACTCCACTGTTACTGGATGTAGCGTCAAAAACAAGGGCAGTAACATTATCCGTAAGTTCCCATGTCTCCAGTAAATCCATTGAAGCCTCAGCCTGAGCTGTGCCAGAAGAATTGTCGATGACAGGTACTCCCAATAACTTTCCTTCAGTGTATGAAGGTGGACCAGACACTAGCACAGCTAAAGTCTCTGAGGTACTTCCAGGTTCACTGCCCAAGACATCTTTGAGCAACTTTCCATCCCAGTGTAAGGCAGCGTACTGTGGGGGATTTTCACAAAACTTGGACATGTGACTCTGGCTGATATTATACCTGGACAGCATTCTGTTGCGACATGTTGTTGAGGTTGAGATGACGAAGTTATCCAGATCAGCCCCTCCAGCTTTCAAGGTGGCAGAAACCATGGCAGTAACTTGATTGTCTGATAAACCAAGACAATCAGCTGTATTGCAGATGACATCACATTCCATGACCTTCCTTGGAAACGTCAAAGTCACACTAGTCACAGTGTCTTGATGGTGAGAACATCCAGGACAGAGGCTGATGGTAATCCATGTCCTCTGTGTTAGCGTCGTTGTCAGTTGAGTCACCCCAGGTAATGTCATCCACATGAACAACTGCCTCTTGTTCTGCTGCAGCTGTAAAATAGTACATGTTAAGACAGTAATTGTTAAGTACATGCTAAATATCGCAATGGAGTAAAACTTAAAACTTTTTGTGATGTTCAAAGTAATTAGTTTTACCTTGTTCTTGTCTATGCTGCAGTCTCTCATTCCTCGCTGCTTGCTGCAGGGATCTTGTCTCAAAAATCTTGTCATGACCAGACATATGACCTTTCCTCTCAGTCTTTTGGTCTTCGTAGAACCCGATATCCTCATCTTTCTTCTCTCTGGATAACAGTCTGTTGTTCTGTATTTCCTGGATTGCATCTGGAGCTCCTATATCAAACAGGCTGTCTAATTCCAGCACAAATGCTCCTCTTTTTCCTCCAGGGTTACTTGCTCTTCCTTTGCTTTTCACCAGAGCACGATGTTTCTCATGTATTTCATGAAGAGCTTCATTGCGTTGTACTTGGTCATTGTCTTGATCCTAGCCATCTGCCAGAATGGGATGATAGATTCAACTGTTTCATATGCAAGGTCTTGAACCATGGGCCTCCCTGCATTTTCCGGTAAATTCTGAAGATTAAGGAAATACTGGAACGCCTGTCTGTTGGTGGGAAGCTGGGAACCACTGATAAAAGCTGAAGGGTATCCAACCAGGAAAGTTTCAGTGAGAGATCTGGTAGATGGCCCAGTTGACACCTGCCTGTGGACAGTACGTGGAAGTTCTGAGATATCAACTGTGCGCCCACGGAGCTCCCTCAGCTCCTTGCTTAATGCCATTGTGAAGTTGTAACTTGTAGATGGTTTTCTAGATTCTGATTGAGTTTCTGTTGTTTCCTGAAAAATGATATTAATTAATTAATTAATTAATTAATTAATTAATTAATTAATTAATTATTTATTTATTTATTTTTTATTATTATTATTATTATTTATTAATTTTATGCTCTTTCATTTGATACCTAATTTGTTGCTCTATCTTGTTTAGATCAAAAGTTAAAGTGCAAAACATAATTCAAGGGACCCCGGAATTGGCGCTTTGGCCGATTTCAAGGCAGAAAATTTAAAGCTCCATGCGGCAATGCTTCCCAACATCCTAGGTCAAAATAGTTGTGATTTTCGCTTTTTCAGGTCAAAAAGCATGGGAAAATGTACAGAAACCTATGAAAATAAGAAAAAGTTGATTTTTGAACAGGCCTAATACCCCATACACACGCATACATCCAGAATTCCAGATACATACGCATGCGCGCACACATATATACCTACACAAACTCATACACCTCTATTTCGCCCTTTCATTACCTCCGAGATCATTTAGCACATACAGTAATATCCATACAGCCAAAAGAAACTGTTTAAGCACAGACAGAGCAGCAAAGCTAGTATTTATATCCCAAAATGCAAAATTCCAAGAAAGTGAAGTAAAACATGGTGCTACATTGGCTTTGTCAACATCCAAATCTGCAATAAGTACCAGTACCTGTGATATTGAAACTATATGCTCTAATCAATCTAGTGATAATGATTCTTCAATGGAAATAGAATCAGATAATGAAAGTTAAACAGCATTAGGTTAACACAAAGGTTAAAGAAAGAGATGAATATTTTTATTTTTTTTATTTTTCTATTTGGAATATATATATATATATATATATATATATATATATACACTGGTATTCTTGCCAATCACAATTATATATATTGTTTTATACCAGTATTATGTATTTTTTATTATGTATATTATACCAGTACCTGTGATATTGAAACTAGCATATATGCTCTACCCAATCTAGTGATGATTCTTCCATGGAAATGAAGGTTAAACAACATTAGGTTAACAAAAAGGTTCAAAAAAAGGTTATATTTTTTTTCTATCTGGAATATATATACTGGTACGCTTGCCAATAACAATTATGTATATTGTTTGAAACGAGGAAGAATGTTTTATGTTCTAGTTAAAAAATATATATACATATAAAAAATGAGGGTTTGTTTTTCCTTTCTATTATATACTTTTTGCGTGATTCAGTTTTTCTAAAAGATGACTATATATACTAGGTATAACCGTATAAGCATGGTAGTATAGTAAATTATAGGTAATACTAATATACTTATTAGATTAAAGGAAGAAAAATATGGAATAAGTTCAAAACAATAAAAAACAAAAAAAAACAGACTACCTTCGTTTTAAACAAAAAAACAACAAAAAAACAAAAAAAATGACATAATAAAAAATGATTCATATCACTATGTATGATATGTACAAAATTCACTATAATACATGGTGTCAATGGGGATATATACAAGCAAGCTATGATTTTGCAACTATTTTACAAAATTGTATCATAGAAAGTACAAATTAAAATTGTTACATACTATGTACATAAACCTGTAACAAACAGAATTATAAATAAACAACAAGATATTACTGTTGTACAAATGACAACAAACATACTGATTGGTTGCTAGTCCACAAGCTTATACGCTTTGCACTATATCCATTGTGCTTCTTGTATCTGGCATTTCTTGATACAAGAAGCACAATGGATAAAGCACAAAGCATATAACAAACAAACAGATATGCCTGGAGAAGAATGTACAGGCAACCCCCGCACTTACGACTTAATTGGTTCCTGGAGAGCTGTCATAAGTCAAACCCTTATTTCCCATAGGCGCAATGTTATAAATAGGGGTTCCATTCCTGGGAATTTCATACCCTAAAAATAGCAAAATTGACTAAGTAAATGGAGGAAAACTAAATAAAACACTAATACAGGGTGTACATAAAGTCAGGATCTATTTTTGTGAAATAATTATTTTTCTATTTTTCTTTTCAGAAGCCCTTAGAATGAATACAGAAGAGCGTGTGGCAATAGTAATTTGGCGAATCAAGGGAAAGAAATACAATGACATCAGAGAGAAGTTTAGAAGGAGATTTCATAAGCCGGGGTCAATAGACAAGACAATACGAAAGTTGGTGAACAAATTTAAATGAACGGGATCTGTAAATGATGAAGCAAGATCAGGACGACCGTGTATGTCAGATCTTACTGTGAATGTATGTCAGATCTTACTGTGAATGCAGTACGCGGAATTATCACTGAGGAGCCACGTACGTCTGTTCGTGCTGCATCACACAGACTCGGCCTCCCGACGTCATCTGTGCACAAAATTCTGAAAGTTAATTTGCAGAAGAAAAGCTATTATTTGCAGGTTTTACATGATTTACATGAGGAAGATTTCCCTCGATGAAGTGCTGTGTGTGCTGATCTCGTAGAACAAATCTGGAGTGATAATTTAATGGACAACATTCTCTTTAGTGATGAAGCCACTTTCCATACGTGTGGAAAAGTAAATCACCATAACTGTCGAATTTGGGCAGATGAAAGACCGAATGATTTCGTCCAAAATTGGGAAAGAGACTCACCTAAAGTTAATGTCTGGATGGGTTTAACAAAATCTAAGGTTTATGGTCCTTTTTTCTTTGCTGAAGCTACAGTTATGGGGCTTATTTATCTGGACATGTTGCAGCAATTCCTTGAACCTCAGCTGATTGGGGATAGGATTGTTAGTACCGTCGTCTATCAACATGATGCTCCTCCTTGTCACTATGCCAAAATTGTTTAGGATTATCTAAATGGACGTTTTCCAAATCGCTGGATCGGATGCGGAAGCAACAGACCTTGGCCAGCGAGATCACCAGATTTAACCCCTTTAGATTTCTTTGCATGGGGCTTTATCAAATCGCACATCTATCAGACGAAGATTACGAGTCTTGAAAACTTACGTACACGTATACGAACTGCTGCAGATAACATAACCCCGCAAATGCTCCAGAATGTGTTTAGAAATGCTGCGGAACGATTTGAGCTGTGCAGGGATACTGATGGGCATCACGTCGAATCCTACTCTTAATTATTTAATAAATGTTACCACTTTATCATTTTATGATTGAATTCCATATAATTTCCAAGTGTTTCACAAAAATAGATCCTGACTTTATGTACACCCTGTATATGCCTTTACAAACATTTACTAACTAAAAACAAACATTCAATATGAAAATAATGTTGACTTTTCTTCCTTTGTGATGTAAGTCCTCAATGGCATTTTCTTCCAGTAAAGTCCTGTTTTGTTAACATTGAACACCTGCCTCAAACAATAGCCTTCTTCAATAATTTTGGCTAACTTCTGTGAAAAATCTTTCATTGCATTCATGTCAGCACTCACTGCTTCTCCCTGAACTCAAATGTTATGCCAACCAGCTCTCTTCCTAAAGCAGTCAAACCAACTCTTGCTAGCAGTGAAAGAATCATCCTTGGATGTTTTACCATGTTTCTTCTTAAGCACCTCAAAGAGACTTAGCCTTAGCCAAAATCATCGCTCGATTGAGAGGCATATGGATGTGCTGCATCTGATCATTTATCCAGAAAATTAAATGTTTTTCCATTTTGGTAATGAGCACTTCACATTTTCTAATCAGTGTTGTTTGCATTGGCCTTGCACTCTTCACTTTGCTTAAATATTTAACCTTGTCCTTCAAAATCATACTCACAGTTGAATGAGACAATTCAAATTTATTAGCCAGTTCATACACTTTCATGCCCAAATCATGAAGCTTTAAAATTTCATGTTTAATTTCCAAAGTAAGGGCTTTCCTGGGCTTCTAGCAGTGCTGGACTTACCTATAAGCTAAATAAGCTATAGCTTAGGGCCACACACCCTCGGGGGCCTCATTTTTTAAAATATATTTTTATTTTATCATTAGTTTTTATTCTTTAACACTAATTCATCAAAAATTATATATATATATATATTTTATTTTTCTTTATCATTAACATTAATATAAAAAATAATAATTATAGTAATAATGACATTATTTTAAATTTTTTTACCCGAATTTTTTTAGAGAAGGGCCTCAAATTTCATATAGCTTAGGGCCTCAGCAGGTGAAAGTCCGGCCCTGGCTTCTAGGTTGATTTTCCACTCTGTGCATCACTTTTCCTTTTGTCAAACATGGTGAACAGCAAAAATAGTTGATAATACACAAAAATAAAGTGAAGAGCAATGTGGAGGAGATGCACACACTTCAAGCAGCAGCTGCAGACTGGCGAGTCTGACCAGTGTGACCATATCCTAATGACAGAAATTACCAGGAGAGTTGCCAAGTATCACTAGAATTTACTAGGTGATTTTGTGAAAATACTAAAAATTACTGACTAAGTTAGGACTACATATTTATTTTAAGGGTAAGAAAAGAAATATTTTTTTTAATTAAAAAAATTATATAACTAAAGGAATTTAGGTTATAAGCCAAACATGAATGAAAATGTGGACATTGAGTTCGCATTGTGCGCCATCGTAAATGTGAGCTGCAGACATAAATTGGGGTATTTTAGAGACTATCTCACCATGAAAAAAAATTGTCATAAATGCAGGGGGTCATAAGTCGGGGGTCGCCTGTATTATTAAAGAAGAACATACATACTAAATATGGATCATAATTTAAAGAAGTCTTGATGCAGGAAGTTGGTTAAAATTACCATAGTCTCATCTTTAAAATACCGGGTGTCCGAGAATTATCTGTACAATTTTTGGCTGTTATTAAAAGTCAACCATGAAGTGTAGAAATTCCAGTGTTGTCCCATTTTACAGAGAAACTCATTAAGGTTTTTCTGATAACAAGTTTTGACAAGTTTTTTCTTTTTTGTACGCGGGTGACAGACATTGATGATTTAAAAGCAAGAATCACAGCTGCTATTGAGCGAATTGATGTGGATATGCTGCAGCGTACATGGCAACATTTGGATTATCGATTGGATGTTTTGCAAATCACTGATGGTGCACATATCGAATGTTTGTAACAACGTTACTTTAATAAAAGAAACTTTTGAAAATACAGGTTCTAAATAATCTTGTTTAAGAATTTTACGCGTGTTATCAAGAATTTTATTAAAAGATGAAATTGTACAGATAATTTTCGGACACACTGGAATTTCTAAAAAACTTGTCAAAACTTAGTATCAGAAAAAACTTAATGAGATTCTCTGTAAAATGGGACAACACTCAAATTTCTACACTTCATGGTTGACTTTTAATAACAGCCAAAACTTGTACAGATAATTCTCGGACACCCTGTATATACTGTTTATTTAAAAGGTAAACAACCAAAAGTTGAAATAAGACTGGAGGACTGTGGATATAACACAGACATTACAGTCATCCCTTAAAATTTGTGGAGGATACATTCCAAGACACGCGAAATTACAAAATTTCAAGACCACCAATTATAATGCTAATTAATATACTGGTATCTGTAATATTACACTAACCTTAATCCTACAATGATAATATGTGGTGATGATGATGTGGCAGTTGTTGTTGGGGAGGTTCCTGGGCCTCTCTACTGCCTAGCATGTCAGACGAGTGAGGCAGGGTGGGGGAGAGGTGGCACAGGAGAGGGGAGGTGACTGGTGACAGGTGGGGGATCGTTGAGTTTACCATCTGATTCAGCTGGCTCAGCAGGTTTGGGAATAGCAGGTGGCTGGTGAGGTTTCATAGAGAAGAACATGGTAATTGATAGTTGCTGTTTCTCTTTCTTCAGGTCTTTCATGATTTCAGCAAACAGAGCCCAACCACTCTCAAATATTCTCTTCACCTTCATGCTTCTCTCCATGGAAGAGATCATACTCTTCTATCTTCCCAATCAGTTCTTTGTAAAGTCTCCTACATTCCCCTAATTTTTCCAAATTCCATCCACTTTGTTCCCCCTCTTCATCAATCTCTTCTTCCTCTTGGTCACTCTTCACTAATTCTTTGAAGTCCTTGTCTGTGAGCTCCTCCCAGCAGCTTCACTCAGCTGCATCTCTGAGAATCCCTCTCCTCCAACCCCTCTTGCCACTTTTAGTCTTGTTGGCATCATCAGTGGTGGTAGGAAAGCCCTTGAAGCCCCTTTACAATGCTAGTGATGTAGGCTGCGAGTGGAGACCCCTGGCAGCAAAAATCTGTGATTTTTCAAAACTGCAAATTTTAAGGGACTACTGTATTTTGTACATACATCTGTAGCTACATACTGTATAGTATGTACTTTAGGTACAAGACTGTACAACCTTAAATTTTATATATATTGGTTGGGATGATTTTAGTCTGTTTAGGAGTATACATGTCACATTTTTGATGATTTTTTAATTTTCTTAATTTTCTGGAGAATTAAAAAAAATGGTTTTTTTTTCTGTATATTAATGAATTCTTATGTATTAGGGCCATACATATCGGGTGATTGCTGTATTGTAATATAATTATTTGTGTATTTATTGCTGAAAAATTAAATTTCCTGTTTATCTATCTACTTTTTAGCATATGTAATGCATTCATACACAAGTACTTCCTCAAGGCAAGGTGTGTGAACTCCTAGCTTGACAAAATATCCCCATTATTTCACCAAGCTTCTGAAATTTGTTTGCATACTCTCCATAGTTGAATTACCCACTGAAATTGCTGGAAAATCCCTATATTTCTACAAAATGTCAAAATATCCAACAAATTTCAGAATTTTACCATAATTCGTACTAGTGATGGGACGATTAATCGGAATCGAGAATCGGAAGAATCGAGCATTTTTCAGGAATCAGAATCGAGAGAATTGTACCATGATTTCCGATTCTTAAACTTTTAATAACAAAATTAATTAATTTATTATCTTTTCAAAAGAGAGGTGGCGGTAGCGAAAGTGATACGAAAGGAAAGCGGAAGGTGTGTGGGGGTTTTTGTTTAATGGTTTAACCAGTTTTGCAATGTAAACTTTAAAATTTAAATGAAAGAGGATAGCAAGTTTTATTTTTATTGTATTGTAGCTATACATTAAAACATGTATATCCATGATGTGTAATCAAGAAGATTAAAATGAATTGTTACAACTTACAGTTGATTTTTATTTTTAAACCAATCTATTATAATTTATAATTTATATTACCATACTCATAATGTAAATAGTTAATCTTACCAGAGTAAAATATGACAATTTCCAGAAAAACAAGTTTAGAATTATATTTTAAAATATTGAGAATCGGAATCGAGACTTTTTAGTGATATCGGAATCGGAATCGGAATCATTAAAAATTTTGGTATCGTCCCATCACTAATTCGTACCCTTTGGAGTACCCTCTGGTGGTACATTTATCTAATACAATATCAATAGAAAACTATTTTCTAATGCTATTTACTCCTGTGTCTGGGGGTCCCCAAGCACATAACACCCCCCTTTTCCCATTGAACTTCTGTATCATGGTTCATACATTTTATGGTTCACAGGGTCTCCATGGAATGAAACACCCATGAATGGCAAGGGGTGACTGTAGTTGTAAGTAAAATTTTCTGGGCAATTTTGAAAGTTTGTTTCTAATATTGAAACTCAAGGTTCCCATATAAGGTAAAGTGAAATAAAAGATATCTTTGGGAACAGTAATTACCAGTATATGGGTCATTCCATGTCAGTTCAACAGCAAAAAAAATGTGACCATCACTGATTTGTTTGAAAATTGGCAGACTTATAGATCTGAGAGAAAAACAGAATGACGCTTGTTTCAGCACTCTAGGTCATATGGTTCCGGAGATATGGCCCTTCGAATTTTGTAAAAAAAGGTCAATTTCCAAGGTCATACCATATTTCAACATGAAATATCTCGGCCCCTATTGCACTTACAGAGACCATTTAAACACTATTTTAAAGCTTTTAAGCAGATCTACAACTTTGTTTCTATTCATATTTTAACTCAGTAGTCAAAAAAAAAAAAGTTGATCTTATTTTTGATCTTTGACCTTGTGTAGGTCATTTGATGTCGCAACTGATTTTTTTTCTCCTTTCACCCAATTTTGGGTACACATGTCTACCTTAACCTAAAACAAGATTTTTAGTGTTGATTAAGTTAGTATAGATGCTACAGCCATTTCAGTGGACCATACCCACCTCCATTTTGACCAAGTACCTTTTTCCACCAAACTTTGGAACTGTTTGAGCTAGTGTATTGAGAAAAATACCATTAGATTTTTCTTACTGAGATATATAATGTCTGCTAATTTTCAAAAAAATTGGTAATTATCTAACCTAACCCAGTTATTTGGTCAAATAAGTATCCGGCCCTATCATAAATTTAATTTTTTTTGTATATTTCAGAGAATTATATGAGGGGTCGCACATCCTAAGATACCTAAGCGCCACCACAGGCAAAAACGTGTTTTTGATGGATATCACTATTTTCACCCTTCTTCTATCGCATGGTTTGGGTTATAATGACCTTACAACGCTAGAAGTATGGTTGAAAACCTTATTAAGCGAACTACTTTTTTCACCTCTATCACCAGACAAAAGTTCACCCAAAGTTCGGCATAATAAGAAAATCAAAAAATGTAAAAAAAAATATATAAAATATGAAAATCTATTCCAAAAACTCATCAGCATCTTCATTAGCATACTTAGAACTCTAATTTAGCCAGAAATGAACATTCTAGCTCAATTAATAACAGATACTATTGCGAGAATATTGCTGAACTTTGGAGGTGATTTCTGGCAAATTTTAATTTTGGCACCTTAATTTTGGTACCTTAAGATGCGGGACCCCTCATATAATATAGGTAATTTAAATTACATAATTAATTTACATGGACATTCAAAAGTGTGAAGAACTTCGAACCTGCTATCCTGTTTAAAGGTAAAGCTATGTACATATATAAGTACCTTATACTAGGCTATAGGTACTACCCTATAGAATAAGTTCAGTTTTAAGAGTTAGATGAGTTTTAATAGAATTACTTAACTTTGTGTATTTATTCATTGTGTACAACAGTATGTACCCATGTGAAAATAAGCTTATTTAAACCTTGGAGCAAGGATTTTTTTTTTTGCATCTGTATTTATTCCAATCTGTAAATCAAACTGCACATTTTTTCTTGTTGTAGACCTCAAACAAAATCAGTAGGTCCCAAATTTTATTTGTGCCATCTAAGCAAAAATAGCTTTTAACAGGGTTGGATACAATGAATAATTATAATTGTATTTTTAATGAATTGATCCTAATTTCCATTAATTGTAATTGATTCAAAATAAAATTAAAATAAAGGTAATTATAATTGATTTTTGAGCTATAACTGATGTAATTGATCAATTAATGTCAATTGTTAAAAATTATACCCCTAGATCTGGCAGTCATACATCATCCAATGAAAATAAACCTTTGATAGTTTATTTAGTTATAGGGTCATTCTGTCAGATCAACCAAAAAAAATTGAAATTAACACCCTCATCTCTCATATTTTGCTGAAATTTGGTTTATAGGGAGTTTGTGAGCCCTGAATCCATTTCTGAAATTATAAGGTCAATCCAACCAACGGTTCAAGAGATATGACCTCGGGCAATTTGAGGTCACTCGCGAGGTTACTAACATTTGGCGAGCCATAACTTGGGTAATAATTGTCATAATTATATAAAAGTATATATATTTAGAATCAGAAAATGACAAGGAATCCAAATATGCAAGTTTTAGAACTCTAGGTTGAAAAATAAAAAAGTTACACTGTAACCAAAATTTGAGGTCACGATTTGACCTCTGGGGTATCAAATGAGAATTTTTTTTTTAAATGTAAAAAATGAAGGCATAGGCATTAGAATCAGCAAAAAAAAGTTTGTTTGTTAGTATTTTTCATGTAACTAACACATAAGTGAACACCATATTCATAAGTTGTGCGTCAATTCTACCTATTTTTTCACACAAGCTCATAATTTGACCTATAGAAATTAAAATTACATTTTTTTAGATATAAAAAACAAAGTCAGAGTTCTTGACTAATAGAAACAATCATAAAAAGTTTGTTTATGTTGGTACTTTTCATGTAACTAACTTATAAGTGAACACCATATTTATAAATTGCTTGTCATTTCAAGGAATTTTTATATCTTAGCTATCAATTTGACCTCAAGCTCCAAGAATTTAATAAAAATTGTATTTCACTGCTAATCTACACTGGCAATAATAGTGAAAGGGGAAGACTAAGCTCACATGTAGCCTAAACAAACCTGTTGAAACATGTTGCTACTTGTCTAAGTGCAGAATCAACACAGATAGTTGCAAAATTCCTTGTCTACAGGTTAGTACAGTTCCAGCCAGCACTGTGGGTGGCTGGTGGGTATGGTGTTTTAATGAGCCTCAGAGACTATCAAGGCCTAAAATATTAAGTGTGTATAGCTATATATTTTCTAAAAAAATATATTACCTAATTGTAAATCCTATATCTTTACAGATCAAAATACAATGGTTCGGCACTTGAAATACTGCCAGGACCCTATTCAAAAACACAAGAAACGCATAACAATCAATCTTAGAAAAGTGACTGATGTACTTGTTGAAAAATGTGCTGGAAGAGTGAAAAAAACTCATTGTTGTGTGTGAACTGCTGGACACTGATAATGAAAAACCCCACTATACTTAGTACCACTGAAAACAACGAGTCTGAGCAGGATTCAAATGAATCATCTACTATCAGTGGCTTGAGTAACATCTCTTCAATTCAAGATCTGGACAATGACAGTGATTGCTTGATAAAGGAAAATCCTTCAACTTCAGTTGAACCAGTTCTAGCATTTCTGGACCAAACACCAGTTAAAAAAAGTAAGTAATAAATTAATATAATAACTTATACTTTACTACAAGGTCTGTTTGATCTACTATATAGCCAATTATATAGCATTTAAGGTACTATAATTAATATTTAATTACTAATATTCAGGTGTGTGAAACCTTTTTTTCTGTTCTTTTCAGAAGGGCTGTCATTAAGCCAGAAAAAGCGCAAGGCTCGTGGTAAGCTATCATCTGCTCAGAAACACCTGAAGGAGAGGCTAGAACTCAGTTATGGTGTTCAAATTACCGAGGAGGTAAGTGATACTTCAAAACCTGAAACTAAATCTGAAAAACATCTAGACAAATTAATGAATGAATTGAAACAGTCATTCCTGGAGAGCAAATGTCACCATCACAAACTACAAATATTGACACACTCACCATACACAATTGAAAAAACAGCTAGTTTCTTTCAAACTACAACATACATGGTGAAAAGAAGCCATTCACTTAAATCAGAACATGGAATCCTTCCGAAGATTCCACTAATGAGCAAAGGAAAAGTGATATCTGAAGAACACAAAGATATAGTTAGAAGATTCTATGAGTCAGAAGAGGTTAGTCGTATGTGTCCTGGCCAAAAGGATTGCGTGAAAGTTATCAGTGCTGAAGGTGCAAAAACGATTGGTCCTCGGGAATTTAAGAGAGATGTTTGAACTATATAAAAATGATGAAAAGAATCCCAAAATAGGATTTTCCACATTTGCAAAATTACGGCCATCATATTGTGTGCTTGCTGGTAGTGGTGGGACTCATTCTGTCTGTGTCTGCACATACCATCAAAATCCAAAATTGCAGCTGGCTGCATTGGGAGAAAGAGGTCTTTCATACAAGGATCTTATGGATTACAGTGTCTGCAGTACAGAAAGAGAGACTTGCATGATGCAACTTTGCAATGATTGCCCAAGAGAAGAGGGTGTCCTGGATTTTCTTGAGTTACTTGACAGTGTGAAATCAGCTCCAAATGAAATATCTTACAAGCAATGGGTGACTGTTGACCGTTGTACAATGGTTGATAAGGTGGAGCCACTTCATGAATACTTATCATCCCTAAGCATGAAAATATCCCGCATGGTTCGTCATCACTTTGTTGCTCAGCAACAATCACAGTACTTCAAGCAGTTGAAAGAAACACTACCACCTCAGAGCGAGGTAGTTATAGTAGGTGATTTCTCTGAGAATTATTCTTTCATTGTCCAGGATGCTACCCAAGGGTTTCACTGGGACAATTCACAGTGTACAGTTCACCCTTTTGTCATCTATTATAGATCATCTGCAGACCAGGAACTTAGCCATTTTAGTGTCTGTTTCTTATCTGCATCACTAAAACACAACACTATAATGGTTTACTCATTCATATTGAAGCTTATGACATATGTTAAATTCAGATGCCCACAATTGAAGAAGGTGCACTATTTCCAGATGGATGTGCTGGCCAATATAAGAACAGATACAACTTCACAAATCTCTGTTACCATGAAGAGGATTTTGGTCTGTCTTGTGAATGGCACTTCTTTGCTACATCCCATGGCAAAAATGCATGTGATGGGATTGGAGGAACAGCGAAAAGAGCTACTGCTCGTGCCAGTTTGCAGAGAACTACAGAGAGGCAAATTCTTACACCAGAACACATGTTTCAGTTTTGTGAAGAAAACTTGAGCAAGAAGATAAATTTTTTCTTTGTAACTACAGCTGATTTGAAAGATGCAGAAGAACAGTTGGAACATCGATTCAAGGATAGTAGGGCTATTCCTGGAACTCAGAAATATCATAGATTTGTTCCCCTAAACAAGGAAGAACTGATGGTGTATCCCATTTCAAGTGGCATTGGAGAAAAGAAAAGAATAAGGAAAAGTCATTTTACTAATGAACCTGCAATGCTTGGTAACCTAAAATGTGTCAAACCAGGAGAGTATGTTGGCTGCATTTATGACATGCAAGTTTGGTATGGAATTGTGGAGGAATATTGTGAAGAGTTTGATGATTTCACTGTGAACTTTCTACATCCCTCTGGGTCATCAGGATCAAGTGCATATTATTATCCATCAAACAAGGATTCATGTGCAGTGCCAGGACATCATATATTAGCTGTAATGAGTTGTCCTACCCTAAGAGGAGCAGCAGAATTCAATACATTTTTCCACAAAAAGAAATTGATGAGAGCATCGAGCATGCAAAAATTGTATTAGGCTAGCACATGAATCCTCTAAGTAGGTCTTCCCCTTTCACTATTATAACTATTATTGCCAGTGTAGATTAGCAATGAAATACAATTTTACATTTTTTGCCTTTTTTTTATATCTATAAAAAAATGTAATTTTAATTTCTATAGGTCAAATTATGAGCTTAAGTGTGAAAAAATAGGTAGAATTGACGCACAACTTATGAATATGGTGTTCACTTATATGTTAGTTACATGAAAAATACTAACAAACTTTTTTTTGCTGATTCTAATAGCCAATGCCTATGCCTTCATTTTTTACATTTAAAAAAAAAATTCTCATTTGATACCCCAGAGGTCAAATCGTGACCTCAAATTTTGGTTACAGTGTAACTTTTTTATTTTTCAACCTAGAGTTCTAAAACTTGCATATTTGGATTCCTTGTCGTTTTCTGATTCTAAATATATATACTTTTATATAATTGTGACCATTATTACCCAAGTTATGGGTCGCCAAATGTTAGTGACCTCGCAAGTTACCTCAAATTTCCCGAGGTCATATCTCTTGAACCGTTGGTTGGATTGACCTTATAATTTCAGAAATGGATTCAGGGCCCACAAACTCCCTATAAACCAAATTTCAGCAAAATCTGAGAGATGAGGGTGTTAGGCACTGGTTGATCTGACAGAGAATGACCCTATACTTAGATATAGATATATATTTAGATATATAAAATAGATAGTTATATTTGTGTAATTGTAAATGATCTTGAAATTGTGAAGTACAATACTAACTGTAATTAATTTGAAGAAAAATAAAAAAAAAATTTAATTGTTTCCATTTTATGTAATTGAACCCAACCCTGGCTTTTAAGCTACATATGTTTTTTTTCTTTTTAGATAAACATGGATTTCAGCAGTTTGAATATGGGCAGGTTCTGTTGTGACCCATTTAAAAAAACAAAGGAAAAGTGAAAAAAGGCATTCGTGCATTGACTAAAAATTTGATTGATCAAAATCCTGAATTGAAACTAACAAATAATCATAAAGCATGTGCAACCTGTCGAAATATACTAGCAAATCATCCATCCCCAATGCCTGAATGTGAACCACTTGAAAAATCACCATCTATCTCATCAAGTGTCCCATCTGAGCTAGAAACTGTTGGAGATGTAATTGAAATGCAGTATGAGCTTAGTAAATTCAATGCTTCATTGGCCACACTTGATGAGACCCCAATAAAACCATGTAAACTTTCTGACAGCACTGGTTATGCAAAGAGAAAGTTGAGGAAAGTAGAGTTATGAAAAGAAAGCTTGAACTTAAAACTAAACAACCAATTTCATGCAGTGACTCAGATGATACAGAACTAGAGATTCTTCAACAACTAAAAGAGAAATTTAATCAAGTGACAAGTCAGTGAAAAACTGACAATTCTTACTATCCTACCAAAAAGATGGACACAAGTAAAGATCAGAGAAGAATTTAAGCGCTCAGATTAAATGGCTAGGCAAGCAGAGAGTTTGGTGAGGGAGAAGGGAGTGCTTTCAACTCCTAATCCGTGTTTGGGGAAACGCCTGAATAGTGAAACTGCTGCCAAAGTAATTGACTTCTATCATTCGCCAGATGTGAGTAGACAAATGCCAGGGTTGAAAGACTATGTTTCTGTAAAAGGAGTTGATGGTAGGCGGGAAAGAAAACAAAAATTGCTAATCTTATGCAACCTAAAAGAAGCATTTGAGCTTTTTAAAACAAACCATCCAACAATTAAAATAAGATTTTCAAAATTTGCAGAGCTTCTGCCAAAAGAATGTATGTTGCCAGGTGCCAGTGGAACACATTCTGTCTGCATTTGCACTA
The DNA here is from genome assembly GCA_023014485.1 of Bathynomus jamesi. Taxonomy (NCBI): domain Eukaryota; kingdom Metazoa; phylum Arthropoda; class Malacostraca; order Isopoda; family Cirolanidae; genus Bathynomus; species Bathynomus jamesi. The sequence continues at coordinate 102,780 of JAJOZX010001516.1, read as the reverse complement.
AGCACCAGAATACAAATACTCTATTATTATTATAAATGTAACAATAATAGGTTATTTTAATATACATATTAAAAGGCAAATTGTCTTAAAAATAGCAGACATTATAGATCTCAGTGAGAAAAATCTAATGGTACTTTTCTCAACACTCTAGCTCAAACAGTTCCAAAGAAATGGCACTCCAAAGTTTGGTGGAAAAAGGTACTTGGTCAAAATGGAGGTAGGTATCATCCAATGAAATGGCTGTAACATCTATACTGCCTTAATCAACACTAAAAATCTTGTTTTAGGTTAAGGTAGACATGTGTACCCAAAATTGGGTGAAAGGAGAAAAAAATCGGTTGTGACATCAAATGACCTACACAAGGTCAAAGGTCAAAAATAAGATCAACTTTTTTTTTTACCACTGAGGTAAAATATGAATAGAAACAAAGTTGTAGATCTGCTTAAAAGCTTTAAAATAGTGTTTAAATGGTCTCTGTAAGTGCAATAGGAGCCGAGATATTTCATGTTGAAATATGGTATGACCTTGGAAATTGACCTTTTTTTACAAAATTTGAATGGCCATATCTCCAGAACCATATGACCTAGAGTGTTGAAACAAGTGCCAGTCTATTTTTCTTACCAAGATCTATAAGTGTGCCAATTTTCAAAAAAATCAGTGGTGGTCACATTTTTTCAACCCAAAATTCCATTGAACTGACATGGAATGACCCATATCTCTAATTGTGGGATCTATTAATCTATTTAGGGTTCTGCCTACTGTAGTCTCCATGAATCTAGAAGGGAAATTATAGTCACCCCTCGCTGTTCATGGGTATTTCCATTTGGGTGGAGTGAAAAAATCAAAAGTGCCAGGATCAAAATTGAGGATTAAACTTTAAAACTGATTTTGGGTGGTTGCATACAAAACTGTGACAGCTACTGGGCAATTTATACAAAGAGTGTGTGTGTGTGTGTGTGTGTGTGTGTGTGTGTGTGTGTGTGTGTGCAACCAAAATTTGAACCCAGGTGACCTATCTCGGGTTCTGGACATGATAGAAAGACAATTTAAAAACTGTTTATGATGTATTCTTTACCTCTGAAGCAGATTAAAACATTTGCAGAAGGCTGCAGGCTCAATAATGCATAAAAAAATCCATATTTCATTATTTTTGCTCAAAAAATAAAATTTTCAGCCCTCTTTCTCCAAATATTTTGTTTATTTGAAATACAGGCAGTCCCTGGCTTATGAACGAGTTCCGTTTTCACGACGGTCTTTAAGTCGAATTTGTATAAGTCAGAACCCATACGAACAGTTTGTACTTAACGTCTTAAAAGGCTTAAAAGTGGGATGTCTGCCGTGGCTGTAGGGCAGGAATTTGGTTTGAATGAGTCATCGGTAGTGGTAGAAAATGATTTCATACAATGTTTTTTTTGTTGTTTCTTTTAATTCTATTTAAAATTTCATTATAAAAATAATAGACTTCTCAGTAGATGTGTATATCTTAGAAATTTAGTGCACACATACCCACCACAAACATCCCCATATTCTTTGTTCATATTTCTTATAGGATTTTAGAGCACACATATTCACCACAAACATCCCCATATTCTTCGTTCATATTTCTTATAGGCTTTTAGAGCACACATATCCACCACAAACATCCCCATATTCTTTGTTCGTATTTCTTATAGGCTTTTAGAGCACACATACCCACCACAATCAACCCCCATATTTTTCATTGAGAGTCTACTGTATACTTGAACACTTTAAACACACTCCCAATTTATAAAAGCTACTAAAACATAGAAAACAAAAAAGATAATAATTTGTAACTAATTAAAGTGCATCACCAGCACTTGCATCAGATTTTCATTTAGGAGCCATGATAGGGGTTTGCACATTATCAGAAATTGAATATGAATTCACACAAACATCTTCACAAGTACAAAATCTGACTTAAAATGGCGGCAGCATAAGTAGTGCGCCGATTCGTTACTACGAACCATTGTAGGTAACTCGGATTTTTAAAATAATAGACTTTATGGCGGTCTGTTCATATGTACGGAACATCGTAAGTCGGACTTTTGTAACCCGGAAACTGCCTGTAGGTTGAATTTATAGAATTGATAAATACACGTATTTTGATAACCTTATTGCCAAAAAATACTGCATAGTAGGATGTTAAGACGCAGTGACACTTAAAATTCTTGATGGAGGCCACAGATTTCCAAGCACAGACTCATTCCCCAATGGAAAGCTTCCTCTTGGTGAAGATGTCATCCAATGTGTAATGGCAGAAGAGAACTGGACAACCAGACAAGCAGCTGATACAGTTGTGCCATACTTTTGTAAATTTTGTTACATTTATTTGTTTGTGACAGTAATTTTGGTAACATAATCATGTGATTCAGTGATTTGCAAATCACAAGAATGATCAGTAATAAATTCTGTTTTGACTAGAACTTAACTTAGGGTTTATAATTGAAATATGCATTCACGATATTAAAGTTTTGGTAATTTTGCAGTGGCAACTCGTGGGTTTTGGCCGCCCTGTGCGGTAGCCAAATTGGCCGCCCCCTTCCTTAAACGTAACATACCTTCCACTACAGCAAACACGCGTACATAAAGGATTTACATTTTATTGATTGAGGAACAATGTAATAATGATGAAAATTGAAACCGTGATGATAGACAATAAAAAAAAAATTTAATAATTCAATTTAAAACATAGAAAACAATATGGTATTTTGTACCATACCGTACCGTAATGCCAGCCTTGGCCAAAATTGGCCGCCCCCCAAAGTGGCTGCCCTGTGCGGTCAGCACACCCCACGCTACACCACTGTAATTTTGTAGGTTTGATAGATATCCAAAAAAGAAATGTGGTGACAATTAAAGCAGGAGCAAGCAAAAGAAAAGAATCAGTGAGTTTGATTCTATATAAATTAAAAACTTTTGATTAATGGCCACTGAAAATCTGGGTTTCTTGAAATGACTGCTACAAATTATAAAATTTTATTTTTGCATCTTTGGTAAACTATCTTATATCATAATCATAGCTTGTATCATTGTATTTTATTATCCCCAGGAAAGAGCTCAGAAGAATTTTTCAAGTTGTTCCATCAAGCTCAGCAGCAATACATGACAGTGATCTCAACACTCTCTCAAATCAGAACAGCCTGGAATCACATGATGAAACAGCTGGTGTCAGTGAACAGCGGGAAACCAGGACAGAACAAAATAGGAAGAGTCTACCAAACTTCACTCAGCAGTGTGACAGGTGCATGACTCCAGATTTGAAAAAATTTACTGGAGCACAGCTCTGAATTTACTTTTTTTCCCCTTACACCACTAGATAGGTTAATGATAGTAAACTCTTGAATTGACGACATACCAATTACAAATTGTTTTAGCTAAACATAATAATACAATAATGTACAGTTTATAACTCACCTTAAGTTTATTTATTCATTGCAGCAGCAACAGTGGACAACGCTAGACCTTGCATGTAGGCATTTGTTGTGAATTTACCACCATGTATGCTTGGCCACTGATCAATGGCTTTCTGTGTGATCATTACAGCAGATCTAGTGCCTGGAGCTGGACCCTCCTTCACAATTCTGCACAGCTTAGTCAAATGAGATGGCTTAATGGATCCTTTGTGTTCAACAATGTAACCAAGAATGGAGAATGTCCCTTCAGCTGGTGCTTCACTCCAGGCAGTTGATCCATCTTTATCAAAATGCTTTAATCTCTCTATGATTCCTTTCCACAACTGTTCTATATATTCTGTCAGCCAATTTATCACTGAGTCTTTTGTAAAACTACTTTCAGATCTGGTTCTGGATGGTCTAGCAACTTCAGCAACCTGGTAGTAATCAGAACGTTTCTTGTGTATTTGTAAATTTCATTTAGGATGTAATCCTCAGCTGTTAGTTCCTTTTGCTGCCCTGTGGTATCGTGCTTAAATTCAAAAACTACATCATTTGCATTTCCTCCATTAGCTAATTTGGAAATTGTTTCCATCACTCTTAACATAACAGTTTTCCCTCCTTCTTTATCAAATATATTTTCTACAAATTCTGCACTAACTGGTTTTTTGAGCTACTTGCAACATAATCTTTGTTACATAGGAAATCAATACATAGAACTTGGCACTAATTTCTTTCTCTTGTGGATGATAAAAAAAAACACAATTTTCCACAAATCTATCAAATTGATCAAATTCGTAATTAACCATGCGAGTATCAGATTTGAGTTTTGGTCTCTTAAAACCAATGATATTGTCAAGAACCATATTGGTATAGTCAAGGCCTGATCTCAGATTTGAAGTGTGATTCTGAATAAAGTCTAAAAGCTCACTTAGTTTACAAATTTTCTTCAATGCATCAACGTGGGCTCTGTTCACAAGATGCATTAAGTCCCATCGAAATTTGAAATTTTCTCCAAACAACTTTTTCATTTCATTTTTAAATGGCTCATTGTCCTTACAAAAAGCCCCATCTCCAACCATTCCAGATACCTTTGATTTAATTGCTTCTTCAGATAGTTTCAAGTGATTAGGAGACTTCAACACATCAAAAATTTCATTGGCCAAATAAACTCCTGATTTGCTGCGTACTAAACTTATCCCAGCAAGTTTTACAGTCTTATCTTCTTCACTCATAACTAATACAACTAGCATGCTTAATCCCAAAATTGTTCCAATGTCAGCTGTTATTGTTACTGAAGTTTGTTCTAAGAACCACTTTACAGTTTGTTCTTTAAGTTGATTATCTAATAGCTCACAAATTGTCTCGCACACATGTGTGCTATGATTCAAATTTCCAACCTCACAACCTGACCTATGTAATACAGCTAGAAGTACTGGATATAGAGCCCATGCAGTGTTTGTTTTCATTATGTAGTATAAGATGTTACCACATAAGTCTTCTATGCATTTAGTAGTGTTCCGAGGATGTTTTCATCACTTCATAAACAGCAGCTCTTTGATGATGCTGAAGTTTAATTAAATGTCTCTTCAGGTGGGTTTTCAGATTTCTAAACCATCTCTCTTGATTTTCTCCTTGTTTGCATACATAGGTTAAATCTTTAACATTGAAGTAACCTTTTATGTTAGAATGTTTGTCTGAAGCACATGCTTTGGGGTCTGTGCAAGCTATGCAATATAATGTAAACATTTTATCATCAGAAGCATCATCAATATCTTCTTGATTATCATCATCTTCATCCTCAACAGCTATATCTACATCAGGCATATTAGTGTCACTATTTGCAATGTTTTCCATTATATCACTTGGTACTGAAAATGAATCATCAGCATGCCCTAGATCCTTCTTTTCCACCAATTTGAATGTAGATTTGATCAAATCATTGTTCAGGATTTCTTGTATTGATTTACACTTGCTTAAATGGGCTATGGAAATGTCAAATTTGTTGCTTTTTGCTTTATTAGATTTGGATGCAACACTTGAACTTGAAGGCATATTTTGACTCTTCTCTTTATTAACCACAACAGCTTGGTGAGTTTCTTTTGTTAGGCGCAAAATTGCATTCAATGTCTTCTGGATTTGGGAATTTTCAAATTCCTCTAAAGCAGTTTTGTTAGTCTGATGCGCAGATTCCTCACTTACCTTTTGTTTCTTAGGTGGAGGAGAAGCACTTTCTTCAGTCTGTGAAACATCTAGTGAAAAAGTTTCATTTTCTAGATTAGCAGTTGATGAAGTTGGTTCATTTTTCTGAGGTCTAGCACTAGCACATTTTGTGAACAAACTAAATGACTGCTTTGCCGTATCTCTTTGCTGCACTTCATCCTGGTATTTCTTTACTGCAATATCTAAGCTGTGGGCCCAAACTCTGGGACCTCTTGTATTGTAACAAATATTTTTTTTGGAATTAAAATGTTCCTCCCAGTTTTGCTTCTTTGAATATTTGTTCTTGCATTGACCACAAAAGTAACCCCTTTTAACACCCTCACTTTTCTCCCCAACTTCATCAATATTAGGATCCATTATTGATTATTGACTACCTGAAAAAATACAAAATAAGTAAAAGTTAGTAAATATAGTATGGTAAAAGTGAGTAAAAGTAAGTAAATATAGTACAATGAAAGTAAGTAAAAGTAAGTGCTTTAAACTTAGTAAAAGTAAGGAAGAGTAAGTAAAAGTAAGTTTAAACTTAACTAAACTTTTCAATTCTAGAGTCATGGTGGATTACTTAAAACCGCACAAGTAATTATCTGGCCAATTTATCAAATCTGGCCGAGATCAATGGAACATAGTCCAATCCTGATAATTTTATATTAAAAAAATATACGTTTTAATAAAATTTTAATTATCAAAACAGTGAAGCTTAACAAAAAATAAAAATAATTGTTAAATATAGAATTACCAACTAAACTTAAAATAACTAAATTTGTAATTTAAAAAAATTGGTTTGTACAAGAACGTATACGCAAAAAAATTGCATAACGTCTAGCGGATGAACAAAACCCAAACCCAAATTTACTTTTTCTCATGGTCAAATTTACTGGAACAATGCTCCCAAGATCCCAGGAATCTGGAGTCATGGACAGGTGTACTGTATAGTTTAAAATACGAGTATGCTTTGAACACTCTTGTTGCTCTGTTGACAATACCTTTGAAAAAATGATTTATAATCCATGTAACATTACTAATAGTTAGAGTCCAAATCTTGGACACTGCTGTCCAATGAACATCTTGTTAGAATATTAACTTGATATAAAATAAACATCTTTTACCAGGTATTAAGTAAGTGACAGAGCCAGAGCAGCAGTTGCATCAGCAGTTTTAGAGGATTATGGAATTATCACTACTACTGATAAGATGAACGTAATTGACAGGTAACAGTCCAATTATCTTGTACATTAGTATCTGATTCAAATTAAGTATTTCACAAAAAGGCATACATTTCAAACAAGTGTTGAAATTTAAATACTGTTAGTCAAAACCTATAGAGCTTGCTTAAATAACTGTCTTTAAAATTGAGTAAATTTGCACTATGAACTTTGCAGGAACAAGTTGAGAAGAGAATGTGAAAAAATATCATGAAGCCATAAGAAAAGAGGAGGATAAATTTTTTGAATTGGTGGATGCTATTTATGTGGATGGTCGCAAAGATGCAACAATGGTGACAGTTGAAATGAATGGCAAATATTACAGAAGAACTGAGCTAGAAGAGCACCATGTAATTGTAGGAGAACCTGGTAAAATTTAAAATTTTGATCTTTAGTTTGCATTTTGTAACAGATATTACTCAAAATATTTATTAAGATGAATTTTGGATATAGAAATTGGAAAATAGATATAAACCCTGAAATATCTAAAACATTGTCTCTAATTTCTGAATACTATTTCAGGTGATTTCTACCTCTCACATGTGACTCCAAGTAATGGCAAGGGGTCAACTATTGCAACAGATATACAAGGCCCTCACAGACACTGAATTACAAACCAAACTTGCCATGATAGGGTCTGATGGGACTAATACAATGACTGGTTCAAATAGTGGAGCTATCAGATGCATGGAAGAACTGCTTGGTAGACCGTTGCAGTAGAACATTTGCCTCCTACACTGTAATGAGCTCCCCCTTCATCATGTCTTTGTTACTCTGGATGGAACAACAAAGAGCCCAGACTCATTTTCAGAAAAGATAGGGGTTGAACTTGGTGGAAGTGTATATCAGTGGGATGCGAGTTTATTCAGGCCAATTAGGAATTCAAAATTTCCAGTTATTCCTAACAAAGTACTGGAGGACCTCAGCACTGATCAGTATTATGCTTACAGAATCTGTATGGCTGTTATGCTTGGCTGTGTTGATCCTGATCTTGAAGCTCCTTAAAGTTGGACCAATCTGTCATTCAAGGTGGTTGACTCTTGCGTGTAGAATCCTCAGATTTTATACATCTCAAAGGAAGCCTTCGAAAGTTCTGGTCACACTTGCAGAGTTTTGTATCTTGATCTATTTTCCAAGTTGGTTCCAGATCAAGGAGTATCAATGCATAGATGGTGCTAAGAACTTTTATGATATGCTCCAAAGGATCCTGAAATTTCCTCACAAGGAAGCCAGGAAGATAGCCCTAAAAACTCTCTACTGAAATGCATATTATGCTCACCCTGAGAACATATTAATTGCCATGCTTTCTGATTCAGACCCACAAATCCACATTATCGCAGTTAACAAGGTACTTTTGGTCAGAGAGATTGAATCATTTGAAACAGTGATAGGCAATGACTTCGAAGGTGGTGACCTGATAATTGATTCAGATGAGGATATTGAAGTCCCAGAGTTACAGCCTGACTTGAGTGTTGTGGGAGATGGTAGTGTCAGGCAGGAGATTCATGGTGCCTAAAATCGATAACGAAGCTCAAGGGTATCTCAAAATGATAAACTGAAATTCACCTGACATTCATGAGCCCCCTATCATAGCATCTCTAACCAATGAAGAACTCATAAACATAAGAAAGGAAGCACTGAAACTCAACCAGCCTTGTCAAAATCAGGCTGTAGAGAGGCATATTAAACTTGTAACAGAGGCTTTGCCAACTGTGGTAGGATTTGAATGTCATGATGGCATTAATCAAGAAAACTGATGAAAGTGTTCAAAACAAAAATACAATATTCTGAAGCTGTTTAGATGATTATTTTTTATTACTTTGTTTAATGAGTGATAGATTGAATGTGTGTTATATGTGTAATAATGAAAATTGCAATTTTTGGCCAAAAATAATATAAATATAGATTTTTTGATGCATTATTGAGCCTGCCTGCAGCCTTCTGCAAATGCTTTAACCCTTTCGCTGCATCCCATTCTGATACGCCCTGTGCGTGTCACGCTAATACCCCAGAACGAAAGCTGCGCGTATAAATGCGCCAGAAAATAAACTTGAATTATTTTTTTGCTTCGTCTTTTGTTTGCCTTTAAAATAGGTTTTCTATCAATAATATTTTCAATTTTTCATTTGTAACAAAAAAATAAAGGTTAAAATGAAATAAAATAGAGATATTATCTTTATTTAGTTAACTAAAAGTTAAATGCTGAGTGATAAATTTTGAAACATGGTTCGGCGCATAACCCTGGGGTATCGGGGCATGTCTCGCATTGAAAACGTACTCGTTTTTCTACCCCATGGGCATAACATACCCTGCATCTCTTTGTTGGTCTTGGGGTACGTTCAGAATTTGATGTAATTTTCTGGGTAAAATGTTTTCCAACTAGTCTTGGAACTACTGATTTCTTCAAGTTAGGTTCATCTGCAGATGTCAGTCCTTTTATAATCTCATGGCAAAAGTCTAGAAAGGGAACTTTTCCCTTTTTTATGAGATTATAAATTCCACAAGCATCTAGTACTCGGACTTGAATCAAATGCATTGCCAGCTTCTTATACCATTTTAGAGACTTTCTTGGGACAGAGTAATAATGCAGTATTTGGTCTGTTCGGTCTACATATCCCATATGTTTGTTGTATTCATGTACGCAAGCTGGAATGGTTTTTTCGACTCGACCTTCCTTTGATCTACGTGTTACTGTCACATCACTGTTCGAATGGTAATTGGAGAGCATGCAAACTCTTCTCTTGTCATGAAACACAAGGGAAAGCAGTTCAGGAGTCTCAAAGGCAAGTTTCTTTCCTTTTGCCACATTCATAGTTTTCATAGCATGGCATAAGCCCTTACGATTACTTCTAACGGTCCCTGCGGCACCAGTTTTATTATCACTAAGGTATTTGTATAGTTTTGGTGATGTAGAAGTTATCAGTGAAGACGTTGTGACCTTTTCCTAAATATTTTTCCATCATACTTACTACAATACTTTCAGTCTTAGAAAAATCAGCAACAGTTTCCATGGTCCCAGTATATATTTTATATTTCAAAGTAACACAATTTTCATCCACAAGTTTGAAATTTTTATCCCAAAACGTGATCTTTTCGTTTTTATGTATTGCCGGAAACTGAGTCTGCCCTTCCACAGCAACAAAGATTCATCCAAACTTAGATTCTGAGAAGTTGAATATTTTGATTCAAGAGCAGATGTCATCAACTCAATAAAGTCATGCAATTTCACCATCTTCCCCCCTCTTTCCTTCAACGTCTCATCTGCATTGTCAGCAAAATGCAAAAAAGAAAGAATGTTGGTAAATCTGTCTCTTTTCATGATTGCTGTAAATACTGGAATAGCATAAAAACTGTCGGTTGACCAATACATACCTATCTTAGGTTTTTGTATAATACCCATGAGAAGTAAAAGCCCTATAAATTGCTTCATTTCTGTAAACGTAGTTGGGACCCATGCACTATACCGAGATGTTGATTTCAGATTAGGTGTAGCAGCCAGAAATTGAGTTGCATATTTGTTTGTTTCTGTAACCATTAGCTCAATTACTTCTTTGGGAAAGACTTCACAAAAAACATCATACATCGTATGAGTTTGACCATTGAAGAGCACTTTATTTTCACCAGTAAACTGCCACCCACCTCTGGTACAGCCTATATTTTCACCAATTTCCTGCCATTCAAAATTCTCGCTCGATTTTGTTGCTTTAGGCAGATCTCTTTCCAAAAGTACCACATTTTCTTCATCATTGTCACTAGTTGATCGGTTTTGTATAATATCCCGTACATTATCTTGCGCCCAGTCATCCTCACTTTCACATTCTATATCACTTTCAGAACACATTGAGAGATATTCGTTTATCTCATTCTCATCTAGAGAGGATTTTTTACGCTTATTACTGCTTGTGGATGCCATGCTGAACTGATTGGGGGAGTCTATTTCACTCTCCCCTCTGATGAGCTGAGAGTCAGAAAATAAAAAAAGATGCCAAATACCACCATATTGATGTCTAATATTAGTCAGGGAACTAACTACGTTGTTCTAATAGGAACGAGGGGGTTCATAGACTGTTTATTAAACGTGGAAAACAATGTTTACCATGCGTCCTGAGAGAAGATTTTTAATGGTAAACATAGTTTACCATGCGTCCTGAGTCGGGCTTTTTTATGGTAAACATAGTTTACCACACGCACTGAAAGGGTTAATCTGCTTCAGAGGTAAAAACTACTGTACATCATGTAGACAGTTTTTAAATTGTCTTTCTATCATGTCCAGAACCCGAGATAGGTCACCTGGCATGGGCATCTGGAGGGGGGGGCAAGAGGGGGCAGTTGCCCTCCCTTGGAAATTTGTGTTTGGTCAATTTCACTGAAACTTACACGATTATAGTTAATCATAGTATCATATAACATATAAAAAATGGACTTGACTGGTAGAAAAAAAAGTGAATTTTTTTTTTCTACCTAATAAAGAACTAATAAGAATTAAGAACTAATAAGTTAGTTTTGCCCCCCCCTTGCGAAAAATCCTGCGGATGCCCCTGTCACCTGGGTTCAAATTTTGGTTGCACACACACACACACACACACACACACACATGATTTATATAAATTGGCTAGTAGCTGTCACAGTTTTGTATGCAACCACCCAAAATCAGTTTTAAAGTTTAATCCTGGACAAAAGACAACTATCTAGACCCCCTCAATTTCGATCCTGGCACTTTTGATTTTTTCACTCCACCCTAGTATTTCATTCCATGGAGACCCTATGAAGCCTGAAATCCACAAACTGTGGTACAAAGGTTCGATGGGAAAAGGGGGTTTTATGTGCCTAAATGAGTTTCAAATGTATTTGGCTGTATGTATGCAAATTTTCATCTGCTAATAAATTTGCTGCCATTTTTGTGCACAGACTATCTACAAAATCACTTTGGTTACAAGGGTAAATAGCATCAGAAAATGATTTTCTACTAATACTGTATTAGAGAAAAAGTACCAACAGAGGGTTTGCGAGGGGGTGACACAAGTACTGTAGTTATGTGCCTAAATGAGTTCCAAATGTATATGGCTGTATGTATGCAAATTTTCATCTGCTAATAAATTTACTGACATTTTTGTGCACAGACTATCTACAAAATCACTTTGGTTATGAGGGTTAATAGCATCAGAAAATAATTTTCTACTGATACTGTATTAGCAAAAAATGTACCAACAGAGGGTTTGCAAGGGGGTGACACAAGTACTGTAGTACTGTAAGAGAACCCTCAAATTGGAAACAAATGGGAAGATCAGGGACAGTACAGGACTTGCTCCCAGTTGTGGCTGTAAAGTTTTAGCTTTGTTCCAATATATTTGTCTTACTTTTGTTGTAAGGAATATACCCATTAGGGTGTGTCAATTTTGTCAACTTTTTTCAAATCAATTTTGGTAGTGAAAATATAGTGTCTTTTCATGTCAAAACTTTAAATTGGCCAACCAAAATGAAATAAAATAACCCTTACCTACATCAATTTTACCTTAAAGTTTCAGAAATTAACTCATTTACTAAATAATAGGACATAAATTGATTAACTATTCATCTGTCCAGAATTATCCCACTGATTGCATATGGAGTGTTTTCGGTCATATAGTAGTTGTACAATGTACAAGTCACAACATGAATAGAACTGTCCCTCACTCTCAGTCCTCAGTTGCCTCTTAGATGTCATAGATGGTGGTTTGCTGTTATTGCTCTTGTACCTACTTCATAGTTATTCTACTAGACGAATACTACAGTTTAACTAAGTATGGATTATTGATTATTACAATTATTTATTATCATCATATTCTTCTGTCTAATTATGTTGTAATCCCATGAAATATTTTTTTATTGAATTTTAGAACATCGAATGACTAAACTTTGAAACATCGTAATCGATATAAAATACTTAAATGTTTTTCTTTCTTTTCAGATATTCCTAAGATACCAAAATTGAAGACAAGAGATCAGTCATCATGCCACTTGAGCCTGTTAGTCGGTACAGGCAAGGAGCTTCCCGTATCAGAACTACCAACAGTGCGAGACATGCTGAGACCAGGGTTACTCCTTCGTGAACAAAATACAAAGGATAGAAGGAACTACAGAGAGAAAGAGCTCATAAGGGACATGATTCCCCCTCTTCTGCATCAGTTGAAAAAAGCTAATGTGTTATTCAAACCACCTGTACTCAATCAGTGTAGAACTATTGAGCTAAAATTAACAAAGCTGTGGCACAAAGCAGTTGAGACATCACTTGGTAAAGGAAAACTAGCAAAGAAAAATAAATTTCTGCACACACTTGATACTCTTCTTGACATTTTTAACTGCCAGTGTCCCATAGAGTTGTGTTCTGAAGCCAATTGTTCTCCCTCATGCAAAAGAGAACTCACCTTCACATTGATTGTCGCTGTCCTCGTGAGAAGAAGATCCCTGTTTTGGAGCTGGCTTTCATAAAGGCACAGAGAACAAAGGCAGGAGGCCAAGGAAGTATGCAGATTGGGTGCTAGGACTGTTCGCTACCAGACATTTCGCTATCAGCATCTAACTTTGCTGTTGTTAAAGAATTTTCTCCTATAAGAGAACATGCCCAGTCCTGCAATCTTGCCCTTTTGGATAAACATTTTAAAATTTTAGCCTCATCATCTGATGACCTCTTAGAATTTTTAGAATCTCTTTTTATAAAAACTGACATTTAACATTGATCCCTCTGCTCTCCCCTTTTGGTTACTAACCTAACCTAAACGCAACTCGGAAGAAGAAAAAGTATAGGGACTGTGAGCAGAGGATCCATAATTTACTAAGAAGATACGATTCTGAAAATAAACTGGAATTCCTTCGCGCCATTGCGCATAATCTTAAATATTTTTAGATATTTTATTGTATCAAATGTTTTATACATTCTTTCATTCTTTTTAAAAAATAAAATTCTTTTAATAATTCATGTAATCATGCGTAATAATTTATGTAATTCATGTAATCATTTAATAATCCTTGTATTCATTTAATAATTCTCGTAATTTTTTAATAAATTTTATTACCTTTTTAATTTTACTTACTGGTAAATTTATATATGGTAGCGAAATGTCCTAGTAGCAAAATCCGGTAGCGAAATGTCCAGGCACCTGCAGATTGGTTCAGCAGATTATTCAGAAACCAAAAAACAGATTGTTATTGCTAAGAAAAAAAGAGAAAATTCAAGAGAGGGAAGAAAGGAAGAAAAAGAAGTGAAGAAGCCACCCAAAGAGATGAAGAGCTCTATCAAGAGGTTTCTCACTTCTTTGAAAGCTCTTCAAATGAACAGAAAGAAGCAACATCAGATGATAGCTCCAAAATGCCATCTGAACCTTCGCCGAAGAGAATGAAATACAACCCTAAAGACATCTCAAACATTGCCCTTGCCAGTATTCACCACCATACGGCAGTGACGTGCACAGACTTTCAGAAGGGCAGGGGCTCAGTTGAAAAAAGGGCACTCCCCTAACATTTTTAAAAATGAAATCCGCAATGCCATATAGGCTATATATGTATACACACACAAAGAAAAATTTAAAATTAAAATATATTTCCCTTCACTTTTATTATCTTAGGCCTAATCTAATCTAATCTAGGCAGTAGACCTAATTAAGCTTTTGTTAACCAAATTCACAATATTTAATAGCATGCAATTTCTAAATAGTTACTTTACTTATAACTTTTATAAGTATCAATCAGCAGGATAAAGGGCAGAAGGATCTACCGTAATTGTCGTCCTTGCGGAAAAATTGCATCGTTTTATAATAAATAATCTAGGTATTTTTATCCACTTTTAATGAAAATTGTATTGTTTTTAAAAATCAATTTCATATTAAAAATGAAAAGGTTATGATATGTTGTTTAATAAATCATTTATTAATTTAATGAAATTCATGCCAGTACTAAAACCCAAAATCCATCGTTTGACACACTGGTGTACTGATGGGCCTAGCCTAGTAGGCCTAAGACTAAGTAGGGGACGTGGACGTTTTTACGAACTTTACGAGTAATGTCATACAATATTTTTTGGAGTAATGTCACACTGCTTTGGATTCCAACTTACCATAATTATCAGTGAGAAATCACTAGTTAGCTTAGGTTAACGTAAAATAAACAGTAAACAATACACCCACATACCCGAGAGACGCAATCAACAGTGAACAGCTGCAGTCAGTGTTACCACTAGGGACACCCTCCCTGATTGACAAAATAATAGTAACAGTACCTATGTTAAGTTTATTATTCTAATAAAAAAATCATAGATCAAAGTAATTCCAGTTTTGAAAATCTGTTGAAGTAGCAGTAACTAAATAAAAATATAACTAATTAATCAAATTTATGTTGAATCAATATATTTATGAATTTTGACTAAAAGGGCACTTTTGATATGAAGAAAAAGGGCAGGGGCTCAAGCACCCCAAGCACCCCCCCTGTGCACGTGCCTGCCATACGGGGCTATGAGAGACTGCCGCTTGGATAGATGCAGGCCTCATCAGCCAGAGGATACATCCTTAGTGATTAGATCATAATAAGATAAGAAGAGCACAAGAAAAAATAATGAAGGAAATATCTGATCAGCATGAAAAAGATTTGAAGGAGGAAGGTCTCTCTTGCCTTTTGTTTGATGGAAGAAGAGATGACACAAAAGTTCTGCTAGAGGTAGAGGGAATGGACAGAAAGTTTCCCGGTCTCATCAAAGAAGAACACTACTCTGTGTATTCCGAACCTGGTGGCCGCTATTTGTTTCACTTTGTTCCTGAAGCAGAAGTAGAAGGCAAGGAACATGCAGAGGCAATTGCTGATCAAATAATATGTTGGCTTCAAGAAAGAAGACTTGACAGTTCACTGCAGGCCATTGTTGGAGACTCAACTGCAGTGAACACTGGATGGCAGGGTGGTGTTATGACGCATTTAGAGAAAAAACTTGGAAGAAGGCTTGTTTGGATTGTATGTGATTTGCACACAGGGGAACCACCTCTTCGTTGTCTCATCCAGTAACTTGATGGTCCTACAAAGAGCAACAACAAGTGGTCAGGCCCCCTTGGCAACATGCTAGATGAAGCAACGGAATTAGAAATAAATACAAAATTTCCAAAGGTCAAAGTAGGCCCTCCCCTTCCAGTGTTGTCTGAAGAAGTTATCAAAGACCTCAGCATGGATCAATCTTACGCTTATCGTATTGTTCAAGCAATCAGATCAGGAGAGTTGCCTCAAAATCTGGCTCTCTTGGAGATTGGACCCGTAAGTCACAGTCGTTGGTTAACTACAGCAATTCGTTTCTGTAGGATTTGGGTTTCCAAACATGCACTGAAGGGCAAAATGTTACAGAATTTGATGTTGATTGTTGAATTTATTATTGGGTTTTATCTTCCTCACTGATTCAATGTAAAACTTAATCCAATGTGGATGGAGGGGCCCAACCACATCTTGTTTCAATTACAGCTACTGAGAACCAGTGGTGGCTCGTGACTTTCAGTTATGGGGGTGCTGCCTCAGAAATTGCGAACAATTGTGTTGATTATTTATATATAACCGTATATATATATATATATATATATATATATATATATATATATATATATGAGTGAGAAAGAAAGTCGAATAGATAAATAGATAACTACTCAGTCATAAAAATAAGTAAAATAGTATCATAAAATCAATTATAGGGTACTTACGTTTAACGGGTAATTTCAATTTTGAATTTGCCAAAAATTTTATTTAGAAACAAATTCCATTCTTCTGTTTTTATTCTGAGCAAAAAAATATTCTAAGAAATGAAAGCTATATATTGTAAATAATCCAATTATTATATAATTAACTTCAATCTCACAACAAAAAATAAATGATAACGAATCATTAATAAATGCAATTCGGAAATTAAATTTCGAATTAGCAAATGATACAGCAACACAACTACCACGTCAAACAAACAAATCGGCACTGCTCTGTCCATAGTGCTTTGGATCCTCTTAAACCCATGATTCTGACTCGCTCTTCGTACATCCACCACCGAGGTTTCAAGCGTTTCGAACAAAATCTGAACTGTTAAGTACGCAGTTCCACGGGAAGGCTGAAGCTACTTTCATGATTCATTCATTCGGCATTGAAATAGTTTAAGGAAAAAAGGATATAATCTGATTTAAAAACTCAAAGTTCATTGAAAAAAAACAATCAGAGAGGCTATTTTAAATATTTAAATATAAAGATCATAAGATCATGGGGGTGCTGCAGTTCCACAGTGCCTACCTGCGAGCCACTCCTGCTGAGAACCCAAAAGAAAGTAGTGGTGGACATCATGTTACCTGTGGTGAGAAGGTCCGCTTGGTATGCTAGGCAAGAGGCAGTTTTGCAAGCAATACTCTGCAGCCAATGTACCAAAGAGCGAACTGAGGCTGTGGAAATCATTCTAAAGCTTAGAGGAACATCACTAGATGATGACCAGCTGGGAGACTGCTCTGTTCAGACAAGGAAGGTACCTCCGATAAATGTCAATGCCACAAAATTGTCAGAATGTTAACTTGAGTCTGGAAGTTTTGGAGCCACCACTGACATGTATAACAAACAAAGATTTAACACAACTTAGAGAGGCCCCAATGCAAGTGCCAAAGTGGCCTTCTCACACTCAGAGTGTGGAGAGATGTGTGAAAATGGTCACACAAGCAGCTAGTCAAGTTTACAGTCACGAGAGGCGAGAAGGCTACATCAAAGCGCAAGTAGCAAGCCGAATGCTGATGTCAAGGAACCGCAGCAAAAAGGACATGACTGCATTGGTTACTTTCAAATAAAGACTCTGAATGATATCCTATTGCCACTTTAAATGTTGATAGGATGTTTGTGCACATTTGTTATTTTGTTACGAATTTACGGAAAAATGGAATTTTTTAATTAAAATTGATGTAGGTAGGAGTTATTTTTTATTGTTTTTGAAGCAAGGATATTATTTTGTATGCCAAATCGATTACATTAAATTGCTACCAAATCACATGATTTTCAATTTACCGTAATTTCACCCCCAAAATTGACACACCCTACTGTACATCCTTGACAATTGGTTAGGTTAAGCCATGATATTTTTGTTAGTTAGCCTTATAAGGCTAACTAAAGAAGGCTGGAGGCCCTGATCTTCAGGTGATCTGAAAAAATAATATCCTAGATTTAGTGCTCACAAACAATGCAACTACAATTGACCACATTGTTATAACACCAACTGTACACTCCAACCACAATGTCATGCACATATTCACAAACTTGCCTCTCCACAAATGTAAGCAAGACCCATGCCAAATAGACTTGCCATACTCTGACATAAACCTGCACAAGTCAGACTGGACATCAATAAATAACTGTCTGGGAAAAATAAACAGGGAAAATGAATTCGAAAACCTGGAACCAGAAGAATGCTGGAATAGCAGTGCTGGGCACTTGTGCAAACACTTGCGCAAAACGCAAATTGCGCAAGTGTGATTTCGATTGCACATTTACGTTTGCGCCAATTCTTGCGCAAACTTGCGCATTTGCGTTTGCACAAGTACTTGCGCAAACGCAAACTTGTGCGCAAATGTGAAAAAAAAACAAATACATATTAAAAATAGTGGATTTAGCTCATAAACACGTGACTGCCAGACAGCAGTGAGCACTCAGTATACCAACAATGCTAGTGAAACACGTTTGTTTGATTAGTTGATTTTAATTTTATTTCAGAGTTCAAACTACTAACTACTCTAGTAACTTCTAGAAACTTCATAAGTCATAACTACTGTCTATAACTAGTGAACCATGGACAGCCTCAGACACCAGTCTCTGTCCAGCCCCACCTCTGCCCCCAGCCCAGCCGGCAGCGTGACCAGCCATGGCTCAGAGCCTCACCAGGAGGAAGAGGACCTCAACAACCCCTGGCCCCACCTGGACACCTTCTTTGGACCTTTGACCAGCAAGAAGAGGGTGGTTGAGAGGGGCAGGGTGGTCTACAGGGGCAGCATCATCTGTAAGAGGTGCAAGGCGAAGGTCAGCTTCAACACCATCAGCATGTACACCCTCAAGAGCCACTACCAGCATGTGAGTTTAAGTTTATTTATAAATTTAAAATTTTAAAAAAACTTGGTAAGTAGTTAACTTTAGAAATTATTATTTATTAAAATATAATTAAATATTAAATAATAAATTATACTTTGTCTCAATTCAAACACTTCTGTTGTATATCACTGTCATTACAATATAATTTATAATTTTTTTTTCAAGGTTTACCCCAACCAGAGCAAAGACCTCCTCGCTGCCATCAGTGGTGGGTCCAAGCGCGGCCGGTCCCTCTCTGGCAACACCAAGGACTCTGGCTCCAAGAGAATGCGCCAGGCCAGCATAGAGTCCTCCTTTGCTGGATCTGCCGCCTTCAACAATAGCAAGGTCCAGGACCTTTTGCACAGGTAAATAAATAATAATTATAAATCTTAATTTTATACACTAATAATAGAATAATTTAAATAATTTATTAAATACAGGGTGTCCCGTAAGTCTGGACCCATAGGGAAAAATAATAAAATTACAAAATAGTCCAAAAATTTATTACATAATCTGTTCAAAGTGTCCGCCGTTGTGTCGCACACATAGTTGAAGACGCAATCTCCACTGCGACAGCACTTTCTGAATCACAGTCGCAGAAATTTCTTGACACGCCTCCACAATGCGTGCTTTAAGGTGGAAAATGTTCTGAAGTTTGACCTCGTACACTTTGGCTTTCAAGTGGCCCCACAAATAAAAATCATAATAAAAAATATAAAAAAAATAATAATAATAAAATAATAATAAACAATAAAAAAATATATTATAAATCCCTATGGGTCCAGACTTACGGGACACCCTGTATATCAAATATTTATGATATAAAAATAAAAATTCATTGTAAAGATAAGATAAAGACTTTCCTTACAATCATACCTAATCTTTTTTGTAACTTATGTTTTAAAATACATTTATTGAAAATGTTCAAAATGAATTTAATTTTCAACTTCTCCACAGGTTCATGGTTGAAAAGATGTTGCCCGCCAAAACCACAGAGTAGCTTCAAGCTCCCCTCCAGGCGGACCTACATGAGGAACCTCAAGAAGAAGGCCGAGGCAGGGAAGACAGAGCTCACCTCCATCCTGGACGGTCAACTATGTGGCCACCACCACTAGACAGCCCACAACTGCTCCTTCCTGGGCATGACTGCCCACTGGATAGAGCCCTCCAACCTCAAGAGGAAGAAGGCCATCCTAACCTGCAGGGAGGTGCCTGTGGCGCACAACTATGACGTCCTTGGCAACACCATGCAGGACGTCCACCAGAAGTTTGATATTGAGGCCAAGGTGAGCAAAAAACAAAGCATGAAAGCAAGTACTTAACCATAACCATCGCCTCTCCACCAAGGTGGGGAAGGAGCTACATGCTTGGTGCTCTGAAAAA
Source organism: Bathynomus jamesi (assembly GCA_023014485.1). NCBI lineage: Eukaryota > Metazoa > Arthropoda > Malacostraca > Isopoda > Cirolanidae > Bathynomus > Bathynomus jamesi. The sequence goes on along the minus strand of JAJOZX010001516.1, from coordinate 82,477 downwards.
GAGGAGACCAGCAAGGAGCTGGAGCAGGGGATGTTCCCCGCCCTGTACCACGCCACCTGGGTTGAGGTCTTTCTGAAGTACAACACGGCCATCTCCAGCTCTGCAGCTGTGGAGAGGGTGTTCTCCCAGGGGTCTGACATCATGAAGCCCAAGAGGTCCAGCCTGACCTCTGAGAACTTTGAGAGGTTTGTGTTCCTGAAGGGCAATATGGACCTGCTCACGATGGAGTTGGAGGAGGACTCTGAGGAGCTTTGAAGTGTTTTTTTTTTGTAATATTGTAATTTCTTTTTTTATTATTATTATTTGTTTAACATTGTAATTTTGTATCTATTCTTTATTGATATATCTATGGATCATATGTCTGTTAATAAAGTCATTTGATTTACTATAAATTTAATTTTATACAGGGTGTCCCCAAAAAAACTGCACCTGAATTTTTTTGGGGAAAACCCTGTATATAGAAATAGTTTGCGTAAGCACAAGTTTTGAGAAGTTTGCGCATTTGCGCTTGCGCAAGGTATGGGTTTGCGCAAGTGAATTTTTGTTTGCGCTGCCCAGCACTGTGGAATGAAATACAATACCTGCTATCATCAGCATTACAAGCACACACCAAAGAAAAATGATATCGCAAAGCAGCACCTGATGAAAGAACACAGATACAGAAGGACACTTATAAATGAGAGAGAACAAAGCTATCTAAACAACTGACAAAGCAATTAAGTGATACAAGACATAGTAACATCCGGATGTTAGAACTTAAAATAAAGGAGTCAACCATAAGAGAATACTGATAATGAACACAAAGCTATTGGTACTATGAAAGAAAATAGCAAATTTGGAGCAAGTGTAGTTTACATCCCCATGATGCAAAAGGGTATACAAACTACACTAGGATCGGATCACCTGAAGATCAGGGCCCCCAGCCTTCTTTAGTTAGCCTTATAAGGCTAACTAACAAAATATCATGCCCTAACCTAACCAATCATCAAGGGTGTACAGTTGACCTAATGATTGGTTACGTTAGGTCATGATATTTTCGTTAGTTAGCCTTATAAGGCTAACTAGAGAAGGCTGGGGGCCCTGATCTTCATGAGACATTTTTAAATGAATCCATCAAGTAAAATGTTAAAACTAATGAAAATATTACAACCTAACCAATCATCAATTTTTATATATATATATTTTTTATATATATTTATATATATATATATATATAATATTATTATATATATATTATATATATATATATATATATAGTATGTATTGTATATATATCATAAGATGCAGAATTCAGAGAGCACTATAACATCAAAATTACAACAGCTAGAAAAATAATGGGAATCATCTGGAGGAGCTTCCACAGCAGAAAAGCAAACCTCTTGCTCAAATTATGGAAGAGTCTAGTCCTACCAATAATTGAGTATGTATTGCTCAGTACTCACAAGCCCATGCAGAAAATGAGACATTGCCAACATTGAAGCTATACAAAGGACTTTTACATCTAAGATAGAGGAAATGGAAGGTGAAGGCTACTGGTCTTGACTACGATCCCTGGAACTCTACTCTCTCAAAAGAAGGCACAAGCAGTACACAATAATATACATATGGAAAATACTTGAGGGCTCTGTCCCTAACCTTAGAAATGAAATAGAAACAAACTGGAATGAGAGAAGAGGCAGATTTTGTACATTCCCAGCAGTGATAGGACAAGGGACCATGAAAATGAGGATGGAAAATACCCTCAGAATACAAGGCCCAAAGCTTTTCAATGTCCAACCAAAAGAAGTGAGGAATCTCCAGCACCCTGACCTGAATAACTTCAAGAACCAGCTGGACAGGTTCCTGTGCAAAGTCCCTGAACAGCCACGCATGGCTGGCTACAAGGGCAGGAGGAGATCAGACAGCAATTCCCTCCTTCACCAAATCCTACAAATGAGGCAGGATGCTGTAGAGGGGTCAACTGCAGGTTGATCCTGAACCATCATTCAAACTCACCTAAAGTAATATATATATATATATATATATATATTTTTTTTTTTTTTAAGTTCGGGAAGAACCGATTCGCCTCTATTTAAAAGGGCATATCTCAGCGGAAAAACAAAGAAAAAGTGAGAGGAAAGACAGAGGAAAAAGAAAGGGTGGAGGGGACAGTCGAAGTGGAAAAAGACCAAGGATGACAAGGACTGCAGGTGTATATATATATATATATATATATATATATATATATATATATATATATATATATATAAAATTTAGGGTGTCCCAGCCTCACATGTGAAAATAAAAATTTGCAAGAGTCAAATCGCACACCCCTTTAATTAATTACACTTGAAGAAAGGAAAAAATGGGTGAAATTTCATTGGCCTATTAGGAGGGGAAGGGTCCCCTCATTGACCTTGTTTATTCGACCCTATATGAACAAACGTAAATGCTCAGCATTAATCATTCTAGAATGGAAGAATGAAATGTAAATTCTTTCTAATGACTAAATTAAAGGAAATGGAAATTCTTCCTAATGGCACATTTCATTTCGGGGGACAGAGGATCTTTTTGTCTGCTGAGGGGAACTGCTGGCGGTGGTATTCGACGACTTGGTACACGAGCTGCCATTCCTCCTCATTTTTTGTCAGGCCCTTGTTGAAATCTTCCGCCAGTTTCACCGCTCGTTCTGCCGCGTCATTCACAGACTTCAACGATGGTGCACATCCTTCGAGATCTTTGGGGGTTTTTGGAACCGGCAGCTTCAGGCAATGAAAAAGGTTTTGAGTCCTTTTCGTGACCAAGGTGCTCAAATCCGACCATCTCACGGTCAAGACATTCTTTCCCTCCAGCCAACGCAGATCTTTTGGGTTTTCGGTCTTCTTGTGCAGGTTTTGGAGCATGGCCGTCTTCTCTGCATCGGTGGTTTTGGAGAACATAGCGAGTCCAGCTAAATCTTCGCTTAGGTACCAGAGGTGGCCCCGGAATTTCGTCAATGCGGCGGTACCTACATCATGATCCACCGCCTTGTACCGCTCTAGGTCCTCCAACAGCTCCAGGTCATTGACGGGCGCGTCCGCCATCAATGGAGCCTCAAACCACCTCTGGAGGTAGATGGTGATGGCAAAGACGTTTATCCTGCGTAGTGACCGGACCTCGTGAGCGGTCAGGTGGAATTGGCTTCGGAAGATGAACATCTTAAGACAGTAAATGCCTTTGGCCATCCACCTGGCCCGGTGGTATGCTCCAGGACGATTGTACCGGAGATCTCGTTTGCCATGACCATCGAGGAAGACCAGAGCGAGGATCAGGAACTCCCGGTAATCGTCTCTTGGGTGGCCAACTTCAAGCTGGTCTTCAATGAAGTGGACAATCTGCTCTTTTTTCAACACCACCCATTCCGAAAGGATGTCGCTTGGGCCATTGCCATTGAACGGAGAAGCCTGCTTCTGGTCGATGAACTCCCATTGGGATTTGAAGCGAGCGAACAGCGCAATTTCGGGGCCAGAAGACCTGAAGAACAGGTCAAAGACTGAGGTGATTACCAATTCCATCATGTGGTGTCTGCAAGCCAGGAAAAGAACGCGGCGGTCCATTTGGTCCTGGATAATCGTACAAGCGCCGCTGTTGTGTCGAAGCAGAGACCGGCAATCCATGGTTGAACTTGCGGCCAATCATCCAGCACCTTCAAAACAGCTCCAGCCATCCGCTGTCCCATGCTGTCAGGGATTTTTGGGATCGCCAACAACTTCTCAAGATTCTTCCCACTGACCAGCACTGGTATGCGATCCGATTTCCCTCCATCCGAATCAGGGAGGAGTTTGCCATCAAAGTGGACGACAAGCGGTATATCAGGATTGAACTCGGTCTTGGTTCCGGCTGCCAAGTTCTTCCTGGACTTCTGCCGTGAACGGTGAAGACTTGATTTGGACAAGGTGACCAAGGATAACTCAACTCCCACGGCAGCGAGTGCTGGAGCCACAATGTGCATCGCTTGGCATACTGAGGTTCCAGTTCGATCCAGGGCTGCAGCAAAATTGGGATATTGGATGATCCTCCTTGCCGACACTTAGCCGTCCTTGGGAGCGGATCGAGGAGCCGAAGGACCAGGAGAGGAATATTGGACATCATCATTGGATGCTTCAGCCATGGACTCCGAAGAGAGAAGACCCACTTTTCACCGTTCCTTTTGCTTGCAGTGAGTCCATCTCTTCGCGGCTTTTCTTCTTCCTCTTCTCTTCAGCTGCTCGGCATTTCTCCCGCTCCGCTGCCCTGCGAGCAAACTCCAGGTCCTCTCCTCCGATGTACATCTTCCGCACGGTTCGCTGGTCATTCAAAAGTCTCGATCTTGGGACTTTGATGAGTTTCATGGCGTTGGCATGAGCTGTTTCGAACAGTGTATTCAGGTTGGCTTGGAATCCCTTTTCCCGCTCCAGTTGCTTCTCTCCCCCATGGTTTCGGTTTCTGGCAACCTTCTCGTAGTCCGTGGAGAGGGCCTTGATCCTCTCGACGCACTTGGGCTTGTGGGAGGTCGGAATAGATGCCCGAGCCCACACCGCCATAACCTCATCAGCTACCACATTGGCAGCTTCCGCCGTGGACGTTTTTTTCTTCCGAGTGAAGAACAACAGACGTCGAAGAACATCTCTCACTGTCGGGAGTTGACACAGCGTTTCCAGATGTTCATTTTGCAACACCCCCACCAACCACACAGTCTCCTGCTTTCTTTTATCCATAACCTGAAAAGAAATATGCTACAATTAGTATAAGGTAGAGAGTAGCCATTCAACAATAGTAACACATGGTTTGAGGGGACCCTTAAAATTAAAGAACACGAATGAAATTCATCTTGCTGGCATGTTTTCACGAGTGGAAGAAATTAGGGGGCTGTGCATGACAAACTTCAGGAACAACAAAAATTGGGACACTAATTATATATATATATATATTTATTTTTTTTTTAAGTTCGGGAAGAACCTATTCGCCTCTATTTAAAAGGGCATATCTCGGCGGAAAAACAAAGAAAAAGTGAGAGGAAAGACAGAGGAAAAAGAAAGGGTGGAGGGGACAGTTGAAGTGGAAAAAGACCAAGGATGACAAGGACTGCAGGGTCGAGCCCCATCATCCTTGGGTGCTAGGGCCAGGAGGGCGCACATGAAACCTCCAGGAACAAGCACGTACAAACGAGCACAAAGAACACTCAAGAGCACGAGCTTAGAACCCCCTTGCGGGGATATATATATATATATATATATATATATTAGGGTGTTTCATAAATTAAAAGTTTGGAAAAATTTTAATCCACATGGATCCCCTTGTTCCATTTGCTGAGGAGACTGATAAACCGAAGTATTAATTCAATAGTTTAAAGTTTACGGGTCCCCAGTTTGATGCTCTGGCAGATCATAAATGGAAAAAATTAAACAAAAATCTGTCAATGAATTTTTATTCAACAAACGAGTACCGTTTCACTACACATTTTCACAAAGATACAAAAAACATAACCACTTCTTGCAAATCATTTGTCCATGAAATCCTTCTTGGTTTTATTCGGGTATTTCGCCCTATGCTGCATCACAGTTTTGAGCAAATACTGCTTCTGCTCTTCGTTCTTCGTCAGAGAACAGTTGAACTCTTTGGTGAGCGCGATGGCTCTTTTGGCCCGATCGTTGATGACAGAGATTTTGTTAACAGTTGCCGCTGCTTGCTTGAAGCCCTCTACTTCAGTCCACTCGGCAACTGGCTTTTTCAAGAATTCTGTGTCCAAGTCGAATGCATGGAAGAAAGCCATCGTCTTTCCTGTCACGAACTCCGCCAGGTGTTTCGAGGCAAGATTCCTGACGTTCTTCCCTTGGGGTCGCTTGAGTTCCTTTTTCGATGCGGGCTTACCCAAACTGATGACCATCTGAGCCTTTTCTTCATCTGCCACATCTGCGTCGAAAAACACCATGGCAATAAGAGTCTCAGAGATGTACCATAGGTGTCAAGACATGGCTTCTTGCGCAGCGTTAACACACGAATATCCCGACATGGCAAAGGCTTCCGTGTCACGCAGAAATTCCAGATCAACTGCGGCAGCCTTGCTTGAGGTTGCAGCACGAGTCCAACCTCGGATGTAGATGAGGGACACGAAGAGACCTACGGCTGTCAGAGCTTCCAACTCGTGACTCGACATCTTGAACTGCTTCTTCAGTAGAATTACTTTCAAGTAGATGGCTATCGCCATCCATCGAGCGTGATGGTAAGCGCCAGGGGCTCTGAGAGGGAAATCCACCACTTTTGCTTCTCCCAGGAAGATGAGAACCAACTGTAGCAGTTCCTTGTAGTCATCGCGCTGATGTGACATGCTCACCATCCTCTCACTAGGCAGGACGACTTCTTCCCTCCCTCAGTTCCCTCATAGAGTCATTGACTTGAGCAAAATCGTACGGCCGCACGTCCAACCGGTCGATGAACTTCCATTGTGCCTGAAACCTCTTGAAAACGGGTATATCGGGGCCGCTTGAAGACGGAGCTGAGGATGACTTCATAGGTGTGATGCCGACAGGGGAAGTACATGAGTTCTCTGCCAAGACCTTTCTCAATCAGGACAGGCCCCGATATGAATCCCGGTGTTCGACGCTGTTGTGTCGAAAGACAGTCCCCGCACGCGCTCTTCCATCCTGTGTTCCTTGACCAAATCCAAGCAAACTCGCGCTATCTTCTCGCCGGTTCCGGACGTCACCTTAGGAATGCCGAGCAACTTCTTGCCGTCGCCAGAGACGAGGACGGCGATCCGGTCAACGCTCTCCTTCCATTGCTCATTGTCAGGTAGGAGCTTACTGTCCCAATGCAAGACAAGAGGCTGACCAGGACAAACTTCGTCGGATTGATAACTTTCAGCAGCCACCTTCCTGAGAGCCTTGCGTGTGCGGTACATGGTACTGGCAGAAATGGACAGTTCATCCAAGTCAAAACCTAGTGATTTAGCTGCTGCAGCGTACGACATAGCTGAATCGCGGTACAAAATATTCAGCCGATCGTAGGTAGTCGTCACATCCTGTGAGATCAGATTCCTGCGTCGCTTCTTGGTATTTCCCTTGGAGGAGGATGGAAAAACTTCCATGGTTGGGTCAATGACATCTGAGTCAGTCTCTGACGAAGTTGAAATCACTAAAGCCCCCGTATCTTCTGCAGCTCCTTGTTCCTTCCTGGCCTTCTCCTGTTGTTCCTTAATCTTGTCCAGCCTCTTCCTTTTCCTAATCTCCATATAGTGAAGCTTCATGTCAACAGGGCCCATGCTGCAGGAATTTGGATCTTCACACTGCATGTCGAGAAAGTGGATGTCCTCCTGATTCTTCATCATTTCCTTAGCCTGTGAATGAGCAATGTCCATGATCTCCTTCGCTATTGCCTCCTTGAACATCGCCTCCTTCACTCGGAAGGACTCTGCTTTATGTGACTTGTGCTTCACAAGCCGGTCGTATTTCTTGAGAAGGGATTCCATCATCCTCAAGGCCGAATCTCGACGCATCATGGGGATTCTCGCTCTCTCCCAAAATATGAGACAGGCATCCAGGCACAGGTTCAGGCATTTAGTACTGCCAAATTTTTGCTCCTTTTGGTGGTAAAAGTACTTTTTGAGTACTTGCAACTGAGTTGGAAGGCCACTTGATGTGATGTTCGCATCCGTCTGGCCAATAAGAAACACATCTGTTTTCGCTCTGGTAGACACCTGGAAAAGAAAACAAACTAAATAATTCCACAGAAATAATTTCACATCGTAATTAATTTCATTAATTAAATAAAGAAAAGCAGTAACTGGGACTCGAACCAGTGTCATAGCTGTTTGGCGGCATCGCTCAAGTCGGCATACACAGCACGCTATCCACTACACCATCTAGGGAGTGGATAGCATGCTGTGTACGCCGACTTGAGCAATGCCACCAAACGGCTATGACACTGGTTCGAGTCCCAGTTACTGCTTTTCTATATTTATAAAACTGATATGTGTACACTACGTTCTCTTTGACAATTCATTAATTAAATAAATTTCAATACCGCAGTAAAATTACATTAATTAGTATCATAAATAATTACCAGCTTAGTTGTCCAATATGCAACAGACTAATTAATTTCATGTAATATTAATAATAAATATCACTACCACAGTAAAATGACAGAAATTAAATAATAATAAATTTCAATACCACAGTAAAATGAGATAATTAGTAGCATATATAATTACCTCCATAGTTGTCCAATAGGCTATACAACACGAACCGCTCAAGTGACGAAGAAAACCATCTTCACTGCAGGCAGGCGAGAAATGAACTGACAAAAAGTCATCAAAGTTGGGGACCTCTAAATGCAGCGCGATCTGGTTCAAACTTGCACAAACGTGTTTTCTTGTTCTTTAGAATACGGAGAAACGTGTGCATTAAAACTCCAAGCTCATTTTTATTTTACCCTATAGGTATGAAACACCCTAATATATATATATATATATATATATATATATATAAATTGATGATTGGTTAGGTTGTCGTAATATTTTCGTTAGTTTTAATGTTTTATTTGATTAGGCATACAGAGACAAAGTTGAGGAATGCAAACTACACTAGGATAATGTAGAGAACAAACTACACTTGTTCCACAAATTCTTCTTTAGCTATGCTAAACGCAAAGTAGTTATCAAAACAAGCATTGACCCATTGCTTGCTAAAGATGGACTAAATCTTGCATCTAATCCACAGGAAATGGCAAACATTTTACAATCTCAATATGCTTTAAGCTGGAGTACCCCTGTAGTAGCTAAGAAAATAAAAACTACAGCATTTTTTGATAGAGAAGAAAATGACCAAGACAGACCATTATTGGAAGATATACAAATAACCACTAGAGATATACAACAGGCAATAACAGAGCTACCGGGGAGTTCAGCCCCTGGTCCAGATGGAATTGGAGCCAAGATTCTTAAGGAATGCAAACATACTTTATCTCTGCCTTTGAAAATCCTGTGGAGATCCTCACTAGACACCAGTAGAATACCACCAATCATGAAACAAGCAAATATTACCCCAATCTACAAAGGAGGCAAAAGAAAGGAAGCCAAGAACTATAGACCCATATCTTTGACTTCCCATATTATTAAAATATTTGAGAAAGTCCTGAAAAGGCACATTGTCAGTTTTATAGAAAATGAACATCTCTTAGAAGATTTTCAACATGGCTTCAGAAACAAGAGATCCTGCCTTACTGAACTTATAGACCATTGCAATACAATCCTACAATACTTGGGAGAAAACCACAATGTTGATGTCATCTATCTAGACTTTGCAAAAGCTTTTGACAAGGTTGACCATGGTATATTATTCCATAAACTAAAAGAACTTGGTATTTGTGGAAAAGTAGGAAAATGGATCCATGCCTTTCTCTCTGACAGAAAACAAATAACAACTGTAAATGGAGCAAGATCTATAGAAAAAGAAGTGATTAGTGGAGTGCCGCAAGGCACAGTACTAGGACCAATTCTATTCATTATAATGCTAAACAATATAAACTGTAACCTAGGAAGCTCTCTCCTGTCATTCGCAGATGATACCAGAATACTAAGACCAATTACACAAAAAGAAGACTGTGTAGAGCTACAAAAAGATCTACAAACTATATATGCATGGGCAGATGCAAACAATATGGCCTTCAATGAAGACAAATTTGAACTAATTAAGTATGGACCAAATAAATACCTGAAAGAACAATTCAACTACACTGGACCCACAGGAAAAGATATTGCACAAACTGATCATGTCAGGGATCTAGGGTTATATTATCTGAAGATGCAACATTCAACAGGCACATTGACAAAGTAACCTCATCATGCAAACAACTAATAGGATATATACTGAGGACATTCAGAACTAGGGACAGTATGACCATGCTTACCCTGTGGAAATCACTTGTCCTTCCACGCATTGACTACTGCTCTCAATTATGGTTTCCCCACAAACAGAATGAATTGCAAAAAATTGAGGGCCTACAAAGAACCTTTACCTCGTATATTAAACAACCGGATGGGCAACAGGTGAGTAAAAACAAATTAAACTACTGGGATAGGCTTAGAGGCCTCAACCTTTATTCCATAGAGAGAAGGTTTGAGAGATACATCCTAATCTACACCTGGAAAATTCTAGAAGGGCTTTTAGTTGCCCCCAATACTGAACCAATTGTGCCCACCTTAACAAGAACTGGCAGAATGTGTAAAAAATATCACCTCCCACCAAACAGTCTGAGAAGGATTCAAACCCTTCAATATAATAGTATCTCTAGGCAGGGTTCTCGCCTGTTTAACTCCTTGCCTCAGTACCTTAGAGATATAAGTGCAGTCCCAGTAGATACTTTTAAAAAACACTTGGACATGTTTTTAGCCAACATACCCGACCAACCCACAGTGTCAGGGTATTCCTCTGCCAGACCAGCCCCCACAAATTCAATAGGGGACCAAATCGTATGGCAGGAGCAAGAGAAAAGAAGGGTGGCAACCACGTCGTGGCCCCGCCTCAGGAGGCGCTGAGTGGACTTCGTGGGAGCAGCGCACCCTTGAGGCAGAAGCGCTTTAAGGTAAATTTAAGGTAAGGTGCAAGATCTACAGAAAAAGAAGTGGTGGAGTGCCACAAGGTACAGTACTGGGACCAATTCTATTCATTATAATGCTAAACAATATAAATTGTAACCTAGGAAGCTCTCTCCTGTCATTCGTGGATGATACCAGAATACTAAGACCAATTGCAGAAAAAGAAGACTGTGCAGAGCTACAAAAAGATCTATAAACTATATACGCATGGGCCTTCAATGAAGACAAATTTGAACTAATTAAATATGGACCAAATAAATGCCTAAAAGAACAATTCAACTACACTGGGCCCACAGGAAAAAATATTGTACAAACTGATCATGTAAGGCAGTGATGCACAAACCCTGGCCCGCCAAATGTAGCCCCCACAGGTCTTTTCAATTCAATGAAAAAGTTAGCTACCCAAAGAAAAATCTGAAATATTACCCCTGGTTATTATAAAAAATAGAATATCTATATATCTGGCCCCTACATATAAAACAGATGGTTGGTTTGGCCCTCACATCCAAAAAGTTTGTGCACCACTGATGTAAGGGATCTAGGGGTTATAGGCTTATAGCTATTATCTGAAGATGCAACATTCAACAGGTACATTGACAAAATAACCTCATCATGCAAACAAATAATAGGATATATAGCTACAGAGGACATTCAGAACTAGGGACAGTATGACAATGCTTACCCTGTGGAAATCACTTGTTCAGTAATTGTATACAACATCCCCCTCACCTCAATTTTATGGAATTGACTTCACAATCAATGTAAAACCTTTATTTATAGCATGTAATTACTTTATTTATTTTTGGAAACCAACCTAACCTAACCTAGAAAAATGTATACTAGAAAAATGTATTTTTGACTAAAAATGTGCATAACTTAACATGTTATTACATTATCATTTGTATAATTTAGGTCTCGGGGGTATGGGGGCAGAGCCCCTGTAAAGATCATGCATCACAAAGTGAACCCTATACCGATCAATTTGTGATGCGTGATTTTTATGGGGGCTCCACCCCCATACCCCCAAGACCTAAATTATACAAATGATAACGTAATAACATGTTAAGTTATGCACTTTTTTAGTCTTCATCTAGGGCACATGATGAATCAAGTTCTCAAAGTCAAAACCACACCAACAGCACGTCATAATTCTATCACAAACACGACCAAACTGAGGTATTACCCAAACTGAATCCAATTAGAAAAAAAATAAATAGCCATAACAGAAACCAACCAACTAATTAAGTCGCAGAGTAGCGAAAAAATAGCCCAATCAGAAAAACATCACGTCAAATGGATATCGTTAATTAAATAATATCTCCATAAATATGATTCACCGAAAAAAAGTTTAGGTGAGTAAAAACAAATTAAACTATTGGGATAGGCTAAGAGACCTTGACCTTTATTCCATAGAGAGGAGGTTTGAGAGATACATCCTGATCTACACCTGGAAAATTCTAGAAGAGCTTTTAGTTGCCCCCAATACCGAACCAATTGTGCCCACCTCAACAAGAACTGGCAGAATGTGTCAAAAACATCACCTCCCACCAAACAGCCTGAGAAGGATTCAAACCCTTCAGTATAATAGTATCTCTAGGCAGGGTTCTTGCCTGTTTACCGCCTTGCCTCAGTACCTTACAGATATAAGTGCAGTCCCATTAGATACTTTTAAAAAACATTTGGACACATTTTTAGCCAACATACCCAACCAACCCACAGTGCCAGGGTATTCCTCTGCCAGACCATCCCTCACAAATTCAATAGTAGACCAAATCATATGGCAAGAGCAAGAAAGGTGGCAACTACGTCGTCACCCCCATGACTCCAGATTCCTGGGATCTTGGGAGCATTGCTCCAGTAAATTTGACCATGAGAAAAAGTAAATTTGGGTTTGGGTTTTGTTCATCCGCTAGACGTTATGCAATTTTTTTGCGTATATGTTCTTGTACAAACCAATTTTTTTAAATTACAAATTTAGTTATTTTAAGTTTAGTTGGTAATTCCATATTTAACAATTATTTTTATTTTTTGTTAAGCTTCAATGTTTTGATAATTAAAATTTTATTAAAACGTATATTTTTTTAATATAAATTATCAGGATTGGACTATGTTCCATTGATCTCGGCCAGGTTTGATAAATTGGCCAGATAATTACTTGTGCGGTTTTAAGTAATCCACCATGACTCTAGAATTGAGAAGTTTAGTTAAGTTTAAACTTACTTTTACTTACTTTAACTTACCTACTTTTACTTACTCTTTCTTACTTTTACTAAGTTTAAAGCACTTACTTTTACTTACTTTCATTGTACTATATTTACTTACTTTTACTCACTTTTACCATACTATATTTACTAACTTTTACTTATTTTGTATTTTTTCAGGTAGTTAATAATCAATAATGGATCCTAATATTGATGAAGTTGGAGAGAAAAGTGAGGGTGTTAAAAGGGGTTACTTTTGTGGTCAATGCAAGAACAAATATTCAAAGAAGCAAAACTGGGAGGAACATTTTAATTCCAAAAAAATATTTGGTAATTTTTTACTATCAGTCCGGTCTCTGGAAACTGAAAATAAAGTTTACCATAAGACTCTTTATATTTTTTTAAACAACTTTTATTAAGTACAATATGAAGGCAAATGCCGATTAAAGCTATAAAATTAATGTTAAGAAATTATTTTTTTGAGCGATAAAATTGCGGATCATGTTTTGTGAGTGATAAAATGACTGATCCCACAAAGGTTAGGAAGGTACCGCTAACAAAATTGGGTGGTTTGACCTGAATTCATAACATTTTAGTGTCACGGTGGCGTCAGTTTGCGATGGTTGTAATTATTCACTGTGTTTAACTTCATGCAAATTTTTTGATGATGAAGAGGCTGAATTTAATTTTTATGTAGAACACGGTGTATTGCTAAAAGAATTTATATGCCCTAAGAAAAACAAGGAAGGTATTGTTTGTGGTAATAGGTATACAGGTAAGAGTAGTACCTAAAATTAGGTTAGGCTAGGTAGGTTAGGTAGGTTAGGTTAGGTTAGTATAGTTTTATGGTATATATAATATATACAGTGAATATATAGTATTCGTTTTACTACATATATATAAATGTATATATATACCTTTTAGGTCACTCATGTTGGCTGTTTCTACAATTTCCATAATTTATATATCAATGGATTCGTTTTTACATCGTGAATGCGCCCTAGATAGTCTCTACTGAAGGAATTACCCGCATTTTAGGGTATTTTTTCACACTTATACCCCAAAACAAACTTCCTGTCCTAACTTAGTTTTGGGCCAGTTCCCTCACTTGAGACTATCCAAATCGCATTCCTGGTGTAATAACGAATCCATTGATGTATAAATTATAGGAATTGAAGAGACTGGAGTGATAGTAAAAAATTACCAAATATTTGTTACAATACAAGAGGTCCCAGAGTTTGGGCCCACAGCTTAGATATTGCAGTAAAGAAATACCAGGATGAAGTGCAGCAAAGAGATACGGCAAAGCAGTCATTTAGTTTGTTCACAAAATGTGCTAGTGCTAGACCTCAGAAAAATGAACCAACTTCATCAACTTCTAATCTAGAAAATGAAACTTTTTCACTAGATGTTTCACAGACTGAAGAAAGTGCTTCTCCTCCACCTAAGAAACAAAAGGTAAGTGAGGAATCTGCGCATCAGACTAACAAAACTGCTTTAGAGGAATTTGAAAATTCCCAAATCCAGAAGACATTGAATGCAATTTTGCACCTAACAAAAGAAACTCACCAAGCTGTTGTGGTTAATAAAGAGAAGAGTCAAAATATGCCTTCAAGTTCAAGTGTTGCATCCAAATCTAATAAAGCAAAAAGCAACAAATTTGACATTTCCATAGCCCATTTAAGCAAGTGTAAATCAATACAAGAAATCCTGAACAATGATTTGATCAAATCTACATTCAAATTGGTGGAAAAGAAGGATCTAGAGCATGCTGATGATTCATTTTCAGTACCAAGTGATATAATGGAAAACATTGCAAATAGTGACACTAATATGCCTGATGTAGATATAGCTGTTGAGGATGAAGATGATGATAATCAAGAAGATATTGATGATGCTTCTGATGATAAAATGTTTACATTATATTGCATAGCTTGCACAGACCCCAAAGCATGTGCTTCAGACAAACATTCTAACATAAAAGGTTACTTCAATGTTAAAGATTTAACCTATGTATGCAAACAAGGAGAAAATCAAGAGAGATGGTTTAGAAATCTGAAAACCCACCTGAAGAGACATTTAATTAAACTTCAGCATCATCAAAGAGCTGCTGTTTATGAAGTGATGAAAACATCTCGGAACACTACTAAATGCATAGAAGACTTATGTGGCAACATCTTATACTACATAATGAAAACAAACACTGCATGGGCTCTATATCCAGTACTTCTAGCTGTATTACATAGGTCAGGTTGTGAGGTTGGAAATTTGAATCATAGCACACATGCGTGCGAGACAATTTGTGAGCTATTAGATAATCAACTTAAAGAACAAACTGTAAAGTGGTTCTTAGAACAAACTTCAGTAACAATAACAGCTGACATTGGAACAATTTTGGGATTAAGCATGCTAGTTGTATTAGTTATGAGTGAAGAAGATAAGACTGTAAAACTTGCTGGGATAAATTTAGTACGCAGCAAATCAGGAGTTTATTTGGCCAATGAAATTTTTGATGTGTTGAAGTCTCCTAATCACTTGAAACTATCTGAAGAAGCAATTAAATCCAAGGTATCTGGAATGGTTGGAGATGGGGCTTTTTGTAAGGACAATGAGCCATTTAAAAACGAAATAAAAAAGTTATTTGGAGAAAATTTCAAATTTCGATGGGACTTAATGCATCTTGTGAACAGAGCCCACGTTGATGCATTGAAGAAAATTTGTAAACTAAGTGAACTTTTAGACTTTATTCAGAATCATTCTTCAAATCTGAGATCAGGCCTTGACTATACCAATATGGTTCTTGACAATATCATTGGTTTTAAGAGACCAAAACTCAAATCTGATACTCACATGGTTAATTACGAATTTGATCAATTTGACAGATTTGTGGAAAATTGTGTGTTTTTTAATCATCCACAAGAGAGAGAAATTAGTGCCAAGTTCTATGTATTGATTTCTTATGTAACAAAGATTATGTTGCAAGTAGCTCAAAAAACCACAGTTAGTACAGAATTTGTAGAAAATATATTTTATAAAGAAGGAGGGAAAACTGTTATGTTAAGAGTGATGGAAACAATTTCCAAATTAGCTAATGGAGGAAATGCAAATGATGTAGTTTCTGAATTTAAGCACGATACCACAGGGCAGCAAAAGGAACTAACAGCTGAGGATTACATCCTAAATGAAATTTACAAATACATCAAGAAACATTCTGATTACTACCAGGTTGCTGAAGTTGCTAGACCATCCAGAACCAGATCTGAAAGTAGTTTTACAAAAGACTCAGTGATAAATTGGCTGACAGAATATATAGAATAGCTGTGGAAAGGAATCACAGAGATTAAAGCATTTTGATAAAGATGGATCAACTGCCTGGAGTGAAGCACCAACTGAAGGGACATTCTCCATTCTTGGTTACATTGTTGAACACAAAGGATCCATTAAGCCATCTCATTTGACTAAGCTGTGCAGAATTGTGAAGGAGGGTCCAGCTCCAGGCACTAGATCTGCTGTAATGATCACACAGAAAGCCATTGATCAGTGGCCAAGCATACATGGCGGTAAATTCACAACAAATGCCTACATGCAAGGTCTAACATCGTCCACTGTTGCTGCTGCAATGAATAAATAAACTTAAGGTGAGTTATAAACTGTACATTATTTATTATTATGTTTAGCTAAAACAATTTGTAATTGGTATGTCATCAATTCAAGAGTTTACTATCATTAACCTATCTAGTGGTGTAAGGGGAAAAAAAGTAAATTCAGAGCTGTGCTCCAGTAAATTTTTTCAAATCTGCAGTCATGGTCACCCCACCTCAGGAGGTACTGAGCGGACTTCGTGGGAGCAGCGAACCCTTGAGGCAGAAGCGCTTCAAGGTAAATTCAAGGTAGTTTGGGTGGATGTGTTCTACCGAATCTTCACCCTGACCCTTTTTGTAAATGGGTACTACATTCGCTTTTTACCATTCATCTGGTATCTCTGCATAATTCAGACCTAACAAACGAAATAGCAAACGATAGCAAACAAAATGTAAATGTTTTCCAGAGTTCATGGGAGAGGGGTTTTGCCAAGCCCCATCTCCGGACAATTCAAACGTGTCCATAGAGGGTCAGGAACTCCAAAGGAACCCAGTCTGACGAAATGATGAAAATAATATATTAGCAGGGCACTAATGACCTATCAATAACCAGGTCTGAGACCCGACTTACCACCAGGGCCTAATCAGGATAAGCTAGTTAGGCCGGAGCCAAGCTTACTGGCAAGCTATAAAATAAAATAAATAATAAAAGATAAATAATTACATACAAAATGACTGTCTAATAGAATTCAGTCTGCATTTAAACTAAAATATACAGTTTGAAAAATATATACAAAATTAGCAACAAACTCCAGCACACTTCCAATTTTTCAAGATTGATGACGTTTTTCACAAACCGATACGGTAACATCACAGAAATTTCTTCGTTACCATAGTTCATATATATATATATATATAAGAAAAAATTCTTGAGTTAAATTTGAGAACTGACACACACACAGTGGTGTGCTGACCGGTTTGTAAATCTGTGCCACCACAGAAGCCTCTCCCATCCTACGGGCTTCACAAAATGTTGAAGCATCCTGAATTTCAGCGCATTTGCAACCTGGAGCCGCATTATCGGATCGGATAGTTCAGATAGTTACTCCAGGTATCTAGCATCTCTGGCGCTCTGTACATCGTTGCATGAGCGACCATCTCTTCTTCGAGATGGAAAGGCATAAAATATAACCAAGCAATCACAGTGAATCATTCCGAACTCAGCCTCCCATAATTCATCAGCATTTTTATTAAACTCTTTTATTTTCATAATTTCTCTGATTTTTTCATTAAACTACAATTATTTTCTCCTACGTATACAAATGACCTTTTTTCAGTTAATGATGTCTCGTGTAATAATAATATACATAAAATTATCAGATAATTAATTAATCAAACAGTATACCAATATGCTATGTTGGCCTTATTGTACTTGTATGTTAGGTTAAATGGCTATGGATTGTGAATGATCCGCAATGAAGATGTTTTGTTTTGTTTGTAAGTTAAAAGTTAAAAAAAAACAACTAATGATCAGAATTATTTCAACAGAAAATATTTTTATTATTAGTTGGTTGGTTTTTATATTATACAAAATTCCTCATATATATATATATATTTTTTTTTTTTTTTTTTTTTTTTTTAAGTTCAGGAAGAACCGATTCGCCTCTATTTAAAAGGGCATATCTCAGCGGAAAAACAAAGAAAAAGGGAGAGGAAAGACAGAGGAAAAAGAAAGGGTGGAGGGGACAGTCGAAGTGGAAAAAGACCAAGGACTGTAGGGTCGAGCCCCATCATCCTTGGGTGCTAGGGCCGGGAGGGCGCACGTGAAACCTCCAGGAACAAGCACGTACAAACGAGCACAAAGAGCACTCAAGAGCACGAGCTTAGAACCCCCTTGCGGGGATATATATATATATATATATATATATATATATATATATATATATATATATATTATATATATATATATATATATATATATATATATATATACCGGGTGTCCGAGAATTATCTGTACAATATTTGGCTGTTATTAAAAGTCAACCATGAAGTGTAGAAATTCCAGTGTTATCCCATTTTACAGAGAATCTCATTAAGTTTTTTCTGATACCACGTTTTGACAAGTTTTTAGAAATGTACGCGGGTGACAGACATTGATGATTTAAAAGCAAGAATCACAGCTGCTATTGAGCGAATTGATGTGGATATGCTGCAGCGTACATGGCAACATTTGGAGTATCGATTGGATGTTTTGCGAATCACTAATGGTGCACATATCGAATGTTTGTAACAACGTTACTTTAATAAAAGAAACTTTTGAAAATATAGATTCTAAATAATCTTGTTTAAGAATTTTACGTGTATTATCAAGAATTTTATTAAAAGATGAAATTGTACAGATAATGTTCGGACACACTGGAATTTCTAAAAAACTTGTCAAAACTTGGTATCAGAAAAAACTTAATGAGATTCTCTGTAAAATGGGACAACACTGGAATTTCTACACTTCATGGTTGACTTTTAATAACAGCCAAAAATTGTACAGATAATTCTCGGACACCCTGTATATATATATATATATATACAGTATATAATAGGAATTTTTTATAATACAAAAACCAACCAACTAATAATCAGAATAATAATGTAGGTTTCATCTTGTCCGCAAGGAAGTACATTTTACATAAAATTAAGAAGGGGTGGGGGTGACATCAGAAGACTATGCGGTTTTGGAGTGGGGTTTAAGTGATTGGCTACAAATGACCACAAGGGCGGGAACGGGTTTGAAAACCACTCAAAAAAGGACCACGTGGTTTTTGAATGAACCCTAAGAACGTTCAAAAGGAGGGACAAGACAGTAATGATTCCCCTCCTGAGAACACTGATCATACCAAAACTTGAATACTGCTCAGTTTTGACGTCCCCATATAAAAAGGAAGAAATTAATAAACTAGAAGAAACGCAGAGACATTTCACACCCAAGACTGATGGCTGCAAAGAACTCAACTACTCGGAAAGACTACGTAAATTAAATTCCTGGAAAGAAGAAGAGGTACACTATAATCTACATATGAAAAATGATCGAAAAACTGGTACCAAACCTCAAACTAAACCCAATTACCACCCAAACAACGCTGGAAAATAGAAAAGGCAGAATGTGCAGTGTTCCTAAATTAAAGGCCCGACAAGGGACCTCTCAACACTGAAAGAAAATAGCTTGGTTGTCAGGGGGCCAAGACTTTTTAACGAGCTTCCAAAGGCCCTCAGAAACGTTACTGGAGTCAAAGTTGAAATCTTCAAGAGAAGACTAGATGCCTGGCTCAGGACGGTACCAGATGAGCCGTGTGTACCTGGCTATGTGCAGTGGAGAGCGCAAAAGAGCAACTCGCTCCTCCACCAAGCCAGGACCAGAGGCGAGGCCACCAGCTTGACCTTCGTGTGAAGAGAGACCGACACACGGAACTTGAATGAGGTTTAACAAAGTATATATATATATAATTCGATCGTCATCATGGACAAAAACAGTTACATTGAAAAGATGAATACTTTATTGTGTGACCGCGATACGTGCAGGTTATAGGTTACGGAGCCTACTGAGCTAACAATAGGCCTCATGGGATTGTTAACTTTGTATTTTTACTAAACCGTACAAATATCGTAGTGACGGATCGATACTAAGAAACTGCTAAGAAAGCCCACTGTAGTACTCTTTAATATTTCTCTTAATCTTCTGTTAAACATTTTATTAACATCCTCCAGTGGGTCTCTGTGAATTTCCAAAATTAGTAATTAAATATCTGAAAAGAAAAATATAAAAAAATTATTAGTAAAAAAGTTAATATTTCAAAGCCCTAGGTGACTTTTGGGACACCCTAGCAAACCTCTAAACAGAGACCCACTGGAGGATGTTAATAAAATGTTTAACAGAAGATTAAGAGAAATATTAAAGAGTACTACAGTGGGCTTTCTTAGCAGTTTCTTTGTATCGATCCGTCACTACGATATTTGTACGGTTTAGTAAAAATACAAAGTTAACAATCCCATGAGGCCTATTGTTAGCTCAGTAGGCTCCGTAACCTATAAACTATCTAAATGGTTAGTTAGTTTATTAACGCCGTTCGTTGGCTCTTTTTCTAAATCACATATTGCAAATAGTATGGATCTTACTGACAAACTGAAGTTTCCTAATGACTCTTAGTTCAAACTGGTAAGTTTTGATGTATGCTCGTTATTCACAAAAGTTCCTGTTGATGAACCTACTTGATTTTTAAAAGATAAGATCTCTGAATATTCTTTCCCTGTTCAACACAACACACTTATTGAGTTAATTAAGCTTTGCGTCAAAGATTGTAAATTTCAGTTTGAAAGTAAGTTTTATGCTATGTCGTTTGGATTGGCGATGGAAAATCCCCACTCACTGGTATTAGCTAATTTATATATGGAATTTTTTGAAAGCAGAATTTTGCCTACTATTGTTAATTTTAACCTTGTTTGGTACAGGTATATAGATGATATTTTATGCCTTTGGCCTAACAATTTGGATGTTGACTTATTTCTTGGAAGGCTCAACAATTTAGTCCCATCTATTAAGTTCACGGTTGAAAAAGAAAATGATGGAAACTTATCTTTCCTGGATCCAAAAATTCGGAGACGCTTGAATCAGTTCAAATTTGAAGTTTTTCATAAGCCTACTAATAATAACTCTTATGTTAATTTTTATTCTGACCATCATCCCTCGATTAAATCTTCTATTTTCTCTGCTATGTTTCTTAGAGCATTAAGAGTTGTCAGTCCTGAATTTTTAGATTCTGAGTTATGCAATATCATGAATATTGATACTAAATTATGTTATCCTATTTCATTTTTAGATAACTGCCTTAGGAAAGCCAAGAATAGGTATTATAATAGTGTAACTGTAAAGGAACTTGAGCGTAAAAATATCCTTAGCCTACCTTACCATGTTAATTTTCAATATCTTCCGACTTTACTTAAAGCAATTGGTATCAACGTAGTCTTTAAGCATAATAATACTGTTAAATCACGCCTAATAAAGAATAGTCCGGATAATGCGATTGGCTGTGTATTCGATCGGATGTACACAATGTAACTCAGTATGCAGGGTGTCCCATAAGTCTGGAACCATAGGGTAAAATAAGTAATTCATGTTTTTCCGTTTATGCAAGTGCTCATGATGTCTTTGAGTAAGGAAGAACGCATCCAGGTAATTCTGCTCGTAGGAAATCGGAGTCAGAGGGAGGTCGCTGAGGAATTTAACAGATTGCATTCGGACCGTGCACGGATAACACACAGCTGTGTCGGCAAACTTGTAGCAAAGTTCAGGGAAACGGGATCCATAGGAGATAAACCACGCAGTGAACCTCCGAAGACATCCACCGACGTCCGACAATGACACAGCCGCTACCCTCCTATATAGGCCAAACGGGTAAAACGTTAGATATTGGGATAAAACAGCATAAATATGCGTGTAGAACAGCAAATAACTAATGCATTGTTTAACCATATGTATAGATATAATTATAGTATGAAGTGGGATAGTTCTAAAGCGCTCGTTAAAAACACAGATATAATTAAAAGGAATATTCTAGAATGTGCATTTATCCATTTTAAAAATAATTTCAATAACAGTGCGGGAATGTATAAAATTGACAATATCCTGTTAAAATACCTTTTGCCTCTAATTAACGCTTGTTAATCATGTGCTAATCTTTTTATTTTTCTGTCCCGCTGTACATAGGTATATATTTTTGTCATCTCGCCTTCTCCCTTCATTCCCTGACGAGGTGTACTTCTAAATACACGAAAGACCTTGGAATCATTTTTCTTTTTCCTTGTGGGTTTGCATCATTTATATATAATATATATATATATATATATATACTGTATATATATATATATATATATATATATATATATATATATATATATATATATATATATATAATAGAGCCAAGTGATTTTTGAGGTGGGAACCTTAGTCGAATAAGGAACAACAAGACTCGTCCATATACAAACATTTAATATGCAGAGCTTTCGACATTTCTAATGTCATCTTCAGTGCTAAAAATTATATACATATATTGAGGTGACGTGTAAGTATATATATATGTGTATAGTCTAAAAGTCACTAAAGGGTAAATATCACTAAATCTAAGCTGAATGGCAAGAGCAAGTCATAAACGAACCAACGCGGCTGTTCGTATTGCTTTGGTCTGGCCTAGACATGTTTTTTCCTATCTGACCTAATCTTTGGTGCTGGATATAATTAGATGATGTTTCTAAGGTGACAAATCGGGTAGGAAGTTGTTCGTACTTAAGTATAGTTAGGGGTAATGTCTAGCTTCTAAATTGGTAATGTAAGAGAGAGTTAGGTAGGCTGTTTGTGGGACACAGGAATAAAACGGTAGGCTTCAAGGAATACCTAATTCAACGCACCGGTAAGTGCTTTTGATTGTTTGCTAGAACCTAAGTAACCTAACTGGGGTGTCTACCCCATGCTATCACATTTGGCGACGAGGATGGGATTTGGTTCATTTGGTTAAATTTTGTTCATTGGGTTAAATTTGGCTCATTGGGTTAAATTTGGCTCATTGGGTTAATTTGGCTTATTGGGTTCAAGTGGTTGTTTGGAAAATTGGATGTAGCCTAGTGGGTCGTCCGATTTGGTTTGTTTGTGTGGGTAAGCTACCGTACTATAGCGTAGGTCCCGCCGCCCTAACTCTAAAACTAATTCCTACTCAGCCCTAACTCTAAAACTAATTCCTACTCAGCCCTAACTCTAAAACTAATTCCTACTCAGCCCTAACTCTAAAACTAATTCCTACTCAGCCCTAACTCTAATACAATTCACTATTCAGCCCTAACTCTAATAAAATTCACTATTCAGCCCTAACTGGGGAGTAACTAGATCAAATTTAAACCTAACCTAACCTACTTCACGTGATTTGGCCTAATTCGGTTTTGCTCTAGCATGTCGGTGATTGGCCATATAAGCCCATACGAAGACTCTGGGGAGGACTTCGAAGCTTATGCCACTAGGGTGAGGTTGTTTTTCGAGGCAAATTCCATTCCGGATGCTAAGAAAGTACCTACCTTTTTAACTATAATAGGCCCTAAAACGTTTGGTTTAGTTATGGACCTAGTTTCTCCTAAAGCACCGGAAACTTGCACCTATAATGAGTTGGTACAGGCCCTGACCGATCACTACAAACCCCGAGTAGTTCTCATCTATGAACGTTTCAAATTTTATTCAAGGCATCAGACGGGAAATGAAAGCATTGCAGAGTTTGTTGCAGGAATAAAAAGCCATAGCCGTACGTGTAAATTTGGGGACAAATTAGATGAAATGCTAAGAGATAGGTTTGTAATGGGTCTCAAAGAGGAGTCTACCCGGAGAGCCCTATTAGCCATACAGGACCTAACTTTTAGTCAGGCTGTAGAAATAGCTACGGCTAGAGAAGCAGCTGCTAAAGATGTTAGAGCTTTTGGCAATCATAGTAGTAAAGCCCAACACGTAAATAGCTTTAAATCTTCTAGGCCTGGCAGACCTAACGAGCCTACTAGACAGGCAAATAAAAGGTATGAGGCGAATACGACTAAGCCTACTAATTCTACTAAGCCTTCCAAGCCATGTACAGGGTGTGGAAAACACAATTGGAAGAAAGATTGCCCTTTTAAAGAAGCAGTTTGCCGAAACTATAGTAAAATAGGCCACATAGCTAAAGTGTGTTTTTCAAAGAAAACAAAGGGTGAAAATTCTAATTTTAACATTTCTAGTATAAATCCTCAAAAGGGAAATACTTCGAACATTGGGGTGGAGTACCTATTTTATGAGCAGCAAAGTGGGAAAAATACAGGCCCATATATTGTAGAGGTAGGCCTAAATGGAATTACAGTTCCTCTAGAATTGGATACGGGTGCTGCCCGGACGGTCATGTCTGCGAAAAATGCTCTGTATGAATTGGTCCACAATTAACCCACCCCTTATATCTCCAGTCTAACTATAGAGTAGATCAAGTCTAGCCTAGAGGGGTCAGCCTAGAGATTCCGGAAATGGTCCAGAGCGGGCAGATAAATTGAGGTCCACAGTAGGATTCCTCACCAAGTTAGGTTAGGGCAATCTACCTTCACCTTTGTTAAGCTATGAGTTGATGCTGGGTCTTAGGCCACAATGTAGGCCTAATTTGTCTGACCCAGCTTAATTTAATGTGATTAATTTACTGGGTTAAAAACACAATTAGTCACTTACTGCTAGTTATTAGAGAGTCTCTTTCTCCTTGTTAATTGTCGAGAGCGTACTTGCTGGTGGGGATCTTTTTCGTTGTCTCTTCTCTCCCTTCTGTTCCGTCCTCTCGCCCCGTTTCGTTTTCGTTCTCCTTTGTTCTCCTCTTCGCGGGGCTTTTTCCACCAGCGTGTCTTGGTTTTTTCCTCGGTTGGTTGAGCGGTAATGTATCTATTACCGAGCACGCTCTTCTCACACAGTATAAATACTAGTGTGGAGAATAACTCTGGTGAGCAACCAATTGGTTTCATCCACCCAGTTATTGACATAAAAGGAATTTAATAATTGTTAGATTAACTACCTACCTACTCAGTGAACCATTTTCGTTACCTCCCAACTACCCACTCATCAGTTTTCCATATACTGGGGGCCCCGGGAGATAAAAATTTTGGTGTCATTGTCACCAATTTTTATGTCTGAGTGTAGACTAGCTAACTATTTGACTGTAAATGCCTGTTAATCTGATTAACAGTGCCTATCCTCACCTTCTCATGGAGAAGGTGTAGCATTTAATTAGAAGAGAAAATATACATCCATAGGATGAAACTGTCTATGGTCTTTACCATAAGAAAAGAAAAATGAAAGTTAGAAGATAAAATTACAATTCCCCAGCATCTATTTTTTGTTGTAAAAATAGTCGCGCCTTTAATGCTGTTTGTCGCTGAGGTCTTGTGTCTGTCAATGTTGTAGTAGGATGCGTTACCACTCCTACTGTCAAAGGAATAGTTACTGGAAGTTCAGTGTCTCCAGTTGTTACTGTCAGTGGAGAAGGTTCTCCAAAGTCCATTGTTTTGGGTCCAGACTCTAAAGGGTACAAAAGAGAAATGTCTCTTGTTGTGTCACCCGTTGAAGTCCTTAATTTGACCACTCTTGTTACCCCGTCTGCCCCTGGTCTGAGTTCTGAAACTCTAGCCAGAGGCCAGTATTGTCTTGGAGTACTGTCATGTATGAGAACAAGGTCCCCTACCTTAATTGTGTCAGACCAATCCTTCTTAGTCATTTGTTTATGTCTCTCCCTTAGACCCATCAAGTACTCAGTTTTCCACTGTTTAATGAAATGAGCTTTAACTCTAGTTAAATGTTGTAACTTAGTCTGGAGCTCATCATGTCGTTGAGTCCAGTTTGGGTCTTCTGAAGAGTCTATATTGTAGTCCGGCAGGAGACTAACTTGTTCTCCCCGAATCAAATGATTTGGAGTTAATGGTTCCGGGTCATTAATGTTGTCACTCACATAAGTGAGTGGTCTATTGTTGATGATGTTCTCAATCTCAGCCAGGAGAGTGAGCAACCAAATAAGTGTATCTGTTTTTTGCCAATTGCTTTCTTCAAGCAATTCTTTACTGTTTGTATATTCCTCTCCCAGATAGAACCATACCAAGGAGAGGCAACCGGAATATACTTCCACTTTATGTTTGAATTTTGTATATATAATTGTGTGAGTTCATCGCTTAACAAGTCGTGGATGACTTGTTCACCAGCCTTGAAATATGTAGCATTGTCAGTCCAAACTGTCTTGGGTACTGAATGTCGTGCACAGAATCTCTTAAAGACAGCAACAAAAGATTCTGCTGTAAGGTCCTCCACAACATCCAATAAACAGCTCGTGAGGCAGCACATGTAAACAGTACAATGTACATTTTTTGTTCAGTGTCACCCACCCCTACAGTCAATGCTCCTGTATAGTCAATGCCTACAG
Source organism: Bathynomus jamesi (assembly GCA_023014485.1). Lineage (NCBI taxonomy): Eukaryota > Metazoa > Arthropoda > Malacostraca > Isopoda > Cirolanidae > Bathynomus > Bathynomus jamesi. The sequence goes on along the minus strand of JAJOZX010001516.1, from coordinate 56,109 downwards.
TCTCAAAGGGTCTGTTGAGAGTAACTCTCTCCTCTGGCAAAGCAGGAGGATTTGGTTTCCTATAGGGCCTAGCATGAATACGCCTACATGTGACACACTCACTCAGGACTGTTTTAACAGTGATCCTTCCCTTGGGTATCCAATAAGTTTTTCTTAATGTAGTTAGTGTCTGTGGTACCCCCATATGATATACATCATTGTGTGTTTTTCTGATGATTAATGTTGTCAAATAGCTAAATCTAGGTAAAAGGATTGGATGTTTGCTTTTGTATGACAGTTTTGATTTGTCTAATCTCCCTTTACACCTTAGAAGGCCTTCCTCATCTCTGAACAAGTTTAGATCCACAACTACTGATGGTACAGGTTCTTTTGTTTGTTTCCCATTAGTAAGAATTCTAACTCTTTATTGTACTCTTTTTGTTGTGCATGGCCTATCCAGTATTTGGTTGCAACTTCTGTATAATTATGATTGTTTTTATTTAGCTGTTTGTTAATTGTAGTTAAACAGTTGTGAGCAAACCTCAAACAGTAGGCTGTGACCCTGACAAGTTTGCTGAAATCAGAATACTGTTCATAATTAGTGATTGGTTCAACCTTTTCATTTGAAAAGATTAAATTTAATGTCAAGTTAACTTGTTCCACAGGCCATTGGTCTGTATTACAGAGCCACTTAGGTCCCATAAACCAAGTTTTGTTTGACTTCAACAACTTGTAGGATAAACCTCTGGTCAGAAAGTCTGCTGGATTTTGTTTAGTTGGAACATAGTGAAAGTTTACTTGTAGGCTTTCATTAGCTTCAGCTATTTCTTTTAGCCTATTTCTTACAAAGATATTCTTACTATTAATGCTATCATTCCGTATCCAGGCAAGACAAATCTGACTGTCAAGCCAGATGTGGATATGAGTTATGTTCACATCATGGTAAGCATCCTTAAGCAATGAAATGGTTTTAATGGCTAATAGCAGCCAATAGTTCCAATTGAGGTATGGTTCGGGTAGGTTTGAGAGGTGCAACTTTCCCTTTTGCATAAATTAGATGACTTTCTGTAGGCTTACAAGATACGCACAGCACCCATAAGCTTGTGTGCTTGCATCAGCAAACACATGAAGTCTCTGGGGCTTATCCCTAAACCCACAGCACCTTTGAATTTTAATGTTCTGCACTTTTGTTAAATCAGCAGCTAACTTCTTCCAAGATTTTTGATTTTCATTTGTTATTGGATCATCCCACCCAACATTTGTCCTCCAAATTTCTTGGAGGAGAATCTTTGATTTTATTGTTGAAGGCAGGAATAGACCCAGGATCAAAAATTTTGGAAGCCTCTGATAATATTTGTCTTTTAGTATTTGCTTCCTCATCAAGTTTAAAACCTTTAGTACAGATTGAATCATGACTGTTAGAAGTTGCATCCAAATACCAGTTCATACCTAAAGTTTTAACTCTGTCTGATGGCTCAGTAAGACCATTATTATCCTTTAAAATCTTTTTGTTTAAATCCTCATCATTTGAAATCCACTCTCTAAGTTCAAAGTTACCTTGTTGCATAATGTTTTGAGAGTGTTCATAGACTTCAGATAATTCAGATTTTGTTGTTGTTGAGCCTATTAGATTGTCTACGTAAAAATGTTCCTTAAGGAAGTTCAATGTTAAAGAGTTATTAAACTGGTTCAAATGATGTCCAATTGTCAATGCTAATAGGCTAGGTGAGCAATTGGCTCCAAACAACACAACATTAAATCTATAGGTTATGAACCCTTTATTCAAATCAAATGGATCCTTGAACCATAAGAACCTAAGTTGGTTCTTATCATATTCATTTTTAAGATTTATTCTCAAAAATGCCTTTGAAATGTCACTTTGTACGGCATATTTATCTAACCTGAACCTCAGTAAGATCTTCACAAGGTCAGAAATGAGATTAGGACCCTCAATCAGGCAATCATTCAACTGTGTTTATCACTGTCTTTGAGGCTACAGTTATATTAAAGTTCTGTAATATAGGTGTTCATGTATTACAGTTGGTCACATTTGATTCTACAGTATCAAGTTTTGTCTGTTTGGCTGTAGCTAGTTGGTCTCTGGGAACAGTCTTTGGTTTATCCAGTCTGGGTCTTATTTTGTATTGTTTGGTCTCTGGCCAAGGGAGGCCATAAGACCCTTGTAATAGTTTTCCCTATGGCCAAGGTAGGCCATAAGACAATGTTTAGCCCATGGCCAAGGTAGGCCATAAGACATTTATGTTTGGCCCATGGCCAAGGTAGGCCAAAGACCTTATTGTTTGGCATGGCCACAGTAGGCCATAAGACCAAGGTTATTGTTTGGCCCATGGCCAAGGTAGGCCATAAGACCTTATTGTTTGGCCCATGGCCAAGGTAGGCCATAAGACCTTTATTGTTTGGCCCATGGCCAAGGTAGGCCATAAGACCTTTATTGTTTGGCCCATGGCCAAGGTAGGCCATAAGACCTTTATTGTTTGGCCCATGGCCAAGGTAGGCCATAAGACCTTTATTGTTTGGCTCATGGCCACAGTAGGCCATAAGACCAAGGTTCATTGTTTGGCCCATGGCCAAGGTAGGCCATAAGACCTTATTGTTTGGCCCATGGCCAAGGTAGGCCATAAGACCTTTATTGTTTGGCTCATGGCCACAGTAGGCCATAAGACCAAGGTTCAGTGTTTGGGCTATGGCCAAGTAGGCCATAAGACCAAGGTTCAGTGTTTGGGCTATGGCCAAAGTAGGCCATAAGACCCTTTTGAGTAACCCATGCAATCCTTGCTTATGTTCAGATAGGTTGAGTGTATTTGCTTTGTGGCACATGTAAAGAGTACAGTGTATATATACATATATATATACACACAGATTGCAAGGAATGCATGTGCCTGTTGAATAAATCTGTTGAGTGATTCTTCCTTAAAAGAAGAATTGGATGCTTGGAGTTGTATGCATTTTAAATGCTTGTTCACTAATGTTGTTTAACTGGGGATCGTAATGAAATATAGGACAAGAAGAAATTACCAGAGAAGAGAGAGCACAGACAAAACAGTCAAGTTTTAAATTTGGTTTAATCCCCCCCAAGCACTTATGTGTCACTCAGGTCTAAGCTTATAAGAGAATGAGACTCCTTAAATGTAAATGTTTCCTAGTTAGGCCCTAGGTTGTAGACCTAATTAGGCTTGATTAGGTTAGGTTTAGGCTAGACCATTTAGCCTAATTCTGCAATTTTTGTTGAGTAAGGTTAAGGTTTGTAAATTCCCCACACACGGACCACCAATGCGAAAAATGCTCTGTATGAATTGGTCCACAATTAACCCACCCCTTATATCTCCAGTCTAACTATAGAGTAGATCAAGTCTAGCCTAGAGGGGTCAGCCTAGAGATTCCGGAAATGGTCCAGAGCGGGCAGATAAATTGAGGTCCACAGTAGGATTCCTCACCAAGTTAGGTTAGGGCAATCTACCTTCACCTTTGTTAAGCTATGAGTTGATGCTGGGTCTTAGGCCACAATGTAGGCCTAATTTGTCTGACCCAGCTTAATTTAATGTGATTAATTTACTGGGTTAAAAACTCAATTAGTCACTTACTGTTAGTTATTGGAGTCTCTGTTCTCCGGTTGTGTAATTGTCGAGAGCGCACTTGCTGGTGGGGATATTTTTCGTTGTCTCTTCTCCTTCCTTCCCCTGTTCCGTCCTCTCGCCCCGTTGTTCGTTTTCGTTCTCCTTTGTTCTCCTCTTCGCGGGGCTTTTTCCACCAGCGTAGTCTTGGTTTTTTCCTCGGTTGGTTGAGCGGTAATGTATCTATTACCGAGCACGCTCTTCTCACACAGTATAAATACTAGTGTGGAGAATAACTCTGGTGAGCAACCAATTGGTTTCATCCACCCAGTTATTGACATAAAAGGAATTTAATAATTGTTAGATTAACTACCTACCTACTCAGTGAACCATTTTCGTTACCTCCCAACTACCCACTCATCAGTTTTCCATAATGTCCAAGGTAGTTTTTGATAAGATTTTCAAAAACACACCTAAACTACATGCATCTAAAACGATTTTGAAGAAGTACGGGGACATACAAATACCTATTTGTGGAGAAGCATACGTCACAGTTACACTCAACCAGAAAACTTTGTCTCATCCCTTAACCCTTTTAGTGGTGGATGAGCAAGGGCCTACGCTACTAGGCCGTGATTGGATTGATGCTTTGAAAATGCCAATTGACAAAATCTTGCCAAGGGGTCAGGCAGATGTGCATACACTCTCATATCCATCTGACATAGACTCATTGTTAAAGGAGTTTTCTTCTGTTTTTGGGCCTGAAGTAGGCAACCTAAAAGGCCATCAGGTCTGCATAGAAGTAGATCCTAATGTAACTCCGAAATTTTGTAAGGCTCGTTCAATTGCGCATGCACTGCGGGAGAAGGTAGATTTAGAAATTGACAGGCTGCTAAAAGATAAAATTATTGAACCAGTCACACACGCTAAGTGGGCTACCCCAGTAGTTCCTGTACTAAAACCGGACAAGTCCGTGCGGTTATGTGGGGATTACCGTTTAACAGCAAATAGAGCCGTCCTTCTAGATTGCTATCCTATACCCAAGCCTGATGAATTATTTAGCTCTCTTGCTGGGGGTAAATATTTCACAAAACTCGATATGTCCCAAGCCTATGCTCAACTAAGTTTAGATGAAAACTCTAAAGAATTAACTATCATAAATACGCACCGAGGCCTATATAAGTACAATAGGCTATGCTATGAATAGCATCGGCTCCGGGTATTTTTCAGAGGACAATGGACCAAGTTCTAGGTCACATTCCAGGGGTACTTTGCTTTCTGGATGATGTCCTCATTTCAGGTTCGACTAAAAAAGAACACCTAACTAGATTAACCACGGTTCTAAAAAGACTCCGGGATGCCGGACTTAAGCTAAAGAGAGAAAAGTGTTCATGGGTCACTAATGAGGTTTCATATTTAGGGTTCCGCATAGATGCCTCAGGCATTCATCCAACGGTGGATAAACTAGAAGCAATAGAAAGGCACACCTCCACAAAACATCACACAGTTACAAGCTTATTTAGGTCTCCTAAACTTTTATAGGAAATTTTGCCTAATGCATCGACTTTCCTTGAACCCCTAAATAAGCTATTACGATCTGGGGAACAGTGGAGATGGGAGAAAACTCAAAAGGAGGCATTTGAGGCTTCAAAGGACGTACTACTAAAGTCCACTCTCCTAGTGCATTATGATCCTAAACTTCCTCTCGTAGTTTCAGCAGACAGCAGTTCTTATGGAATTGGAGCAGTGTTATCTCACCACATTGATGGTGTAGATAGGCCTATCTGTTTTGCTTCTAGAACACTAACCGAGACGGAAAGACGATATGCACAAGTGGAACGTGAAGCATTAGCCTTAGTATTTGCAGTAAAAAAATTTCATTTCTATCTATGGGGTCATGAATTTAAACTAATTACTGACCATAAGCCTCTTTTAGGTTTATTTTCACCTAATAAAAATATTCCAGTTATGGCCTCAGGTAGGATTCAACGATGGGCACTGATTCTACAAGCCTATAAATTTGACTTAGTACATCGGTCAGGTAAACTTCTAGGTACGGCTGATGCGCTAAGTAGGTTGCCCTTAGAAAATCCAAATGATTGTGTACCTATACCTACAGAATGGGTTCACTTGGTGGAGTTTTTGGAATCCACTCCAGTATCTGCAGTACAAATAGAGCAGTGGACAAAATCAGACCCTATTCTGTCTAGGGTCATCCATTTCTGTTCAGTTAGTTGGCCTACTAAGGTTGAGAGTGAATTACAGCCTTTTTATCAACGTCAGTCTGGCCTCTCGATTCAAAATGGCTGTCTCTTATGGGGCCACAGAGTGATTATTCCAAATAAAGGCAGGTTGAATTTAGTGAAGGAACTTCACGCTGAACACATGGGCGCAACAAAAATGAAAGAGCTGGCGAGAGCTTATTTCTGGTGGCCTGGTTTAGATGGAGAACTCGAATCATTGGTTCGTTCCTGTCAAAGCTGCCTAGAGAACAGAGATCTCCCAAGGAAAAGTCCACTTCATCCTTGGGAATGGCCTACTATACCGTGGCATAGGATCCATGTTGACTATGCAGGTCCTATAAATAATACTTATTTCCTAGTCATTGTGGACGCCTACTCTAAGTGGGTGGAAATTCTTCCAACCACTTCCACGACTTCGGGTGTTACTATTCGCTTACTCCGTTCGGTTTTCGCTCGATGGGGTTTACCCGTAGTCCTGGTTTCCGACAATGGTACTTGTTTTACCAGTGAGGAATTTCGTTCCTTCGTCCACCTAAATGGCATTAGACATGTCCGGTCTAGTGTTTTCCTCCGGTCTAGTGTTTTCCACCCGTCTACTAACGGTCTCGCGGAAAACATGGTCCGTACTTTCAAGTCGGCCTTGCGTCATTCTCGTGGGAAGGAAATGCAAGTGGTGTTGGATAAATTTTTGTTTAAATATCGAATAACACCACACACCACGACGGGGGTGTCTCCCTCTAAACTTCTGATTGGCCGGGGAATTCGTTCAGTTTTCGATTTGTTACGTCCAAACGAAATGTTACAACAACGAGTTTTACGCCATCAGGAAAAACAGAAGTTGTACCACGACACTAAAAGAGGGAGAGTTCTAGAAGCGAAACCTAATGATCCAGTTATGATTCGCAACTATGGGGCTGGACCAAAATGGGTTCCTGCAACTGTGCAGGAGAGAACGGGCCCTGTTTCCTTCAAGTGCCAACTAGAAGATGGTCGTTCTATTAAACGCCATCAGGACCAGATATGGGAACGTGAAGTGCAGAAGGACCAGAGTCTTCCGGAAGAGAGAACTGATCCTCCGGAAAATGGTTCAACTTGCCCGCCTATACAGGTTGCACCTAATCCTACTACATCAACCCCGCTCCGCAGGTCGTCTAGGATCCCTCATCCCCCTGACAGACTAAACTTGTAGGGGAGGAGTGAGGTGACGTGTATGTATATATATGTATATAGTCTAAAAGTCACTAAAGGGTAAATATCACTAAATCTAAGCTGAATGGCAAGAGCAAGTCATAAACGAACCAACGCGGCTGTTCGTATTGTTTTGGTCTGGCCTAGACATGTTTTTTCCTATCTGACCTAATCTTTGGTGCTGGATATAATTAGATGATGTTTCTAAGGTGACAAATCGGGTAGGAAGTTGTTCGTACTTAAGTATAGTTAGGGGTAATGTCTATAGCTTCTAAATTGGTAATGTAAGAGAGAGTTAGGTAGGCTGTTTGTGGGACACAGGAATAAAACGGTAGGCTTCAAGGAATACCTAATTCAACGCACCGGTAAGTGCTTTTGATTGTTTGCTAGAACCTAAGTAACCTAACTGGGGTGTCTACCCCACGCTATCACACATATATATATATATATATATCCCCCTCGATTAGGTACTCCGGCTTGCCGGGCCGAGGGGGCTCGTACACCTCGTGGGTTGTTGGGGTTTCCTCAACTCCTCGCGGGGTGTGGGCAAAGAGTTACCTAGTTGCGTTTTTTTTTCTTTTCTTTTTTCCTTTTATTTCTTTTTGCTCCCCCTTTTTTTCCGTCTCTCCCGGAATTTCTTTTGTCTTGACCCGGTCTTGTGCCTCTGTTAATTGTAGTATCCCCCCCCCTCTGTTTGTATTTTGTAGTCTTGGGGTCATCGGGTGCACCCGCCGGGGGGCATCGCTCCGTGGCTGAGCCGTGCTCTGGGGGCGGTACGGGCGCCCGGACCGCTGCTGCGTCTGGATTGGGTCTTTGCTTGGCCCTTAACGGACAAATCTCCGTAGTGCCAATCTGCTGTTTTTAAAACGACAGTCAGGTTGGGGGGCGGGCTGCCCGGGACGTTGGGCCTGCGCCTTGAAGGATGCAGCGGCGGATGGTGCATTGCCTTGGGTCCGAGGCTGTCTTTTTTGTAAAGCTATTGTTTATGGGTTCAATTTCTAAACTTCAATCCCCTCCTGTTGATGACTCTGGCCCGTCCTTGGATTTGGATAAGACTACTACTTCTGGTCGTTCAGCGGCCTCTGCCTCCGCTGGATTGACCTTCAAGCCGTATGGCCCCCTCTCGTCCTCTGCGGCGTCTGGCTCTCGTGGCCGGACTCGTGGTGGCCGTAGGGCGGGGTCTTCGCGGCCCTTGTTCTCTCGCCCACTCTCGGTTACCGTTACACATGGACCTGTCTCTGCTGTCAATTTCTGTCCGGTGGACAGGTTCCTTGTTCTCCGCCCTTCCGGGCAACTCGAAACAGGTGTTTCAGCGCCTTAAGACGGTGTGGGTTCCCTGTCGTTATGATATCCGCCCTCTGAGGGATGGGTCTCTTCTTTTGAAGTCCCGTTCTTCGGGGGTGACTGAGTCCCTTCTACAGTTGCAGGATGTCTTGGGTTGCAGAGTTTCTGTGACTCCCTATCCACAATTCAATAGCTGTCAGGGCACCATTTTCGCTTCCCGTCTGCTGTCAATCCCGGTTGGCGAGTTGCAGGAGGATCTTGCCCCCCAGGGGGTAACGAAGGTCTTCCACTTTTCGTCGCGCCGGGATGGTGCTCTTACCCCGTCCGCTCGTCTGCTCCTGACCTTTGACTCCCTTGTGCCTCCGGCCCAGGTGTTCTGGGGCGTGGGTGATCGCCGGTCGTGTGAGTTTTCGGTGCGACCATATGTGCCTGACCCGGTTCGTTGCTTTGGCTGCAACCGGTTCGGCCATGTTAGCTCTGCGTGCCGCTGTGGGGGTAAGCTATGTGTCCGCTGCGGTGGGCCTGCGCACCCTACCCCATGCACGAAGCCCCCGCGGTGCTCGAACTGCTCGGGGGCCCACCCTTCCTCTCGGGACTGCCCCGTTTTCAAATTTGAATTCGAGGTGCGGTCCTTAAGGACTACCGAATTCCTTAGTGCGCGGGAGGCGCGCGATAGGGTCCGTGACCGGGAGCCGCGGCGGGGGTTGTCCTATGCTGCGGCTCTTGGCCCTGGCGGGTCCTCTGGCCCCTCCCGTGCTACCCCGGCGTCTACCGGAGTGGTGCCCCCCCCTGGAAGTTCCGGGGGTTGGTGGTCCTCCTGGCGCCGCGGGCCCTTCTTGTTCCTCTGCCTCACTTTCAGACATCCCATCTGATTCCCTGCCTACAAGTGCCCCTTCTCCCTCTCCGGCCTTGGGGTCTGGATCCTTGCCTACTCGTCTCTCGGGTGGGGAAGGTGATGCCCCGAAGGAGAGGAGGAAGCGTCGCCGTGGTCGGAGTCCTCCAGACCCGATCATGACCGCTGCTCGCCCTGCTTCCCCTTCTTCACCGGAGGGGAAGCGGCGCGCCGCTCCTGGTCCGCTCGGGACTCCCCCCGCTATACGGAGGGCTGGTGAGGCGTCACCTCCCGGTGCCCCGACCAGTGTCCGGGTGTCGGTTGAGGTACACCGCCCCATGACACCCTCGATTACTGACGCTGTTCCCATGGTGGACCCGGTCGAGAGGAGCCTGGCCCTTCTTCATGGAGTCTCTTTCCCTTCGGCTCCTGCTGAGAGTGGTCGGGTCTCTCTCCTGGATCTACCTCTCCCACCTGTGGTGGACCTTTCCTCCCCCCCCCGTCAGTGCTTGTCTGGTTTGACGAGCCCTCGAACATCTGGTTCTCCCCAGCCCCCCTCTGGTGGGGAGTCGGGGGTTTCGGCTGGGCCCGTCTCGTCGTCTCCCCCCCCCCCCCAGGGGAGCCCCCCTCTGAACTCCCTGTTCCACTCTCCACCTCTCGTTCTACTACGGGTGAAGCAGCTGCGGGGTCGGTGGCCCCTACCCTCCCGTTCGGGGTGAGTCGGGGAAGCCGATTCCGTCCCTGGTTGCGGACCGTTGAGTTTGCTGTTCAGCTTGGTCCGTGGCTATTTCTCTGTTTTCTCTGCCCCTAATAATGCCACTTCCCCTTGCAGTTCCATTTTGCATTGGAACTGTAGGGAGCTTTTAGCTAACTGGGAGAACCTTGCCTCCCTGCTGAAGAGCGAGCGGCCTTCCTGTGTTTGTCTCCAGGAGACTATCCTGGCTGCGCGGGGACTCCCTCGTCTCTCTGGCTATGTTGGTTTCCCTTGCACCCCGGATGAGCACACACGCCGGCGGGGTGCGGCGATTTATGTGCATCATTCGTTACCATCGCGAGGTGTGCCTCCGCACTTCCTTGCAGGCTGTGGCTGTGCGGCTATTTTTAGATCGCCAGTACACTGCCTGCTCGATTTATATTCCTCCTCATGACCCTCCTTCTCGCGACGCGGTTCACGAGTTGGTGTTGCAACTACCTCGACCGTTTCTCCTCCTCGGGGACTTTAACAGTCGCGACCCGGCTTGGGGAGATGTCCGGTCGACTAATGTTGCTGGTATGTTGCTCTCCTTAATGGAGGAACTTTCCTTTGCGTGCCTCAATTCCGATGAACCTACTTACTTCCACGAACCCACGGGTTCATTTACCTGTATTGATCTCTCCTTGGTGTCCCTCGATGCCTTACTCGATTTTTCGTGGAAGGTGTTGGGGGGCTCTTATGGTAGTGATCATTACCCAGTCTGTCTTGAGCCGGTCGAACCGCAGCCGGGTGTCTCGTCTCGACCGAGGTGGTGCCTTGCGCGGGCTGACTGGCCATCCTTCAGAGCTCGTTCCGTCATTACCCGTTCGGTGTTGAGCTTTGGCTCTGTGGATGAAAGCTTGGAGTTCTTCGAGCGGGTGTTGATGGGCGTCGCGGAGGACTGTATCCCTCGATCTTCCGGTAACCCGCGGACGCGTAGCGTCCCGTGGTGGACTCCAGCATGTCACCGGGCGGTGTGCGAGGGGAAGAGGGCGACGCGCCGCTTCCACCGCACCCGGCGCGCGGACCACTTGATTGAGATGCGGCGGGCGAAGGCTTTCGCCCGCCGGACTCTCAAGTTGGCCGGTCGGGCCTCTTGGCGTGCTTTTGTGTCCGGCATTTCCTCGTCTACCCCTTCTGCTACTGTGTGGCGGAAGGTACGTAGTATCGAGGCGAAGCCGGTCCCTGGTAGTCGCCCTGTCCTTCGGGACGGGGACGGCTTCCTTTCGGATCCTGCTGCTGTGGCCGATCGGATGGCTGGGGCTTTTGCTGCGGTTTCCCGTTCGCCTTCAGCTGCGGATCGTCCTTTGTCGAATGTTACGTTCCCGCCGCCCGGGAACGAGCCCTATAACCATCTCTTTACGATGCGGGAACTTCGAGCTGCCTTGGCAACCCGTCGTTCTTCCGCCCCTGGCCCTGATGACATTCCGTATGACTTTCTTTGGAATCTGCACCCGATGGCCCTGCACTTCTTGCTGGATCTTTTCAACCGGGTGTGGGTTGAGGGGTCGTTCCCTTCCCGTTGGAGGGAGGCGATTGTGGTCCCGATACCTAAGCCGGGGAAGGATCCGGCGGGGGTGGCGGGCTATCGGCCTATTGCCTTGACGAGCTGCTTATGCAAGCTCCTTGAAAAGATGGTGGCCGTCCGACTTTCCTTTACACTGGAGTCGCTTGGGTTATACCCCCGACCCAGTATGGCTTTCGTCGATTTCGGGGTACTCTGGACCCCCTTCTCCTCCTTGGTCATGATGTACGGGAGGCCTTTTCCCGCCGGAATCTTGTTCTGGCCGTCTTTTTTGATGTCCAAAAGGCCTATGACACGACCCGTCGGGGAGTTGTCATGGACCGTTTGAAGTCTCTTGGTTTTGTGGGCTTTTTGCCCACATTTCTTCGTAACTTCCTCTGCCGTCGCACTTTCCGCGTCCGTAATGGGGCGGCCCTATCTGACCTGTATGTTCAGGAGGAGGGGGTGCCCCAGGGGTGTGTCTTAAGCGTCTCCTGCTTCAATCTGGTCATGTCTGCGCTACCGGGAGCCCTTCCGCCCTCGGTGCGATGTTCCATCTATGCCGACGATCTGGCTGTCTATGCCGCGGGGACGAGTCCCCCCCTCGTGGAGAGGCAGGTCCAACTCGCGGTCAATCGGGTTGAACGCTGGGCGTCGTCGGTGGGCCTTACGCTGTCTTCCCCGAAGACTTCGTGCGTGGCCTTCCTTCCGCCGAGGAGACGGGGATCCGGCGCCGTCCCGACCTTTGATCTTACACTCGGGGGTCAGCCTCTGGCCCTCGTTCAGTCAGTGCGTTTCCTGGGTATGGTTTTCGACAGCCGTTTGAGCTGGGTTCCCCACCTTCACCGGCTGCGCGAGTCTGTAAGACGTACGCTGGATTTGCTGGGACATCTGTCGCATACTACATGGGGCGCGGATAGGCGGACACTCCTCCGTTTGTACGTGTCCCTGGTACAGTCAAAATTAGATTATGGGAGTGTGGTGTATGGCTCCGCCTCCCGTACGGCCCTTCGGATGCTGGATCCGGTCCTCTCTAGAGGACTGCTCATGTCATCTGGCGCCTTCCGCTCCTCTCCGGTTGATAGTCTGCAGGTTGAGTGCGACATCCCTCCCTTGGGGGATCGGAGGTCGTTCCCCATTGCTAAGCACTATCTCCGGATCCTCCGTCTTCCCAACTCTCCTCTGTTCCAGGTGGTGGAGAGGGCGTTCTGCCGGGATGGGGGTTGGTATTTCACCGACACGGTGACCTCCCTCCTCGATGGTATGGGCACTCCTCCTCCATCCGTTATACCGGTCTCTTTCAAGGGTGTTGCACCTTGGGAGAGCACCCCTGTTGCGTGCTGTAGGGCGTTGCGCCCCGTTCGCAGGGCCGATTCTGACTCTGCCTTGCTTCGGTCTCTGTTCCTTCAGCATGCGGCGTGTCACTCTGCATGTGTTGCGGTCTTCACGGATGGCTCGAGGTCGTCGGGAGGCGTTGGGGCCGCGGCTGTTCCCCAGTCGTCTGCCCTTGCTCCCCGATGTACCCGTCTCCCTGATGAGGCTTCCGTTTTCACGGCGGAGCTCTATGCCATTCTGAGCGCTCTGGAGGTGGTGCGGGAGCATCCGGATGGGTCGTTTGTCATCTATTCGGATTCCCGCAGTGCCCTGGATGGCCTGGAGTGTTTTGACCCTGTCGTGGGAGTAAAACTGGCGTTACGTGAGTTCCCCGGGTATAGGACCTATGTCCCTATCGGGGAACGACCGGTTTCTCCCCCTCAGCGTAGATTTCGAAGCAATTTACGAAGGGGTCCGGGGCTCAGGAGATCCCCCATCCCCCACCGATGTGGGAGGTGTTCTTTTTGGTCACGTGATTGACCAGTGCACTACGTCGATTAGCTGATGATTCCATTTATAGGGCTAGGAGTCGGGGGGGAATCTTCTCCCCTAGCCATTAGCCTATGGATAGGCTGTATTGGGTTCCCGGAGTCAAGGGGTCCCCGATAAGTCTTTCGGGGTACGACAACACGTGACGACCGTACCTTGCACTACGTCGGTTAGCCTATGATTCCATGAATTTGTGTAAGGCTAGGAGTCGGGGGGAAATCTAATTTAATCTTCTCCCCAGAGCCATAGGACTATGGATAGGCCTTGTATTGGGTTCCCGGAGTGATGGGATCGCCGATAAGTCTAAACGTGTGCCGGGACAACCTGGAGAATTTTGCGAATGGAGATAGTAGCCGCGCAAAGTAGCCTCTGTAGCCGTTCAATTAATTCTCGGCTCACGTCCCCGGGTACCTATCGAAGTTTGACCGTGGCTGAAAGCACCTATGAAAAGGTAGGGCCGGGGTGATCCCAGCCCGGCCGCAGACCCCTCTATAAACCACTCGTTGACTCATAAGTAGCGCGTCATAGGGCCTATGACTTCGGCCAAAATTTTCCATCAATCGCGCGCCCAACGCCTCGGCTCGTCGGAGCAACTGTCTCCCCGGTGCCTATGGCGGCCCATAGGGCTAGCGATAGGCGATAAGTAGAAGATGGAAGGTCGCCGATTGGGCTCTAAAGGCGCCCAAATCTTGTGAGTTTCAATGGGTAGGTAACATCTACGCGAGGGGTGAGAATGTGAGTTTTAGTCCCCGTAGCAATGTAAGCTAGGATGCTGCCTAATCGAAATTCTCACAGCTTACCCAACGGGTGTTGTAGACCGTCCACCCACTGGTCCGACGAATCCAGCTACTGTGCCATACCCTTGTCGCTTTCGGTGGCAAGGAGGTGGTATTTTGCTGGGTCCCAGCACATGTTAACGTGGCTGGTAATGAGGCTGCCGATCGAGCTGCCCGTTCCGCGTGCCGACTACAGGTTTCACCCGTGTCCCTCCCCTTTTCCGATTATATCCCTGGCTTCCGTAGGTTTTTGCGCTCCCGGTGGCAGAGTCGCTGGGATGGCGCTACAGATAACAAACTTTGCAAGATTAAACCCAAATTGGGATGTTGGGCCTCTTCCTTCCATCGGTCGCGCCATAAGGAGGTGGCTCTGGCCCGCCTCCGTATTGGCCACACCCACCTGACCCATGGCTATTTGATGGCCGGGGATCGGGTGCCCCGATGTCCCAATTGTAACGTTTTCCTTACAGTTGCCCACCTCCTGGTGGAGTGTCCGCTTTACTCTGCGCTGCGCGCAGAGTATTTTCCCTTTTTGGAGAGCGTCGGGCCTTCTGATAGGCTTGGCGCTATTCTATCTGAAGGTCCCTACTTTTCGATAACTGGGTTGTTCTCCTTCCTCTTTCGCTCCCGACTTCCTTACCGGCTGTGACTCCGCTATGATCTTTCTGCTTCCCCCTCCCTCCTCCTCCTCCTCCTCCCACGTCTATTGTTCATTTCCATTAGCTGTTCCTTAATCTTCGTCCTGTGTTCGCTCTGCTATCCACCCTTCTTTTGGTGGCCATGAGCGGTCATACTTTGAAACAAAAAAAAAATATATAAATATATATATATATATATAATATGAACATCCCCCAATATGCAATTTCTTCTACAATAATGGTCATTGTAAATTTGGAGACGGATGTAAATTCTACCACCCGGACATTTGCAGAACTTACGCAAAATATGGAACCTGCAAATTCGGGAATAAATGCTACTATCAACATCTCCCGACGGACTCAACGAACAAAGGAAAAAGTTTAAATGACAATAGGAATAAAAATAACAATAGGAACAACAATAGGAACACAATAAGCGAACAAGAAAATTTTTTTCAACATCTCAGACACCTTACGAATGCTAAATGTCATCCACATGCAGTTGACACAGCTGGAAACCCCCGAGCCAAATCGCTACCGGGCAAGAAGCTACCAATACAAGTAGGAGGAAACGGATCTCTTTCGGAGGATCATAGAGCAACGAATCAAGCGATATCGAAGGAAAACGAACTTGAAATGCACAAGGGGCAACGAAAAACAGAGAACATAAAAATTGTCCTGGCTAATATTCAAGGAATAAGACCAAACCAATCACTCAATAAGGTTTCGTACCTGAAAGGATTTATGGACGAAACAAGGGCGGACATCGCATGCCTCACAGAAACTCATCTTAAAGATTGCCAAGGAAATTGTGAAAACTGCGAACATTGTATTGATAAGAAAGAGATAAATATAGAGGGCTTCAACTTACTAAGAGCGGATAGAACGACGAGACGGAAAGGTGGCTGTGCTATATACGTACAGGAAGGTCATATGACAGAGACGATAATAAGTAAATCAAACAGCTATGTGGAACTCCTAGCAGTGAAAATAGAAAAACTAAACTTGATAGTAATAGTCATCTATAGACCTCCAAGCACCCCAACCGAAAAATTCTCGGAGGCCATTGATGACATTAGAAAGCTAATAAAGGCCATAAACCCTCCATCCCCCAATATAATGATCTGCGGAGACTTTAACTTCCGATTTATAAAATACAAAAAGGTGAATAGGAATATATATATATTCACCAGGACAAGGGGGGCAAGCAAAAATGTTGATGGCTCTCACAAACGAGTTTATGCTGACACAGGAGATAACAGAAAATACCAGAAAAAATAACTGCCTGGATCTGGTATTCACGAATAACACGAACTTGATTGCTGATGTAAAAATAACCACAACCATTATCTCAGACCACAACTTAATCGAGATACCAACAAATATGACGGCAGCATTAGAAGACAATACACATATTGTGGAAAGAAGTAAATTCGGGGCCTTTAACTTAAACTCGAAGACTATAAATTGGGAAGAATCAGATCGCACATGGCCCAAATAGAACGGAGAACAATTTTCGAGAATAAAACAACTGAAGAAATGCTAACAACCTTGGAGGAAAAAACGCTGAGAATTTTAGAAAAATATGCTCCGAAATCACAGCCAAAAGGAAAGAGGAGCTGGCTAGAAAGGCAAAAGAGAAGACTATTCCACAAAAGAAAGAGAGTGGAGGCGAAGTTAGGAAACTGCGGAGATAATGACAGGAAAACAATAAAAGAAAAACTGGAGGGTATCGATAGGGAAATACAAGCCCTGATTAAGGACCATACAGAGAGGGAAGAGGAAAAGGCGGTAGAAGCAATAAAGGAAAATCCAAAATACTTCTATAGCTATGCAAAAAGGAAAACAAAAACGCGCGCCGCTATTGGGCCCTTAAGGACGGGAAACAATGAACTAACCGACGATCCAAAAGAAATATCTGATACATTGAGAGCTCAATATGAATCAGTTTTCAGTACCCCAAAAAGTGACAAAGCGATACCTGACATAAATGCATTCTTTGAAGAGGAATTGCAAGGAGAGCATATAACAGACTTTGAGTTTACACCAGAAGATGTAGCGAGAGCTATAGGACAAATTAAACTACATTCAGCTGCAGGTCCGGACAATTGGAACGCATTATTGATTAAAAACTGTAAAAATGAAATAGCTACACCTTTATACTGGATATGGAGAAGATCCCTAGACACTGGGGAAATACCGAGCATCTTGAAAAGAGCAAACACTGTCCCTATATATAAAGGAGGGGACAGATCTCAAGCAAAGAACTATAGACCAGTGTCATTGACGTCCCACCTCACCAAAGTATTTGAAAGAATAGTTAGAGAGAAAATTTATGATTTCCTGGAGACACGGGAAAGATTCAACGAAAATCAGCATGGATTCCGGTCAGGTAGATCATGCCTATCACAACTAATAGAGCACTACAACAATATCCTAGATGCATTGGAAGGCAATGACAACTACGATGTTATATACACAAATTTTGCTAAAGCTTTCGATAAATGTGACCATGGTATAATAGCACATAAAATTAAAGACATGGGAATAACAGGCAAAGTGGGAAAATGGATCTACAACTTCCTTAGTGATCGTCTGCAGGTCGTCAAAATTCAAGGTATATCATCATCAGAATCGGAAGTACGCAGCTCAGTACCACAAGGGACAGTACTGGCCCCACTCCTGTTCATTATCATGCTAACAGACATAGACAGCGGAGTAAACAGCAATATTATAGTAACATCCTTTGCAGACGATACAAAGATCAGCAGAAAAATCAGCGATGTACATGACGTGGAGGCCTTGCAGAGGGACACGAACAAAATATACAAATGGTCAGAAGACAACAACATGTCATTCAACGCCGAGAAATTTCAGCTCTTGAGATATAGTAGAAAAGAAGAACTTAAACAGTCTGCATATTATGCTCCAGATAGACAGGAAATTCAGAGAAGCATGAAAGCGATTGATCTCGGGATAATAATGACAGATGATGCGAAATTCGAAACACAAAATCAGATAGCGATAAATAAAGCAAAAAGAGTCGCCGGACAGGTTCTAAGAACGTTCAAGAGAAGGGACAGGAGAGTAATGATTCCCCTGCTAAAACACTGATTATACCAAAACTTGAATACTGCTCAGTTTTGACGTCCCCATATAAAAAGGAAGAAACTAATAAACTAGAAGAAACGCAAAGGCATTTCACAGCCAAGATTGATGGCTGCAAAGAACTCAACTACTGGGAAAGACTACGTAAACTAAATCTGTACTCACTGGAAAGAAGAAGAAGAGAGGTACATCATAATCTACATATGGAAAATGATCGAAAAACTGGTACCAAACCTAAAACTAAACCCAATTACCATTCAAACAACACTGGAAAATAGGAAAGGCAGAATGTGTAGTGTTCCCAAATTAAAGGCACGACAAGGGACCTCCTCAACTCTGAAGGAAAATAGCTTGGTTGTCAGAGGGCCAAGACTTTTCAACCAGCTTCCTAAGGACCTCAGAAACGTAACGGGGGTCAAAGTTGAAGTCTTCAAGAAAAGACTGGATGCCTGGCTCAGGACAGTACCAGATGAGCCGGGCGTGCCTGGCTATGTACGGTGGAGAGCGCAAGAAAGCAACTCGCTCCTCCACCAGGCCAGACCTAGAGGCGGAGCCACCAGCTTGACCTCCGTGTGAAGAGAGACCAACGCACGAAACAACATAAGGTTCATAAGGTAAGGTATATACACACACAATTAAACCAACTATGAACTTAAAACAATTTAAATCTTGACAAATATCACAGCGAAAATAAAAATTAAAACCTATGAAATTATACAGTTAAAATATAAAATATAAAATATTGTAAAAGGAACTATAAAAAGGGGCTTACCTTTAAGATAAGAAAAGAATAAATGTAAGTAAACCCATTATAAATAATTTTGGGGAACATTATGGAAAAGTTTAAAATATAAAACATTAAAATCTATAAAATCTTAAGAGGAACAAATCAGGTACAAGTTATTCAATCACAGACACAGCAAAGAATGGGAAAGAAGTAAAAGTTTTTGTTAACGGCCACTAACTTGGTTGGTTGGTTGGTAGGTAAAGGAAATTTTATTGAAGGATATTGAGGCTATGGAATGGGATATAATGATTTATATCTGGTTTATGCTTAAACCGGATATAAATCATTATACCCCATTCCATAGCCTCAATATCCTTCAATAAAATTTCAATAATAAAGAAAAATCTGAAAAAAACAGTCTTTTTACGTGAAAATGAACTAGTTTTAATTGTGAAATTACTGCAAACAATTTAGTTACGAATTTGTTTAATTTTTAACTAAAAGTGCGCTTATTATTACGTTCTTTTTTAATTTGTCAAACCATCCGCGAGACCGCGACAAGTAACGGTAAAAATTCCGTAATACGTTAGCGCTTTCAAATGAATTGTCATCTCGCTACGCAGAATTCTTTTTTTATTACATTCTTCAAGCCAAACAGATAAAAGCTGTTCACTATTTACCATTGTATACTGTATGCTTAAAAATTAAGTCCTTCAATTTTGGAAAAAATATGTTGATATTTTCTACATTTTTTTTAAAATCGCGCTTATTTTTAAAATTAACTTTGTTCCATTCAACGTTAAAAAATGCATTTTTGTCAAAAATATTTGCCACAAAAACGTGCAAGAGCGAATCTGAAGCATCGCTGTTCGGAGAGAATGGTGTCAAGGTTTTATCAGCGTTATGGCGAATCAGCGTTGAACGAATCTGTGTTATGCGGGTATACCTGTATATGGACTAATCTTGTTGTTCCTTATTCAACTAAGGTTCCCACCTCAAGATTCCCGGAATTTTCATCGTGGGAAATATCATCGTCGGAAAGATGATCGTCGGAAAGATGATCGTCGGAAAGATGATCGTCGGAAAGATGATCGTCGGAAAGATCATCGTGTGGAAAGATCATCGTGCGGAAATATCATCGTGCGGAAATATCATCGTGTGAAAAACTATATAGAGCATTGGGTTGATTGCCTGTTACCCTCATCCGTTGGAAATGTCCAGCAGATTTTAGTGGAGAGTGAACGACAAAAGCCCTAGATATTTTCGTTAGAGAGTTATGAATATGTAGGTCTTTAAAGGACCTCTTTATATTTAATTGTTTATGGTAATTTTAGCGTCGGGATTTTAGACGCCCTAGAATGAAAATGAAATTGCCTCACCTTAATTTTGATGGATCTTAGTTTGCTTCGATGTTGGGCGTTACGATCTTTTTCGGTGTAGGGCCGCCACGATGGAGTTACGCAATGAGTTAGTCTTGTTATAAATATGGGCTGTCACAATATAGACACTGCTGGGGATAGGCCTATCCTTATTTTATGTATTAATTTTATTATAAGGTATTCACTCAGAACTTTAGGGAGGACTTTAGACATCCTCCCTGTTTAAAGCGTTTGCTGTAACATAAACAGCCCTGAGGCTATTCCTTTAATATATCTTCATATTTCTGTATAAATTGCTGATTTGGCAAAGGTTGTTGACTCTTTCTCCCTTGTATTTTGCATGGGTTAGCAAATGGAAAATTTCGTTTCACGTGAAATAAATGAAGGTTTCACGTGGTTATGCAGACCGACGCCTACATACGGTTTCTATGTATGTATGGCAATCATTTCATTCCCATTAGGCTATGTCAACAATCCCGAGCCAATTTTGTATAGATAATTAATTCAATTAATTAATAATTTATATTTAATTATGAAATAAAGGTATCACATACGATACCATGTTGTGGTTTTTCCATAATCGTGCGGAAATATCATCGTGTGGAAATATCATCGTGTGGAAGGATCATCATCAGTGATAAGTTATATAAGTTAAAGTTAAGTTAAGGAAACCGGCCACTTCGGTATAGAATGTGTGTATATGAAGTTGTAGTTAGCCTCTATTTTCTTGTGGCGTTTGTTAGTACATACCTAACCTAACCTAACCTAACCTAACGTGAGAGCTTCCCATATACACTTTTGGAGTGAGTCAAAACTTGATCGATTGACAATTAGCCTTTATTCTAGCATTAAATTTGGAAAAACGAGGATAACTTTTATTGTATTTCATTGTTTTTTACGGGAAAAACGTGTAATTTTTGAGAAATCTTTGCCCCGCAAGTCAGTCAGAAGTGCGGTGGTATTTTTTCGCAAGCGGGGGAAGCGGGGTGGAGGGTAACTGCGTATAACTAATTAACTTACACGTATTTTGCTTTTATTGTGTCTGGCAACCTAAATGAACACTAGCGCATGCGTAATGTGTGTATACACACTACAAAAGATTTGTAGTGAATAGCGTTATGCGCCCATTTTTAAATGCTTCTAATATTATGTGAATTAAATAAACCAATTTCCTGTTCGATTTTCTATTTACTAAATACTAAATTTACTTACTAAATTTACTTATACATATAGAAGTTATTCTTAATAAAAGTATCATTTTTAATTAACTTATCACTGACGATGATCCTTCCACACGATGATATTTCCACACGATGATATTTCCGCACGATGATATTTCCGCACGATGATATTTCCGCACGATGATCTTTCCACGATCTTTTTGACGATGATATTTCCCACGATGAAAATTCCGGACACCCACCTCAATATATATATATATATATATATATATATATATATATATATATATACACACCTTACAACCTCGCAACCTTACAAAGGTTTCGCGCGATGATTTCTCATTTCGCGAAAGTCAAGCTTGTCGCCCCTCCTCTCGAGTTGGCCTGGTAAAGTAGTGAGTTGGATTCTTGCGCTCTCCACCTCACATAGCCAGGTACGCCCGGCTCATCGGGGATTGTTCTGAGCCAGGCGTCTAGTCTTTTTTTTTAGATTTCCACTGCAACTCCCTTCGTGTTTCTTAGGTCTTTGGGCAACTGATTAAACAGTTTTGGTCCTCTCACTACAAAACTATTTTCTTTCAGGGTTAAGGATGTTCCCTGTCTCGCCTTCAATTTGGGAATACGACACAGTCTACCGTTTCTACTTTCCACCGTTGTTTGGGGAGTTATAGGGTTCAGAGTAAGATTAGGGACTAGTTTCTCCATTATTTTCCAAGTGTAAATAATGGTGTATTTCTCTTTTCTTCTTTCCAGTGAATATTGTCTAGTTCGCGTAACCTTTCCCAGTAATTTAGTTCTTTGCACCCATTGATCTTGGCTGTGAAGCTTCTCTGGATCCCTTCCAGCTGTCTAATGTCTTCTTTTTTATATGGGGATGTTAGGACCGAGCAGTATTCCAATTTGGGTATTATCAGGGTTTTCAGTAGAGGAATCATTACATTCCTATCCCTTCGTTTAAAGGTTCTCAATATCTGACCCGTTATTCTCTTTGCTCTGTTTACTGCTATCTTATTTTGTGTTTCAAATTTCGCATCATCTGTCATTACAACCCCTAAATCTTTTGCTCTGGAATTTCTCTGAATTTCCTGTCCATTTGGGATATAATATTTCATGGATTTTAGGTCTTCTCTTTTTCCGTACCATAATAGTTCAAATTTCTCAGTGTTAAACTTCATATTGTTGTCTTCCGTCCACTTGTAGGTTCTGTTTATGTCGGTTTGTAGAGATCCTATATCTTCTGGGTTTCTTATTTTTCTACTGATATTTGTGTCATCCGCAAAGGATGTTACTGTGCTGTCTCTGGTAACGTCCTCATCTATGTCAGTTAGCATGATTATGAAGAGTAGTGGAGCTAATACTGTTCCTTGTGGTACTGACCTGAGGACCTCTGATTCTGATGAAGATACTCCTTGTACTGTAACGACTTGCCGCCGCTCACTAAGGAAATTATATATCCATTTCCCTACTTTTCCTGTTATTCCCATATATTTCAGTTTATGTATTATGATTCCGTGGTCACACTTGTCGAACGCTTTAGCAAAGTCTGTGTATAGTACATCATAGTTTTCATTACTTTCAAGTGAATCAATAATGTTGTTGTAGTGTTCCATTAGTTGTGATAGGCATGATGTGCCTGACCGAAACCCGTGTTGGTTATCATTGAATTTTTTCTGAGTTTCCAAAAAGTCATAGATTTTCTGTGTAACTATTCTTTCAAATATTTTAGTGAGATGGGATGTAAGCGATACTGGCCTATAGTTTTTGGCCTCGGATTGATCTCCTCCTTTATATATTGGGACTATGTTCGCGCTCCTCAGGATGCCCGGTATTTCTCCCGTGTCTAGTGATCGTCTCCATATCCAGTATAGGAGCTCAGCGATTGCATTCTTGCAGTTTTTGATCAGTGTGGCATTCCATTTATCTGGTCCTGCAGCTGAGTGTGTTTTTAGTTTCCCTATGGTTTGTGCAATATCATCCGTCGTAAAGTCGAAATCCGTTATACTTTCGCCTTGTGGTTCTTATTCAAAGAACGCGTTTCTATCACATATCAATTTGTCAGTTTTTGGGATATTGAAAGATGATTCGTACTGAGCTCTTAATATTTCAGATACTTCTGTTTGATCGTCAGATAAATCACTGTTCTCATTTTTTAAAGGTCCGATAGTCGCTTGGTTTTTAGACTTTCTTTTTGCGAAATTATAGAAGTATCATACTTTGAGTTAACCTTTATTGCTTCTATAGCGTCGTCGTCTTCTTTTTCTGTATGCTTTTCAATTAGTTCCTGTATGACGTCATCGATACTTTGCAGTTTATCATTTAATATTTTTCTGATGTTATCTTTACAGTTACTCAATTTTGCAGTCACTCTTTTTCTCTTTCGATGCCCTCTTTTGTCTTTCGAACCTGCATCTCTTTTCTCTCTGTTGTATCTTTGGGACATGTTTTTCCACAATTTCTAACGTCTTCTCCTCTAACGTCATTAGCATCTCCTCCGTTGTCTTGGCCTCGAAAATGGGTTTCCAATCTATTACCTCCATGCTGGATGTAACATCTTCCCAGTTTATAGCTTTGGAGTGAAAATAAAAAATTTCGAATTTGCTTCTTTCTGTTGTGCGTGTTCTTTCCTTTCCTGTTGCCTTTATATTAATTGTTATTTCAATGATGGTGTGGTCCGATATCATAGTTGGGGATATTTCTGCATTATCAATTAGATTACTGTTGTTTGTGAATACCAAATCTAGGCAGTTGTTTTTTCTTGTTTTCTGTTATTTCTTGCGTTAACATAAATTCATCAGCTAGAGCTAGTAGCAGTTTTACTTGCTCCTGGTCTTCTCGTGTGCTCCCCTTGTCCTGGTGTATACATATATTTTTCCTATCCTTTTATATTTCATGAATGGGAAGTTAAAATCACCACAGAGAAAAATATTTGGGGTTGGAGAGTGTAGATCTTTTACCAAGTTTCTTACCTCTGTAATGGAATCTGAAAATTTTGAGGTTGGCGTGTTTGGGGGTCTGTACATTACAATTAGTACCATATTTAATTTTTCAATTTTTGCTGCTACACATTCTACATAGTTGTTTGAGGTACTTATAGCTATTTCTGCTCTGTGCCTTTCGCGTGTGTAAATAGTACATCCTCCTTTACGTCTCACTTTTCTGTCGGCTCGGAGGATGTTATAGTTGTCAATTTGTATTTCTTTTTGGTCAATATAGAACTCACAATTTTCACAGTTCGCCTGGCAGTCCTTTAGATGAATTTCCGTGAGGCATGCAAAGTCTGCTCCGGCTTCTTGCATGAGTCATTTCAGGTATACAACTTTGTTCGTGGAATGGTTTGATTTAAGGCCCTGTATGTTGGCTAGGATTATTTTTATTTTTTCTCTTTCTTTTTCGCATACAGGTGGTTCCGATTTGTTTCCCAATGGGGGTGTCGGTTTCGTTGCCTTGTAGTCCTCCGAGAATTTACCTCTTTTTATCTTTGTCGGTACCTGTTGTCCCGATAACGCATGAAGTGCCTTTGTTCGTACCTTCTGTCCGGCTCTCGGATTCCTATATTTATATTATATTTGTCAGCTGGTTTTGTAATCGCTGGATGGTAATCGCTGGAGAGGGGTATGAATGAGAAGGGGAGTAGACGGCACGTCGGAGCGGACAAAAACGGCCGTACTGCCACGAGGGGCTGCATCATGAGAAGGGGGTCGAGAGGTACGATACGAACCTGCGAAGAGGACACAAAGGGTCCAAGTTGGGTCTGCTGAAAGCAGAGACACACTGGGGAAAAATCTCGGATAAGGAGAAGGAAGTCCTCCCAATTAGGGAGAAGGCCACGACAATTTCATTGGAGGATGATAGCCATCACGTGCGGAAAACAGTGGGGGGCGAGAGATGTTATCGGGCGAGACTTAAAAGAATGACTAGTAGAACGAGGAGACGAGACTAGGGGGCAGGTTAAAGAAGAGGTCGAAGAGCGGATAAAAGGAAGTGGAGGGAGTTTAGGTTTCGGGGGAAGTCGGGGAATGCGGGAGGGAGAGTGCAAAGTGGGACAGGGTGAGTCCAATTTCCGGTGTGGGAGTGGAAGAGAAAATGCCGGGGGCATCGGGATGTCAAGAAGGGAGCGGGACGGAGGAGACGAGGGATACGAAGCAGGGCGGGGTGAATCCAGTTTCCGGGATGGAAGTGAAGAAGAGGATGCTGGGGGCATCGGAAGGTCAAGGAAGGAGCAAGGTGGAGGAGAAGGGGGGATAGAGTGGATGTCAACTTGAACTCGATGTTCAGAAGCTACATGATCACCATCCGGAATGGAGGAGGGGAGGGGACGGTCGCGAAGGGAAGCGGGGAAACTCAGAGGAGCCGGCAAGACGAGAGGGATCACTGTAGACAGGAGGGGTAAGGGGGCGGGAGGGAGAGAACTGGTGGGAAAGGGCGTGAGAGGACGAGGAGACGGGGGACCTGAGCAGGGGAGTTTAGCAGAGGGATCCAAACGCTGGGGGCTGGCGGTGGGTCGTTTAACAGAAGAGCGCGGAGGGGAGGAGAGACCAGAAGAGGGAGCGGTTTTCGATGTATATGCTGAAATGTCAGCAATGGTTACAGGAGGGTGAGTAAGCGAGTTAGTTGCTACTGAGGTGGAGCAGATGGGGACAGTGGGATTCGAAGTGCTGGGGGACGGGCGGATGGAAAAGTGAACACGAGAGGTGGAGACGAGGTGGTTACTTAAGTAACATTTTCGAGGATTTTAAGTACTTTAAAGTAATTTAAATTTTCGATACTTTTACTCTTATTTCAGTACCTTTTCAAAACAAAATATTGTACTTTTACTTCATTATTTTTTTCAGGCTTCGTGTTACTTTGGGAAATGATTACCGTGTACTCAATTTAAATTCCTGTACTCAGCAGCATGTGAACGTTTGTTCAGCTGTGCTGGGTTCACATTTAGTCCAAAGTGTGCTATTGTAGGCAACAGGAACTTTGAAAATGAACTTTTGTTAAAGCTTAACACTAAATTTTGGTAATTAGAATCGTATGGCTTTGCAGATAGTGGCCAGAGTTGGAAATTGGTCACCAACTTTGACCCGTGTGACCCAGCCAGCACCTGACTTGACCCGCGACCCACTGACCCGGCAAACCTGCTGATCTAAACAATACACTGAACAAAAGGTTTTTTAAAATACATCAGAAAATAAACTTTGTTTCAAAATACAAAATCTTTATTTTGATACACAAATACAAGCTGACTCACACACTAGCTTCTATTTCATAAAACAGTAATGATTATTTCAGTGAAAGGTAATTTAAAAATTCTTGTAATACTCTAAAGCGATGCACAGTGATTCTACTGATTCGGGTGCCAGTGGTACGCGCTTTGGACGTATATTACTTGTCTTGAATGCGCTGAAATGCCTCTCCGACTGGCTGCTGAATGCTTGCATCACGAACACAGACCTAGCTACTCCGCTGAGTACAGGAAGAGCAGCCTTCTTCGATTGCCACCAATCCACCCCTGATGAGCAAGTAAAATAACATACGCATTCTTAAAATCCGACTGTAAATTTGTGCCCGACCTAATCACAGCATTGACCCGCCTTGACCCACTCTCGGGTGAGACGGATCAACCTTATGACCCTTGACCCACCTCGACGCGTCTTGAATTCACTCCCAAGTGACCCGTTTCCGAATCTGATTGTGGCTACTTGCTAAGTTTTTCTCCTTCATAAACTGCTGAATTTAACTGAATTGATAATTTAGCACTGCTGGAAAAGGAAGTTTGTACAGGATAACTATAACATAATTTCTGTGCTTTTCAGTCATGATAGTGAGATCACCGGCAATTAGGTCAGTTCTCCTAATATGTATAGACAAGGAAAACACCAAATGTGCTCAGTTCAATTTTTATTTAGGCAGTTTCTTTGTTTGCCCAAGCAGCTTCAGCAGCCCCACAAATAATGGATCACGACAAGAATGGTTGGTAAAATTACAGTTTAGCACCCAACTGGTGACCCCATTTTTTTGTTGTTGTTTCTAGTGCAGTTTTGTCTCCTCTTTCCAGACTTCCCAAGGGCGGGGGTTCGAAATTGTAGAAAGGTGGGCCTTTTGGTGTAACGACCTAGTCACCGCGGAGGGGGTTTAGAGTAGTTTAGAGTAGTTTGCGAAGTTAAAAAAAATGCAAAAAAAATGCGTGTGTTTATTTACTAAATGATCTTAAAAATTATAATATCGCATCATAAGTTATAACTATGGTTACAAAAGTGGACTTTTTCTGTTAAGGGGGGAGGGGTCGTTCGATCCCCTACCCCCTCCTGGCTACGGGACTGTTAATGGTATTACATTCTTCTCTCGACACTTCTCCGATACATTCGTTAACATTTTTTTATCATTTCCAAATATTTTAAAAATACCTTCATCAACCAAAACAATTTTGGCCCCTTTCTCTTCACTTCAGCCACAAAATCTACGTAATATGCCCCCCCCCCCCCCCCGGCTGAAAACGCCTGATCTTGGAATATCTATTGTACTCGTATACTGGAGAGAAAATTTGTCATTTTGTAAGTCTACGTGATCAGTAACAAAGAAGTGAAAAACAAAACATAATTTCAGCAAATTTCTTGTACTCTTGTACTCTTATATATATATATATATATATATATATATATATATATATATTATATATATATAGTAGCGGATCGACAAGAAATAGACCAACAAATAGACAGATCCTTTACTTCCACGCTATCATCAAAGAACTTGAAAAAAACACGTGGGCAAGAGTCAAACAATGGAGCGTCTATTTCTTCCCAATGGGAGCGAACGAAAACCGTTAACAACTAAAAGACGCGTGGACAAAGCGTCTTAAGATCTACGTCACAGGCCTACGGTATAAAAGGAGCTTCCACTTATACTCACTCTCACTCACTCGTACGCACGTCATCACGTGAGCAGCGCGTCCACCAGCCGCTGTCCGGCCCCCTGGCCGAGGGGCCGTGGCCGCTACTTTCTTCAAGGCCTACAGTTATCATCAAGTAAGATCTACAGACCGCCTGCAGAAGTAATCCTTTGAGGCCCAACCGGAATCACTTCGGGCCTGCGGTTTGCCGGGTCGGCCTTCAAGTTTCTCCACGTTCCTCGAGATATCTTCCGCACCACAGGCCTACGCCTGCAATATCACAAGGCCAGCCTGCACCTCGAGAAGTAACATCACCTCAGGCCTCTACGAAGCCTACATCCATCATCTCAAGAGGCTTAACGGACAACGACAACTAGAATCTGCGTAATAGGTTCGTCTTCAACCCTCCTTCAACAGAGTTTCCATCGTCCCGGTAAGATAAGTGCATCCTTTTCTAAGTACTCTGGTGAAGCCTACATCAGCTTACCGCCGAACGATAGACTATACCCCAAGTGTAATTAAGCGTTCCAATTAACTCTCGTGAAAGAACGCAGTAGGCCTATCATCCAATTCAAGTGTCATTTCAATACCGTTATTTCCGCGTATCATCCGTCATTATGTTCAAGTCATTTATATTTATATGTTAAATAAATATTCTCTTGACGTAATCATTTAACATCACATAATGTTTTTATATATAAATGATATTTTGTGTAAGCATTTCAATTCATTATTATTAGGCCACATCAATTATTCTATGTGCATCCATGCAATCATTTAGCCTACTTAATCAGTGTCATGTTTTTCCATTCAATGTACCAAACGCACGTGCATTCTTTATATCATTAACTAGGCCTATTCAATGTTACATGTCGCATGCCATTTACATACCATCGATGAGTATTACATTATTTATTACGTGTCAATTAAGCTATTAACATTTCATCTTATTAGCTAAGCCTATGCCATAAGCATAACGTAAAACTACCAATTAATTACTGTCAATTCTTTGTTATATCACAGTGAATAAAATAACGGATTTATTTTCATAATAAACTACAAAAGTAAGGTGTCTTTCATAACCTTAATATTAATTTGCTTTGGGCGTAAACCAAAGCTGGTGACCTCGCTGCCATTTCGGTCACTTCCAATAGTATGGTGGACCTAATCAAATAACCATTCATTCCAATCGGTGATACTGTATTACATCATAAATTATTAACCCAGCCTATCATTATAAATCAGTCAGTCATTGCCTTAATCAATCGTTGCATACAATTAAATCATTATCACCTTAAACGGCTAAAACTAGGTCCACTATATATATATATATATATATTATATATATATATATATATATAAGGAAACACGAACTGGCGGTGCATCTTGCTCCTGAAAATTCATGCATCAGAACCGATAACAACTGGAGGTGTCTGCAATACAAACTAACGAAAATTGCAATAAATTTAATACGGATATGGATGTTCTTTGGACTAGAGTAGACTAACACAGAGCGTTGTTGCTTTCAGTAGTGATGAACCACGTACGAAAGCCTCGTCAGTATTTTGATCCCCAATTTGCTTGACAATGCTGCTGCGAGCTGCTCGTGCCCTGAAATGGGTATATGGGTGGAATGGGGCTTTGTGTAAAAAGCTCTAACTCTTCATACTTCCACTTAAACTATGAATACATCAATGATTAAATATACCTTTGGTAACCTTTGGTTTGCTTCCGCTCGAATTGTTCATTCTGATGAAGGTCAAGCTTTTCACTCCACCTTAGACCTACAGTTTAACGTGGATTCCGAACCACGCCCCACAGCAGCCCAGCGTCTTAACCACTAGGCCACCGAGGGTACCTATTTATCACATGGTGCTTCCGTACGGTACTTATATGTCAAAAGAAGCCATAAATTTGTATTAAAAAAATATTTTAATAAAATATAAAAATAATTGTTGAATATCTTAAAATTAATATATTTTTTATCTGTTAAATTAATATTTATCGTTTCAAGCAAGGGGGAGCGACCGCTCCATCGCTCCAATACGCCAGTCGCCACTGATAATTATATATATTAGTTTATTGTGATTATATATATATATATATATATATATGTGTGTGTGTGTGTGTGTGTGTGTGTAAAGGGGAAATTAAAACAATTTAGGTTCAGTTACTTAATATAATTATTAATGGCAGTAATTCCAAGTTTGGAACACTGATGTGCATTATGAAAACAATTACAATACGTATTGATTGAATTAAAAATCTCTCATAAAACTTGGTATTACAGGAAGTTCAGCACTGGCCTAAATCCTAATAAATAAAGTATAAGTCATCATCTCTTGATCCTGTCTCGAACCGTTGAGAAATAAAAAATCAAAAGACGCTGTTGATGCATAACAAGTCAGAAAATTTAATATTTTCCGTTGAATAAAACTCATGATAAAAGGACTTGGGATATATATATATACACAGGGTGTCTCAAAAGTCACTATCTATTTTGAAAAATAATGGGAATTACGAAAAACTGGTTTAAGACATGAAAAATATATTTATTTCAAAGTAAGTGCCACAAAGAATTAGTGCTATTTATTTATCTGTCTCCACATGGCGACCATCAGTGTCTCTACAGAGCTCAAAGCGATAAGTTGTTTCCCGGAACACACTTTCCAGCATTTGAGGTGTTATTTTCTGAACTGCATCGGTAATACGATTTCGAAGTTCGGCTACATCACTAATTCTTCTACCAGTGTACACCTTAGACTTAATGAAACCCCAGGCGAAAAAATCTAATGGTGTTAAATCGGGTGAACGTGCTGCCCATGGTTGTGTTCCTCCACGACCAATCCAGCGACCGGGGAAGCGTCTGTCAAGATAATCACGTACAATTATTGCATAATGGCACGGTGCTCCATCCTGCTGAAAAACTACTGTGTCAAGAATGCCATCTGTAAGAAGTTGAGGTTCGAGGAATTGTTCAAGCATGTCAAGATAAATTTATAAATTACACAAAATTCAAAATAAACCAATTAACTTTTTTTTAAATACACAAATTTGCACCAGAAGTACATATCTTTATGCCAGCATAGCATTTTTTAAAAAAACATCTAATGTCACCGAAATAGATAGTGACTTTTGAGACACCCTGTATATATATATATATATATGGAAGTTTTATAATACAGGAGAGAAATGTAAGGCGTTTCAGAATTGTACTGGAACATCTGTTCATAAAACTAATGAATCTATTTCTTACCTCTAAGTGAACTTCGCAGAATTGTGGTAAATTTTAATTTCTAAACATATATATAACTGTAAACTTAACTTAAGGTAAAAGGTGTACACACATTCAGTCATTAACACTGCAATATTTAATTGCGTGGAATTGGATGTAAACTAATAATAATAATATTGGATCTGAGGTGAAATCTATACTATACATATAAGGTGGAGAGAGATTTACCTCTAATGTGTTACAGCTCCATAGAACGGTAATTATATTTATCGGAGTGTTTGTTTAGTTTAATATTTAATATTTCATTAACTAGTGGTTTCATTGAAAGTTCTGGTTATCGTATTTTTACTAAGTGGACCAGCCCCACCTCCCCACCAATTACTGGGCCCGAAGGCCCCAGCACCGCGATAAAACTATAAAAAAGAACGTAGCCATAAAAATCTTGAGCTTCACATTGTGTCAAGATTTGTGAAGCTTAAGATTTTCATGACTCTAGTTTCATTGACCAAATAATTGAACCCCCAGTAATTGGGGGCCCGCAGGCCCCCCAATTACTGTCGGTTCAATTATTTGGTCAATAAAACTGGAGAAAAGAACGCAGTCATGAAAATCTTGAGTTTCACATTGCCGCCCATAATAATAATGAAACAGAAAATTTGTTGCTACAGTTTTCAAAGACCCCAGCACTGCGGTCTAGCGGGTACACTATGTAACGGATTATAATTTTACGCATCGGAATATTTACCTAAAAGAAAAAACCCGTCTGTAAGACGGGCAGCTATGCTAGTCATACCATAATTCACCACATGTCCATCTGTCCGTCTGTCTGTCTTCTTTTCAGGTCCGTCTGTCTGTCTTCTTTTCAGGTCCGTCTGTCTGTCTTCTTTTCAGGTCCGTCTGGACCGATTTTCATGAAACTTGATGACAACACCCTGTGGAATCCCTGGAGTGTTTTTAGCAACTTTTCTTTTTCAGATCGGATGTCCCCCAAAAACGTTTGTACCAATTTATCCCAAAAAATATTTATATGCTAAAACACAAAGCACTTAAATTTCAAGATTTTGAACTTCTAAAATTTCTTTAAAATAAATCGTCTCAAAATGTTTTTACAGAGTTTCATACACTTTCGTGGATTGAAGAAAATGAAGTTGGTCAATAAATTTAGAAAATAATGTAGCCATCAAAATTTTTAGCTACGTATCGGAAGCCATGATAGGTACAAAAAAAATGTGAAGTTATATTTGAAATTTAACTGCTTTTTGAGCTTCAAGTAAAATCTGCGGAGCCGCATTTAAAATTTAAATGATTCGTGAACTAATTGTAAATGTTAAACTCTAACTCGCTTAAAGAGTATCCTGCCCGTAGGACGGGTATTTTTACTAGTGACTGTAATTTAGTTTAGAAGTAAACCGTTTCCACATTCCCTGAACAGTGAGATCATTTACAGTACATCAATCACGAAAATTTATGAAAGTTTCAATAAATTTTTCCGAATGAATCGAATATTTGTCACTCTTATCTATCTATAAATAAAAAAACTTTGCTTGGTTTTGAGCGGAGTTGAGCGGAGTAACAAATATCTCTTTCGCTCAGTCGCCTGTTATGATTAGCTGATTCGTGTAAAGTGGGTGGAGCTAATGTCTTTCGCTCAGTTGCCCGTTAGGGTCGAATTCATCAAGATGAGCGGCATTAAAGATCACAAAGTGATCACAAGCCCTTCCCGTACGGTAGGGAGCTGAAGGCGCGGCTTGTTAATAAAAAAAAATAACTAAATCTATAATAATAATAAAAGGACGTGTGTGTGTGTGTGTGTGTTCCAGCCATAACTCCAAAATGGAAGCAGTTACAAACATGAAACTTCACAAACATATTGATTAGGTCCCCAGGTTGTGCACCTGGGTGTTAATAAATTAAGTAATTAAAATTACTGGGCCCGAATGCCTCAGCACCGCGATTAAACTACAGAAAAGAACGCAACCGTGAAATTTTTTTAGCTTCATATTCTGTCAAGATTTCTGAATCTTAAGATTTTCATGACTAATTATTTGGTCAATAAAACTATAGAAAAGAACACAGTCATGAAAATCTTGAGCTTCACATATAATTAAAACTAGCGGAGCGACCCGGCGTTGACGGGGTGGATGTTGAATGCTATATATATATGCCCGGTTAGGTAAACTGAATGCCCGATTAGGTTAATTAAATGTCCGGTAAGGTCAACTGAATGCCCGATTAGCTTCATTGAATGCCCGGTTAGGTTAATTGTACGCCCTTGACGATTGGTTAGGTTAAGTCGTGATATTTTCGTTAAAGTTAACGAAAATATTACGACTCAACCTAACCAATCGTCAAGGTCGTACAATTAACCTAATTGGGCATTCAATTAACCTACCCGGGTATTCAATTAATCTAATCGGGCATTGAGTTGACCTAACCAGGCATTTAATTAACCTAATCGGCATTCAGTTGACCTAACCGGGCATTCAATTAACCTAACCGGGCATTCAATTAACCTAACCGGGCATTCAGCTAGTTAATAATAAAAACAATTCTTTGTCGCTAATAAAAGAACTAAACTAATATGAGAAAAAATTCAAAGGAAACAACAGTAAAACGATTAACAGTTAGGAAACCTAGGAAACCTAGTTGGGTCAAGCACGTCACACACTTTTGTGAAATCAAGGAAAAGCCAATGAAACTCTATATTTACAAAAATACCACAGCCATCAAAATTTTGAGCGTCACATCCAAAGCCAAGAAGTCGAAATTTGTGAAGCTGCACTTAAAATCTAAGTGGCTCGTGAGATTAAAGAAAGTGTTATGCTCTCACTGGCTTAAAAAAAATTATGTTCAAAATCGTTTGGATGAAATTATTTACATGTTAAAATACGACCGTGATCCATTTAGATGTAGGTAAGCTTTGAGGAAATTTTCTACGAAAGCCATACCAGAGTCTAATATAATTTACCAAGTCTCATCATAAAAGTTAATTTCATTGATAAACGTTCATCCAAAAATTTACTCGCGGCGCCTTCTCAAAAGAACTATACAAATTGCAAAGTTCATTCATCAGTATAAAGTATGAGGTCAAGGTGACGGACATGCGCAGGCGACGGACATGCGCAGGCGACGGACATGCGCAGGCTTCGGTAATTTATAATTAAGTTCACGAGGGATATGAGAGTATTTGGGGTTACCACAGAAAGTCTTACACTAACGAGGAAAAAGAATAGAATGAACGCCTTTTTCTTTCAATTAAAAAATAACAAATAAATATGATGTTATGTTATGTTATGACATTACAGTTGCTTAAATTGCATGTGCATTAATAATGTGGTTGAATTTTAGGAATAAAAGGGATCAAATGTAGAATTCGGACCCCAGCCTTCTTTAGTTAGCTTTATAAGGCTAACTAACGAAAATATCACGACCTAACCTAACCAATCGTTAGGTTAACTGTACGCCCTTGACGATTGGTTAGGTTAGGTCATGATATTTTCGTTAGTTAGCCTTATAAAGCTAACTAAAGAAGGCTGGGGTCCGAATTCTACATTTGATCCAATAAAAGTAACTACACTGAAAGGCAAATGCACTGTATTTTTTTTTATGCAGAAAAGAGGAGGCGAGGGCGAATGTCCGCAAAAACGCCCTCCACCCACAGAAGAAGAAGAGGCCCCAAATCAAGATCCAGGGTTTTCCTGGTGCTTGGACATTCTACGTTTGAAAGATTGAAGGTCAGAGACAGGGGGAAAGGTGGAATGAGGAAGATTGTTCCAGAGTTGACTGATTGAATAGATGAAAGATTGAAAATACCGATGAACCATTGCGTTAGAGATTTGGACAGAAAAGGAATGAGAATGTGTCGAAAGTCTGGTACTACATGCTCTCCTTAAAGGAGGAGGCATGTAGTAAGAGAGTTCAGAAGAGCAGTGTCCATTATAAGAGCGATAGTAAAGAGATAGTGAGGCAACACTGCGGCAAAGAGAGAGGGATTGAAGACAATCAGTAAGAGGCGGGGAATTGATGAAACGAAAAGTTTTTGATTTCACTCGGTCAAGTAGAGCTGTGTGGGTTTAGCCACTCCATACAGGGGCGGAGAATACCCCTGTACAGAGACAGCAACTGAATGGGGGTGAAGAAATTATGGAGTCGGTACAGCACACCTAACCTCTTAGAAGCTGTTTTAGAAAGAGAGTATATGTGGTCTTTCCAGGAAAGGTCACGAGAAAAGGAAACACCAAGAATGTTGAGAGAAGAGGAAAGATTTAGTTGTGTATTGTTGAAGATAAGGGGATAGTCGTGTGGAAGGTTGTGACGAGTAAGATGAAGGAACTAAGTTTTTGAGGCATTGAAAGCCACAAGGTTTTCTCTGTACCAATCAGAGATGGTAGAAAGAGTAGAGGTCAGGTGCACCATAGCCGTTCTACGCGAAGCGTAAAGTGACTGTTGAGAAGGACGCTTTGTGAAGCGGGTGGAGAAGTAAAGGGTGGAATCATCGGCATAGGAGTGGATAGGACAGGAAGTCCGATTTAATGGATCATTGATAAATAAAAGGAAAAGTGTAGGTGACAGGACAGAGCCCTGAGGAACACCACTATTAATAGCTTTAGGGGAAAAACAGTGGCCATCTAGGCAGCTGTAGATCGGCCAGAAAGGAAATCAGAGATAAAGGCACAGATAGAAGGATAGAAACCGAAGAAGGCCAGTTTGGAAAATAAAGATTTGCCCCAGATTCTAGCGCAATAGCAAAGGTTTCACCGAAATCCTGAAAGGAGGATGATCAAGAGTCAGAGAGATATGCAAGAAGATCGCCAGTAGAACGTCCATTGAGGAACCCATACTGACAATCTGAACAAAGATTGTGAGAAGAAGGGTGTTTAAGAATCTTCCTATTAAGGATAGATTCAAAATCTTTAGAAAGGCAAGAAGTCAAAGCTGGAGGGTTGAGAGCGGTCACCCTTCTTTAAGATAGGTTGAATGAAAGCGAACTTCCGGCAGTGGGGCTGGTTCTGTTACTGCCCATTCGAGATGTTCTGAGCCTCTGCTTGATTCACTTTTTATAAATTTCTGCAACAGTCGTGGTCTTTCCTCAAATTTCCAAATTAATGAACACCACATCTTCTTCTCTAAACCTCACCTTCTCTTACTCACTGAAACTCAGGTGTCTGGGACGACTGACAGCAACCAATTGACCAATTCCTTACCTAACTTGCTCTCGTATTCCCGAACTTGAATCCTCGAATCCTACCCCCTGGCTACGGCTTACATGCCAATCTCAAACTAAATACATCTGAGCTGTCTATCTTTCTCCTAATTCTGCTGACTATCCAAAACTCTTTGACTACATCACTTCAAAAGTGGAATACACTCTACCTCACTCTCCTTTTGCCGAAATTTTCATGTTTGGAGATTTCGATATTGACCACCACCTTTGTCTTTTCTCCCATTTCACTGACATCCCAAGAAACTATTATAACTTCTTTATCCTGAATGACCTAGAGCAGATTGTACAGCATCCTACTTATATTCCCGATCGCCTTGGAAATAGACCCAACATTCTGGATTTATTTCTCACTGCTCATCCTTCTTACTCCGTCAATCTTTTTTCTCCGTTGGGCTCCTCCGACCACAATCTTATATCTATTTCCTGTCCTATCGCTCCAGTTTGGCCTTTGGATCCTTCCAAGAGGAGACGCCTTTGGCACTTTGGGAGACCCTTAGGTAGTATTTCTTTGATTTCCCATGGAATGATTACTGCTTTCGTGGTCGGGACCCCTCAAAGTGCGCTGAGCGCTTCACGGAGGTGATTCTCTTTGGCATGAAGGTGTACATTCCATATTCTATTCCTACTACTAATGCAAAAAAAAAAATTGGTTTAACTTTGCTTGTTTTAATGCAATCCACAGCAGAAAGGAGGCTTTCAGAAGGCACCATCACCATCCAATTCCTGACTCTCATTTTGCTTATATTTCTGCCCGGAATCGTGCAAAAATCTATTCTTCGACTCACCAAAAACTCCTTCATCAGACAGAAATGTGAAAACCTATCTAATTCTAATTCTTCTCGCTCTTTCTGGCACCTATCGAAGAACCTCTCCAACAACTTTACTTCTACTTTCAGTCCTGTTTTCCATTCCGACAGCTCAGTTGACATCTCTTCTCCTGATAAAGCTAAGCTGAACTCTTCGCGCAAACTTTCGCCTCCAACTCAACCCTGGATGATTCCGATGCTGTTCCTCCATCTCCTCCTCCCGCTAACTTAATTATTTGAAATTAGAACCTCTTCCAAAGATGTTTTTCTGCCCTATCTGCCTCAACTCTAGGAAGGCGTACGGTCCTGAGCATACCTAATTTTAGTGTGCAGTGATAACCAATTTGCGCAGTAATAATCTCAATTTATGCAGTGATAAATTGAAAATCTGGGCAATGATAAATTAGGTTCTATATCGGATATAGAACTGACACCCTGATGACGCAAACGCTTTCGTCTTTGTCTTTTATCTGATACTTTTCCTTTCTGTTGAAAGTTCGCTTTCATTCAGTCTGTTTAAAAGAAGGGTGAACGCTCTCAACCCTCCAACTATCGTCCATTTGCTTTGATTTCTTACCTTTTTAAAGTTTTTTAATCTATCCTTAATAGAAAGATTCTTAAACACCTCTTCTCACAAACTTCGTTCAGATTGTCAGTATGGGTTTCGCAAGGGACACTCAACTGGCGATCTTCTTGCATATCTCTCTGACTCTTGGTCATCTTCCTGACCTCCTTTCGTGATTTCAGTGAAACCTTTACTATTGCACTAGACATATCAAACGCTTTTGATAGAATCTGGCACAAATCCTTAATTTTCAAACTTCTTTCCTTCGGTTTCTATACTTCTATCTATGCCTTTATCTCTGATTTCCTTTATGGCCGATCTATAGCTGCAGTTGTAGATGGCCACTGTTCTTCCCTGTGCCGATGATTCCACTCTTTACTTCTCCACCCGCTTCACAAAGCGTACATCTCAACAGTCAATCCATGCTTCGCGTGGGATGGCTATGATGCACTTGACCACTAATCTATCAACTATCTCTGATTGGGGCAGAGAAAACCTTGTGGTTTTCAGTGCCTCAGAAACTTAGTTCCTTCATCTATCTACTCGTCATAGTCTTCCACACGACTATCTCCTTATCTTCAACAATACACAACTCAATCCTTCCTCTTCTCTCACGTTCTTGGTGTTTCCTTTTCTCATAATTTTCCTTGGAAAGATTACATATATTCTCTTTCTAAAACAGCTTCTAAGAGGTTAGGTGTGCTGTGTCGACTCCGCAGTTTCTTCCCCCCCATTCACTTGCTGTCTCTGATTAGGGGTCTTGTAGTGGCGTAGCTAGAGGGGGGGACTGGGGGGAAATAGCCTCCCCACCAATCCTCAGAAAGGATTTTGTCGGAAAATTTCTCCCTCTGTAGGAAAATTTGATGTGTGAGTGCGTTTGTCGTTTGTTGCAAACCTGTCTGTAAGGGAACTACAATAACCTTTTCTGGAGGAGAAAACAAGGAAATATCTTCAGTAATGGAAAAGTAAGGTAATGGTCTCCTTTTCAATTTTAACTCTGATTAAGTTCTTTTTTTTTTTATTCCTTATTTTCCAAAATTTTAATAACACTTCCTTTGTCTTTTCTGTTTCACTTGTATTTGTACTTAAAAGAAGAGCTCCAATTAATTTGTACATGTTTTCAATATATGGTTGTCGTAGCCACATTATTTTTTTTCATTCTGTTATGCTGGGCAGTATAATATATAATGTTGCAAGTTTTCTGGTTCATTGTTACACAGAGTACATTGCGCGTTTTCCCTTGTGAATCATTTTCTTTCATTTAATGGTAGTGTATTCTGCTTTTGTATTGCATTACTGAATACTGATGCGGGTGTGTTATCATATATGTGTTCCTCGCACTTAATAAATTCTTTGTATTGCCTGTAAATTGTTATGCTTGATGAGATAGATGATTGATAAATGGTGTCTTTGTCACGCCCGTTTGTCGGAAAATTTGGGCCCCCCACCAAAAAAAAATTTATAGCTACGCCACTGGGGTCTTGTCTGCTCCTGTATGGAGTACGCTTCTCATATGTAGAGTGGCTAAACCCACATAGCTCTACTTGACCAAGTGGACTCAAAGGATTTTCGTTTCATCAATTCCCCGCCTCTTACTGACTGTCTTCAATCCGTCTCTCTTCACCACAATGTTGCCTCACTCTCTCTTTACTATTGCCATTATAACAGACACTGCTCTTCTGAACTCTCTTACTGCATGCCTCCTCCTTTAAGGAGAACATGCAGCACCAAACTTTCGGCACATTCTCATCCCCTTTCTGCCCAATTTTCTAACGCAATGGTTAATCGGTATTTTCAATCTTTCATCTACTCAACCAGTCAACTCTGGAGCAATCTTCCTCAATCCACCTTTCTCCCTGTCTACTGACCTCCAGTCTTTAAAAACCAGCTGTCCAGGCATCTCGAAAACGTTGGACGTTGATTTTCGCTCTCTTCTTCCTTTATGGGGGGAGGGTGTTGTTTTAGGGGGCATTCGCCCGTGGTGCTTCCTTCCTGCATAAATAAAAAACAAGAGAAAATCTGTATACTCAAAAAGGGATGTCTGAAGTGTGTCAATATATAAATCATTCATAATCTCTAACCCAACTTTCTGAACACACATTAGTTAGAGATGTACAGGCTCCGCTTCCATAGGTGGAGACTTCTATGAAAGTGAAAAACATCTTTGTTCATCTCCAAAGATCGAAGTGAACTACCTCTCAACATTTTCGTCGTTGTCGTCGATAGGCCTGAGTGGCTACATGATCATATGTAATGTAATGTAAACTGTTGTGAAAAATACTTTAAATCGGAAAGGTATCATTCTAATTAATGAAGATTTGGAAAGCTTTTCTAATTTCTACTCAACGTGCAAGTTTTTAAAAAGTGAAGGTACACTTTTCTATAATTTATTATGTTGCGTACGTTTGCCGTTCAGATTTTTTCAGCAAATATATGGTCATGAGTAAAGTACATTAAATTGTAAAGTTACCATTCTAATTACCGTATATTTATCAAATATTTGTAATTTGTAGTCAGCGTGCAATATTTCATTTTAAAACTGAACATGCATTTTTCTGCAATCCAATTAAATTTATGAATACATCCTTTTTTAGTCCAAGCATTATAATGTATGTGTTAGATCGATGAATCCGTACATGATACTGTTACTATTTCGTAATGGAATAATGCATTTGAAAATACATTTATATTTTCCCAGTTAGCATTTTCACCTATAACTATAACGAAATCGGTCCTTATCCTTGTTCGTTTTCAGCGTCACCAGATTTCCACATGTCTTCCACTTTACCGTGGTAGAAGTAAGCGTACCAGTACCACATGTTCAGAAGTCCGTAAGTGAGAGGGAAGAATATACGTGACAGACTATCGATGAGAGATACTGAATTGACTGAACCTTCCTGAGAGGCCAATTTCTGTCTTTCTCTTCGGTATTTGTCGTTGCCTACAAAGTAAAACGGATTTCAAACAGATTCAAAAGGGCTTAAAATCAGTGTTATAAAAATTAATTATCCATTCCATATATATATTTTATTTATATATATATATATATATATATATACACACACACACGTGTGTGTGTGTGTGTGTGTGTGTGTGTCTTACCTAGAATACAGTGTATTAGTTGGGTGCAGAAACTATCGTGTCTTTCCGTTTGCGTTTCTGTTGAACGTCTCGTCTCTATACCCATTAGGAGAGGGGAGTCCATGAAGGGTTCAGGAGTGTTCGATCCTGGTCTCTCCATTTCCTGCCTTTCCAGCTCCACCTTCAGAGCAGTAAAAGCATTATAAAGAAGTTCCCCATTCGTCATTCAGCGCGAAAACAAATAAATCAATTACTAATTACTGAGACATTATTAAATTTTATATTTCAACATTTTGCTTATTTGTCATATTAGACGTACTGTAATATATATATATATATATATATATATATATATATATATATATGTGTGTGGTGTGTGTGTGTGTGTGTGTGTGTGTTACCGGCAAACTCAAACGAAACGGTAAACCGCAGATTGCCTAAGCATTCCGCGGACTCCTCGTCGATATTTGGCAAACAC
Source organism: Bathynomus jamesi (assembly GCA_023014485.1). Classification (NCBI taxonomy): domain Eukaryota; kingdom Metazoa; phylum Arthropoda; class Malacostraca; order Isopoda; family Cirolanidae; genus Bathynomus; species Bathynomus jamesi. Next base: position 14,836 of record JAJOZX010001516.1, on the reverse strand, counting down.
CGAAATATTCTTTCATTTCGCACTTTGTCTAAATCTTAACAGGCATTAGTCTAGGGTTGCCATATCTGAACATTCAAAAAAGAGGACGTTCCCGAAGACATCCTGCCCCCCCCCCGGGGGGGGGGCAGTGGGCGTCGAAACTGTCGTGGAAATAAACTCTGTCTATTAGAGTGGGTTTTTATTTTCATATTTTGACCTTCACGTAGAAAAAAAAAGTGAAGTTTTTGCATTCGTAAGCACTAGCTGTGGCAACAAGCGACAAACCCACAACAAAGACTAAGATCAAACACTGTCACTGCAGGTTAAAGACTGGCCAACCACCGGTCACCGTCATAGTTGTCAACACACGTAAATAATATAGCGAAAGTGGCTAGATTATGGTTGAAAATTGCTAAAATGCCTTAAATGCAGGACAGTTTCATGTTTTTTTCCGTGGAGAAAATGATGGAAGCTGAAATTCCGGACTTTTGAAGAATTTTAAAAATTACTTCCGGATGAAGATTTCGAGACCTAAATGGAGGACATGTCCGGGAAAATACGGACGTATGGCAACCCTACATGATTAGTCAAGGTCCAAAGTAAAGTGTTATTTCGGACTTTGCCTGTCATTCGGGTAATCTGCGAAGTGCCTAATAAACAGGTTTCAACTTTTTATTTCGTACTTTGTCTAAATCTTAACAGGCAATCTGAGGATGATCAAACTACCTATGTCCTATATATAACAAGATGTTATATTTATTGAACTTTACAGTAACAATAAACACACAAAACATAAGGAATAGTATTAATTAAAAGTTTATAGAAAAAGTTTGAGCAAAAGCAAAATTTTAAAACTCATTTATTGCAGCAAGAATTAGCATTAAAGCATTTTGAATTGCGCAAAACCTTCTTCCTTTTGCAATTGCAAGAATTAGCAGCACATTTTTTGGTGCAGTTGCACCTGATAAAGCCCAGTCCTCCAAACAAAGACTCATGACTGTTAATAGCCCGCGAGGAAATGGTTGACTCGGGAACATCTTCTGATTTAAGGAATACGTACCTCTTTGCATGGTTGTATTTGATTACGGGAGTAAAGCGAACTGATTATTCCTAGCTTGGTTACTATTTTATAATAGCCTTTTTCTGTTACATCCATAATAACTCCAATTAAATTATGGGGGTCTCCTTTACTCCTATCAATGTTAGGAATCGGAATTGTTACGGAAGTCCCGATTTTGATTTCTGGAAACTATAGATTAGATATCGTTGAAACCTGTTTACTAGGCACTTCACAGATTGTCTGAATGCCAGGCAAAGTCCGAAATAACACTTTACTTTGGACCTTGACTAATCCTATGCAGGCATTCCTCAGCTTGCCTGTTAAGATTTAGAAAAAGTGCGAAATAAAAGAATATTTCGGTCTTTGCCAAATATCGATGGGGGAATCCGCGAAATGCCTAGGCAATCTGCGGTTTACCGTCTCGTCTGAATTTGTTGGTATACAGGGTGAGTCAAAAGTAGCGCCCGATTTCTGTATATACTGTACAAACAGTTTAGGAATCCACTAATATGATCTCTGTATAATAGAAGGCATATATTTAATGAATACTTAAGCATATGATTCTACATGAGCAACATCAGTATCTCTACAGCGTTCGAATCTGTCAGCAGCATTGCGGAACACATTTTGGAGCATGACAGGGGTTATTTTTATAACTGCTGTTACGATACGAGCACGTAAATCTTGCAGATCTGTAACCCTCGTTTGATAGACGTTTGATTTGATAAAGCCCCATGCAAAGAAATCCAAGGGCGTTAGGTCAGGAGATCGAGCCGCCCAGGGCCTGTTGCCTCCACGTCCGATCCACCGATTTGGAAATCGTTCATTTAGATACTCTCGAACAATGTTTGCGTAATGACAAGGTGCCCCATCTTGTTGAAAGACAACGGTGTTTAAAATACCATCTGAATGAAGCTGGACATTTACGTGCTCGTATCGTAACAGCAGTTACAAAAATAACCCCTGTCATGCTCCAAAATGTGTTCCGCAATGCTGCTGACAGATTCGAACGCTGTAGAGATACTGATGTTGCTCATGTAGAATCATATGCTTAAGTATTCATTAAATATATGCCTTCTATTATACTGTTATTGAATTTTACCCTTTTTGCTACATTTTCACTGAAATAGATAGTTACGATCAAAATTGCTCACACCCCTCTCAATTGTAATGAATTGATAGGAAATATATATTCCATCACTTTCTTAGATAACATAAACACAAAGAAGACATTTAATAGTTTATTAAGACAAATAACAGTTTGATTTTATTTGAACTAAAGCCCATATACCAATTTTCTTAATTTCCCATAAATCAAAATTATTCACACCCCTGTAAGAAATCGCTCATTTTTGCCGGCTATTGAGTCAATATGACCATCACCGCATCCAAGGTCAACAATTCAAGGTCAACAGGTATCTGGCTAGTTTATCTGAGACCATATGATTTCCATACGTGCATTCAGTACTCGTCATTCGTACAAACACGTCGCTGAAGATGGCAAAGAGAACAGAGTTGCCCAAGAGGATTAGAGAAGACATTATTCGCTTATATAAGCAAGGAAATGGATACAAGAAAATAGCAAACAAGTTGAATATTTCGAAAAACATCATTGCAAGCATCGTACGGAAGTATAAAGCTACAGGTACAGTGGAATCGCTACCTGGACGAGGGAGAAAGAGGCTGTTCTCCCCAGCTGCTATACGCTTCATGAGGAGAAAGGTGGAGAAAAACCCTCGCCTGACCACCAAAGAGCTACAGCATGACCTTTCAGCTGCCGGTAAGGAGGTTTCGCTCGCTACGATACGGCGTATGCTACACCGCGAAGGGCTCTACGCAAGAACTCCGAGACGCACTCCACTGCTGACCGCTAAGCACAAGCAGAATCGTTTACGGTACGCCACGGGCCATCTAGAAAAGCCAGTGAACTACTGGGAGAAGGTTCTCTGGACCGACGAAACGAAATTGGAGCTTTTCGGGGCAATGGACCAGCACTACGTTTGGAGACGGAAGAACGAAGCGTATAAGGAAAAGAACACTCTGCCCACTGTGAAGCACGGCGGTGGATCCATCATGTTCTGGGGGTGTTTTGCTTCATCGGGAACTGGAAAACTTCACCGCGTAGATGGAACGATGGATTCGCTCCAGTACCAGCAAATACTGGCAAAAAACGTTGGGCCTTCAGTGAAGAAATTGAAGCTCGGACGCAATTGGACACTCCAGCAGGATAACGATCCGAAACACACGTCAAAATCCACAAAGGAGTGGCTGAGGATGAAGGCATGGAACGTGTTGGAATGGCCATCGCAGTCACCTGACCTAAATCCCATAGAAAATCTATGGTGGGATTTGAAAAAGGCCGTTTCCCCACGCAAGCCCAAGAACCTAACCGAATTAGAAACCTATGCCCACGAGGAATGGGAAAAAATCCCAAAAGAACGCTGCCAAAAGCTTATAAATGGCTATAAATCACGGCTGCAGCAAGTTATTACGGCCAAGGGGTGTTGTACCAAGCATTAACCATGTCTGTTTAAAAGGGTGTGAACAATTTTGATTTATAGGAAATTAATAAAATTGGTATATGGGCTTTAGTTCAAATAAAACCAAACTGTTATTTGTCTTAATAAACTATTAAATGTCTTCTTTTGTGTTTATGTTATCTAAGAAAGTGATAGAATATATATTTCTTACCAATTCATTAAAATTGAGAGGGGTGTGAACAACTTTGATCGTAACTGTATATAAACACCCTGTACGTATTATGTATAAATTGTTCAGAGAACATAGTTCGTTGGATGACTTTCATTGAAGTGTATAATCCTCAGTGCTGTAACGTAACTAGTTACTCAGTAATCGTTACTTTTTTAGTAACTGTAACGGTAACTAGTTGGGATCGCCTGAAGATCAGGGCCCCCAGCTTCTTTAGTTAGCCTTATAAGGCTAACTAACGAAAATATCACGACCTAACCTAACCAATCGTTAGGTCAACTGTACGCCCTTGACGACTGGTTAGGTTAGGTCGTGATATTTTCGTTAGTTAGCCCCATAAAGCTAACTAAAGAAGGCTAGGGCCCTGATCTTCAGATGATCCACTAGTTACATTTTTCGGTTGAATAATTGTAACTTAACTAGTTAAAAAAAGATCATGAATATTTGTAACTTCTACCTGTTACTTTTTTCTGAGGGCAAAAAGTTAGTAGCTACTTTTTTCACAGGCTTTGTTCGATGTACATATTGTGCACAGTGCAAGTTTATTGACAACATATATCAATGCTAATATGATAAAAATCTTGTTTATTCGTTAAATCACAATCAATATGAAACAAATTAACAATCTTGAAAAGTATCACTTGTCAGGGAAAATACTTTTATCAGGATCAGATGCTCGCTGAAACCAAGGAAAATGTCGAAAGTAACTTTTGAAGCAACTAGTAACTAGCTACATTTTGGAAACCAGTTAGTAACTTGAAACTAGTTATTGTTTTGAGACAGTAACTAGTAACTGTAATTAGTTAAAAGAAGAAGTAACTGTCACAACACTGATAATCCTTTTGCCCTTTATTGCATACTGTCCATTCTACTGATTTTATTCCGGCTAACGCCAAATGAATGTATCCAACTTTAAGGTAATATATATGCAACAAGGGTAAAGGGCCATGAAACAAGATATGCACAGGTGAGGATTTGACTATGTCATTAGCACTTTCACGTTTTACTTGAAAATATTAAGGCGTATTTCTTTATTGGTGTAGTTATAATTGTATGTCATATTAAAATGACACAAACAAAGGAATTGGCATAAAGGAAAGGGCACACACACATATACTGTATCTCTTTCTCTCTCAGGAACTTTTCCAATGCAAATATTGTCAAAAAATTGAAATGCTCCACATGCGCAATCCAAACAACAAAATGTTTCAAGAAACGAAAACTCATGCCACTCAAATCACTCATGGAGTGGCCGGAAAAGGTTGACAACACGCCGTGAGGACATGAGAGAAACCGCGGAAAAACATCTGACTTTCGTCACAACCTGCAGGACGCAGCTGGAATTGTTATATTATCACGAACATTTAGGAGAAGACTTGCAGAAAATGGATTCGGAAGCAGCAAAGCAAGAAGAAATTTTGGTTGTCTAAATAAACTTGTAAGAAAAGACCGCAATGGACAAGAAAACGCAAAAGTTGGAATTTTGAGGATTGGACAAAAGTGCTTTGGTCCGATAAAAGCAATTGAAGCGAGTTAGCAGTGCTGACGTACTCCAAATAAGTTATCTGAAGTACGTTACATCTTGTAACGTGGTCCAAAACATTCGCCTTATACTCTATAGTTTTCGCGATTTCTCTTGCTGAGAATATAGACGAATTATCCAGACTGCATCGTTCCTACTGTAAAGGGAAGAGTTGTCATCATTTTGGTCTGAGGTTGCACATCGTCAGCAGGAGTTGGAAAAATATTATTGTGTGAAGACTGACTGAATTGCACGATTTATGCATGTGTGTTAGAAAAGGCTTTGGAGTCCTCTACAGCTTTACCTTCCATTAAAGCAGTTGTTCTGTTCCCACAAGACAACATCCCATGTTATGTTTCGAAAGCTAGTAGAGATGAGTTTGCCAATAATCAAATTCACTTTTTCCAATGGCTTCCTCGTTAGTAGACTTAAACCCCATCAAAAATCTTTGGACAGTTTTATGTGAAGGTATCAGGAATAACACATGTCGCTCAAAGCCACATAGTTTCAAACAAGATTAATAGAGGCAAGCATCGACAGTGACGCGTGCAAGATCCTCGTGGACAGCATGCACGAAAGGGTTTCAGAAGTAACTAAAGCCAAGTGAGAATCTACTGTACTAAGTATTAGTATAATCTATAATTCAATACTTTATAAACATGCCTTCGAAACCACCGAAACCACATATTTTTACGTATTAAGTACAATATACAAGGAGGCCTATACTTTTATCAAAGAATATATATATATATATATATAGGGTAGGTGTCCCCCAAAAATGTCCTTATTTTTATTTGCCTGTTATTTTATAATGGATTTATATTTTATTATTGGGGTTTCTTCTTCAGAAAGGTAACAGATTGGGGTTTTTTATTCTGCATATACTTATATGCGTATACCTATACATTTCTAATATTTTATTGTTTAATAACTAATAAATATTGTATATTAAAGCCGTTCTTTCACCATTTCATACTGAAATCAATAACTTTTCCTAATTTATACAAAATTAGGAAAAGGCGACACCACTACCAATAGACTACAGCCTAATGAAGCCATAAAAGGCTATAGTCTTTAAGGAAAGCGAAGTCTTCAGTCTTCTGCAGGATGGAGCACCTCCACACACTGTGAAACTTGCAACTCTTTGAGGAAACAATTTCCGGGCGTGTAATCTCCCGGTAATTATTGAATGTTTCACCAACACTGAAATTAATATCTAAAATACATTCTTCTAACGTATTTTGGTGTGTTCTGTTCACATATGACCTTCATATCTTGCGCAAATGAACCGAAACAAAGTTATGAAACTGTTGGTGAAATATTCAGTAAAAACCAATCTCCCTTCATGAGCCGGTGGAATAACCCCCATACTCACCTGACCTCACATCCCCTAACTTTTTTTTTGTGGGGTTACATAAAATACCAAGGGCAGATTTAGGGGGAGCGAGGGGGGCGATCGACCCACCACCACCACCATGAAGCCTCTAAACCTTAAAGTAAAGAAAGTGAGAGAAAGGAGATCAGAAACATAAAGAAGAGACAATACAAAATTAATATATAAAGGAATGGTCTCTCTGAATGTGCACACTGCGTGTAGAATGGTGGTGAACTCAATTTGTTGATGCACCACACTGTTGTCAGCTGGGAAAAAAGTGGCCAAGGCTTAGACGTGAAAAATAAGCAGATCAGAATTTTGATGTTACGTTTGGTACTTTAATAAAGTTGTAGGTGTACCCCTTTCGCGGTTACTTTTCAAGCAATGTGCCAGTTGCCTGCCAGTGTATTATAATCTCAGGTTCTGGAAGGTGACCGCCCTCCACATAATTGTGCTCTGGATCCGCCCCTATAAAATACAGGATCTATTCTACCAAGCCTAAGACACTTGAAGACCAAAGACCAAAGTCTATGAGGTAATCAACAACATCCCCCCTGAGTTATTTCCAAAACTTATGTCAAACATTTGTGTAAGGTTGAATAGTTAGAAAAAAAAAATGTTGATTACACCAAACATGTCGTTTAATTAAGGTTAATAATAAACTCTTATGTTTTATATACCTATTGCGATTGTCTTTGTATCGAGATTCTTTTTTTTTTAGCTTACAACATTTATTTAGAAATAGTGACATTTTGCGGGGGACACCAGGTGTAGGTATATATATATATATTTTTTTTTTACCGAGTCGAAGGAGACCATTTTGGCTCTGGAGACACTAGTTTGCTTCTGATGAGAGTGGCCACCCACCACGAACACCCCGCAAGGTGTGTGCCTCCCAGTGAGTCTTCTACGACGCCTTCCGGAAAGAGCTCTCTTCAGGAAGGAAGATGATGAAGCTTCGAGAGGATCCTCTTCTTCAGAGCTGTCTTCGTCTTCCATCTGAACTTCTCCGGAACCGACCTGAGGTTGGAATACTTTTTCTGAAGAACTTTTAACAGTTAATTGAAGGTCTGCTGTATTCAGCATATATGGTGATGAGTATCTGTACAATGTTACAGAATTTATATATATATATATATATATATATTATATATATATATATATCCGAGTATAAATGTCTGTGACTTCTCAGGCATAATCGATGTTTTCGGACGACATGAGAAGGAGGGAAAACCTGAAATCTTTCAACTACCATGCACCCATGTAGATGCATAAGATTTCTGTCACTAACTCATTAGATCTATGATAGAATAAATTAAATACGTAAGCCATGCCATAATGGCTCTTGTAAACTGGCATCTATACAAGAGGTAAAGAATTAAGTTGTTTTATTTTTAATAATAAAGGTTTCTCCCAAATGGGCAATGTTGTTGTGATATCGACACATGTTTAGAGACCAAATGAATGCGGTAGGAACTTCATATGTATGTATGTGTGTTATTGAGGGTTAGGATTAAGGGGTTTCAGGTTTCCCCAAACCCCGTCTCACTCGAAAGCAATGATTCTGCTTGACACGTCACAAAATAAATAAATAAATAAATAAATAAATAAATAAAAATAAAAATAAAATAAAAATATATATATATATATATATATATATATATATATATATATATAATATATATATATATACCTGAACACGATTTTCTGTAACGTTGTACAATCAGTCTCATTTACGAGTGCAAAGTTGTTTCTGTTCAGTTATGAAATGTTTGGGACTGTTGAACCCACTTCGTAACTGCAAGGACGGGACCTACAATTTTACGTGGGATTCAGACTACGGGTCACTACATCCTCTGAATGCGGAAGGACAGTTACCCATCAAACTAATGACCAAACGAATATCATTAACCTCGCTGATTTAACGGGAAGAGGTGTTACGGCACTGCTATAATGTAGCGCATACATACGCTATTTTACATATAAAAAAAATGCTACGGACCTTAATTTTGAATTTTTTAAGTATTCGGTGGTAAAATTTAATTAAAATTGTCCTCATAAAATGTAAAAGTATGACACTAAAATTTATCTGAAATATTGGTACTGTATTTGTTTTGTAATAAAATAAGATAAAATTGGGTATATTTAAAAGTTATTCAAATGCAACGACTAAACCGGGTTGTTGAGGAAACCCAATTACGTTACAGTACACGTCGATTTGGTTCATAATTCTTTAGACCTTTTATTGGTGTTTTAACGTGTCTTAGCAATATATACGTAAAAATGAACGCTTTCGAAGGGTTACTTTGGTAAAATAGTGAACACCGGCGAACTGCAGAAGGGTGGCTATGCAGTAGCCGAAGCTCATCAGGATAAACCAGTCGAGGGCTGTGGCGTAGTGCACCTTCGGGAGGTCTGTGCGTGTATCCAAACTGATGGTGGACAGCGTGAGGACAGTTGTGATTCCTGCGGGAAAATTGTGAGTAATTCATAAAGTTGTTTTGCTACAAAGTAGAAAAGAAAAAAGGAAACTTTACGGACAGACATAAATATTCACAATTTTAATTTGATGAAAAATAATTTCAAGAGTATTTATCCCTTTTTGCTCTCAAAAACTTTCGACCTCTACTGGGTGAAATTTTAAGTTTATTATTATTATTATTATTATTTTAGAAAGTCGATATTAGCCTATGTCTTTATAAAGGATTTACATTTAATTTCCAATATTCTGAATAGTTTTTTATTTTCAATACTGTTTCTTAATAATAATTCTAGATAAGAATTTGCAGTATGCTAAGAATACTGTCTTCATTTTTTCTTCTGCTGACGCGTTTCGTTCATGTACTTTGAACATCTTCAGAGCTTTATACATAATTTTAAAGTAAAATGGGTTTTATATATATATATATATTTTTTTTATTGTAAATTTGATACAATTTCAAATTAATTTAAGAATATTCGAAAGTTCATTAAATTTTATATTAATTTTCGGTTTTTTCATTTTAATGTAAAAGGCTTCGGCAATTTTTAGTTTTTGTACGTTATGTGATGAGTAGAAGATTTGAAAGTTTTGTGAGATATTTTTTAAATTTAATATTTTATGATCTACTCTGTAATGTTCGTTAATTTTACTTGGACGATATTTATGTTGGTATGCTCTCTCTTTAATGTGGTTTGTGGTGTAACCCAGTGCTTCTCAACCTTTTTGATGCTTGTTCGCACAAAGATCGAGACCCCGGAATCTGGTTCGCACTACCCACGGCTGCCGGGGGGTTCACGGGGCGCACGACATAATATATTATAATTATATAACATAATAATGAGTGTGGTGGGCAGTGGTGGGATTCAAAAATTTTTAGAACCGGTTCGCCCTCCCCTCCCCTTCTCCTCCCCCTTCCATGTCAGAAATGAAAACTAAAAAAATGTTTTTATAAAAATGCGTATGGTATAAAGAAAAATCATGCACGGACTGAAAGGGTTAAGGACCGGTTCGGCGAACTCGGGAAATTTTAGGAACCGGTTCACACGAACCGGTGCGAACCGGCTGAATGCCACCACTGGTGGTGGGTATATATATGTAAATTCTGAGAAACTTCAACATGGTATTTTTATTTAATACAAATAAGTTTTATTCAATGTGTTTCATTTAACCAAATGTATTACATAATTTCAGGATAAATAATTACTACATAAAATTAATGACTATGTTGCTGTTGAATTTATGTTGCTTTTGCCGAGTAGTTCGGCTCGATTCGGGTCTCCAGCGCTCCTCGCATGAGGACTTTACCAAGCAATTTCTCTTCTTAGTTTTGATATCAACTAATGCGGAAAACCCTTGCTCTGAAAGGTATGTCGTCGGCATTCTGACCAGCATTCCGACGGCTTTCTTAGCCAAATTTCCATAATCTGAACTGCTAAGAAGTCCGACCCAGAATTTCTCGTGTTTTCCCGCTTCAAATTGGGCCTTCTGGAGATAGTCGTTTTTGAGCATTTGTAAGGACTCATCTTCGCCGTTGGGCACAGGCACTGGTCTAAAAGGGTTGAGAACCCACAGCCAAGAGTCCTCCAGTGACTTCAGTTCTTCATCGGGAAAATACAACTCCATGTTGTCTTGCAGCGTTGACAAGTGTTTCGTGATGAGCTGCGCCATCTTGTCTTCCAGATCTGGTTGAATCTCTTCCCACAGGCACGTCTTCATGTGCCCAGCGAACTCAACAAAGTCCGAAAAGTCTCGGTGACTGACTCGCGACTTCCACTTTTTTTTAGTGAATCCTTGAAGTCTGCGATTTTGCTCATCGCGCGAAAGACGCACCCTCCTTGGCCTTGCATCTTCAAATTCAACGTGTCCAAATGCGTAAACACGTCGACGAGATATGAAAGACAGGCCAGCCAATAGATATCGTTAAGCTTGACCCCTTTCTCGTCCTGCTGTTGCGTGAACCATGTCAAAAGCTCCACCTTCAGTTCCCAAACTCTTCTCGTAACACGGCCTCCAGAGAGCCAGCGCACGTCGGAATGATAAATGAGCATTCGCTATTCACCCCCGAGTTCGTCGCACAGCTCTTCGAAGGCGCGCGATTTTTTCGCATTGGAACGAATCGAATTTACGATTTTAACGACGTCTTTCAACACATTCAACAACTCACGTTCTTCTCCCGTTCCCATTTTTTTCGCCACCAATGCTTCCCGGTGGATGATACAATGTGTGGCAATGCAGTTTGGAGCTACTTGCTTGATCCGGGTCACGACTCCTTTGCGAATCCCTGTCATTGAAGCGGCCCCGTCGGTGGTGACACCTGTGCACTTTTGCCAATCCACCTGATGTTCCTGCATGTACTGGTTGAGTTTGTTGAAGATAGCCTCACCCGTTGTTTCCACGCCAACGGGGAGACAGAAGAAAAAGTGATCGCTGATTGTGCCGAGGTCGATGTCCGGGAATCGTACATAAGAAATGAGTTAGGCAGTATCGCGGATGTCGGTTGTTTCGTCAAACTGAATCCCAAAGCATTCTGCCGCTCTAAGTTTATCAATGAGTTGCTCTTTCAACGATAGAGCGACATCAACACTTCGTCTTCGCATGGTATCGTCTGACAACGCGAGCTTCTTTATTTCTTCAACAGCTGCCGCTCCCCCGTGGATGTTCTGGGCAGCGATTTCAAGGCAGGGCTTGATGACTCTCTCCACAAACGTGAATGGCTTTTTTCTTTCATTAAAATTCCCGCGACCATGGCGGACGTCAACGCAAGATGATTAGCAGTAGGCGGCATCACGTTCCTCTCAAACTGGTTTCGGGTTTTCCGGTACAACTGCAGCTGCTGCTCGTAAAATTCCCGTGACTTATTTTGGTGTTTTGTGTGCTGCTGGTCGCGATGTCTCTTCAACTTCGTCCCATCCAAAGATGTATTCGAATAGACAACATGACAGAAAAAGCATTTTGCCGATGGATATTCAGAATCATCATCATCGCGGGAAAAATCCTAGCTGCACCCATCGTCTTTCCAGCGTCGGTTTTTGGGTTTCCCCGCCACCGGCAGTCTTCCCACGGTCTTCTTGCCACCCTTTCGAGTTTTTTTGGATCAGGTGCGCTGTATCTGGTGAAGCTGTTTTCCTCGTTCTCAGGTTCTCATTTTCGGCAGCTTCGGTAGTCCGTTTGAACCGGAACCTAAACAGCGTTGAATTGTTGCTCATTTTTGAAGAGAAAACAGCTCTTACACGAATAATTAATATATAGATATAAGGATCTATGATTCTATCATATAACTATTATAGATCGATAGATACCTGAAAGTAAAAAGAATTACAAGATAAAAAATGCTTGCAAACTAGGTTCGATGCGTAATATATAATACATCACAGATATCTCCTAATTTCAAAACTACGTTCACACTGAAACTGAAACAAACCACACTGGAAGCAACCCATAGTACAACTAAAAAAAAATATGCACATCTGCAGACTGCAGATGGCGCTGCAAACGACGCCAGATGATGGTGTCGTTTGCAGCTAGCCAGCTTGTTCGCACTCGGTTCACACTATGTTTCCCGTACGCACCAAATCTTTTCTCGTCCGCACTTGTGTGTACCATCACACAGGTTGAGAAGCACTGGTGTAACCAATGTAAGTCGACATACAGTCAACTACAAGACACGTAAATTGGTACAACACATGATGTTGCTTATCAGGGTTTTAGTTACGTGTCGAAAAATGGCTTGATAACTTTTTGTTTTTATAGTATATGTTAACATTGATAGTTTTTCTTTATCAATTGGTTTTATGTGCCTCTTTAATATATTGTTTAGACATTTTTCTTCATGTTTTAGTCTTGTTGAGTTTCTTGTTTCGAAGTAAAATTTTATACCTGTATTTTTATTTTTAGTTTCATCCTCCTTATTTTTGTTATATAAATTGTTAGAGTTCGGTGTATGATATTATCGATTAAAATAGCGGAAAATCACTGTTTATTAGTTTGCTTATTCTCTCAATTTTCTTGATTAAATAGTGCCAACTTGAGCTACATGAAAGCCTCTGTGCACGAGTGTTTTAATTATGATAGTTTATATTTTTCTGGTGAGTATGAATTATAATTTAAATACGTTCCTTTGTCTGTTGGTTTAACACGTACACCAGTCGTTAAACATCCATTTGACCAATGAATATATTAATGTCGAGGAAAAGAGTGTGTATTATTCAAGGGAAGGTTCAAATGTGAATTTTAATTTACTTAATCATGAAGTCTTCGAATAAATAAAGGAATGTGGATTGTTTTTAAATAGTATCAAGGTATCGTCGACATATCTCATATACAGTTTTGGGTTGTAGAAGTTGTTTTCTTTCATTATTTTATTTTTCTAAGTTTGATATATGAAAGTCCGCGAAGGTAGGTTCTAATGGTGTGCCCATAGCAAACACCATCTATCTGTATGTAGGTTTCATCACAGAATCTAAACGGAGTTGTTGTACAACACAAAATAAGTAATTTTTTCATATCTTCTTTTTTAAGGTTGGTGCAATTAAATTTTGATTATTGTAAACATTGTCCAAATTATTATATGGTTTCCATGACTGGTACATTGTAAAAAGTGATTCCACGTCAAGAGAACAAACTGTTCAGCGTTGGCTATTTTTAAGTTAGATAATTTAGCTAGTGTTTCGGTTGTAGAATTACAATAAAATTTTTGTTAAGATACGGTCTATTATCTTATTTAAAAACTGAGCGATATCATTTGTGACAGTTCCGCTCATTGAGATGACAGGGCGTAATGGGGGTTAGTAGAGGTTTTAGAATCTAGGTAGTCCATAAAGATGACCATCATTATAACTTCCTGATCGTTTTAGTAATTTGGAAATGTTTACGTCATTTTGAATTAGCAATTTTATTTATTTCATTTTTGGTTTTAAATGTTGTGGTAATATTACATTTCGAAATTTACTATTATTGCTGACAATATCTCTAATTTATTGTATATTCATTCTTGCTCATCAATAAACAGTATTATTACCTTTATCGGATTTTTCATTATGATATCGCGTCATAAAAAAACTATTCAGAATATTGGAAATTAAATGTAAAACCCTTTATAAAGACATAGGGCTGATATCGACTTTCTAAAATTTTGCATCAATAATCAGCTGTTTCCTAATTTTCTAAACATAAGACTTTACGACCAAAACAGCTCATAAAAAAAAAGTCTACAAAACGCAACTTCTCAACGCAAAATTGTGAAAGAAAGATAAATAATCGACCTTGAAAAAGAATCCATTAAAAAATGTTTACTTTTCAGAAAAGAAACGGAAATCTACATTTCTATTCTTCTATCTTATTCTTAAATAGAAGCTTAAGAGAATTCAAAGATGACATGAGTTTGAAACACTAAATAAATTACACAAACTTTATGGAGGAACAATTATGCAGAAAAAAAAGAATCAATAAGGACTAATTTATCAAATTATGAACCTAATGAACACACGAATATAATATACTTGACAAAGGATTAAATTTTGGCCTTAGGAAAAACCATCTAAAAAAGATAGAAAAACAAATTGAAACCAAAGGACTTTATGAAAAAATTAAATACAATGAACATAATGGTAAAATAAATGTGATTAATGATGATGAACTTAAAACGAAATTACAAACCTTCCAATCTCATTTATTGAAAATAATAATCATGGAAAATTAACAAAAAATGAA